>JARHVA010000601.1:4320000-4787500 GCA_037957365.1 Torreya grandis | reverse complement strand
TCAGTTGTTTGTTATTGTAATGCACTGATAAATGGTTAGTATAGAGAATTTACTCTCAATTTACCCCACAAGATGGGATAGTGTTTCTATAAGAATGGTGGAATCCTTTGTAGTGTGTTCACTATTTATGACTAGGATCAAAATTTTGAGAGCCTATAAATTAAACACACCATTTCCTAATTGCACAATTTGAAATTATTTCTAATGTGTCATGATTTATTTTTTGTTAAAAATAATAATTATAGGGTGAAAGTATAATACTATGTCCCACTAGGTGTCTAGAAAATAATTTAAACAATAATACAAAAATAAATCTTAAAAAATACTTAATGATTTTTCAAAAAAAGGGAAAAATGTATATGCACTACGTCTTTGTATATATAATATAAAACACATTTGTTTCATTAATATCAATTACGTAAATGAAATATATTTTGAGGAGATATTGGAAGTGTATGTGCCTTCTTTATGCCAAAAAGTAAGACATAGTAATTTTATATATTGTGGTTAATAATTCTATAATGGCTTCCAAATATAAAATTCTCAATAGTGTTCATCCTTTATATTTAATATTATATATAAATGATACAACATATACATATGATAATTAATGGACTAAAAATCATACTTGTATAATTTATGGTGCTTCTAACATTAACTTATAATATGATTGTGATATAAATGACTATGATTCTGAAATTCAAGATGAATGGTATATTAGTGAAGAATATAGTGAAGAGGAAAATGAAATAACCAATTTAAAAATTACAAAACCTATTCCTCCCTTTTATTCATTTCTCAATAAAGTAGAAAAAAATATCATATTGATAATGAATATATTATCTTTCTTAATCTCTCACAAGGATAAAAATGTGAATAATCAATTATTAGTACAAATTGTTTACCTTTTAAATATGCTATTGTATTACTTCACATTAATAAATATAATTTAAAAACATATCCCTTTAATATAAATAATAAATTTTATAAGTTAATGTGTTAACCCTTTTCTCTCTAGAAAATATGTATGATATATGTGCATGTGATATCCCATACTCTCCTCTATACATGCATAATGATATAAAATACTATGATAATCTCTATCATCTCTAGTAAGTAATGGATAATTATATATATGATAATCTTAATCATTCTCTTCAATTATCAAAATATAAAAATGAATTTGAATTGCAAACATAGTCTTATTATTTCCCTAGATGTAAAAAAAATTAACCATGACATTACTTACAAATATGCCCAAAATAGTATCCCTATATCTATTGAATGAAAAAATCATGATAATAATTATATACAAGGGAAAGTGAAGTTGATCTATAAATCAATCTTAGTTCAGAGAAGACAAATCAAACTAACCATCCCACTTGTTGGTACATTTAGATAATCAAGATCATGACCAATATGGATCTGATAGACCTAACTAAGGGATATATTACCACAAAATATAACTAGAGAGGGTTTAAAAGAATCTAATCAAACAATACTAAATAATAACCCTATCTAGGTCCTATGGTTTTTAACAAAGTAAAGTAAATCGAATCTAGTGCTCACCAAAGCTTGTGGAAAAAATAGGGGATAATAAACATAAAAGTAAACAAGCAAAAAATAACTCTACTCAAGTCAATGTAGAGGTAATCCTAAGCATGGAAAGATAAATACATTAAAAATCCTTTACTTATGTAATTTTATCTATCAAAAGAGAAGGGTAAGAGTTAGGAATACTTACCTTGAAGATGAACTCAATGAAGCTCAATATCTCCATTAAAAATGGCGCTTTGTAAGAGGTTGGTTTGGTTCGTAAGGATCATAAATATAGGTTAGATCTAGGATATAAGACTTCTCCTACACATCCAATAAATTTACACAAGACAAGATTATTTTCTCCAATTGTAAACCCTAATCAATGACTCCTCAAGTAGAATGGTGGAAGAGAAGATTATAAAGAAGCACAAATGAATGATTATATCTACATCTCTCTGAAAATGGGTTAAACGATGTGTTTATATATATAGATCTAACCATAATCCCTTCCAAAATTTTAGCCAACATAGTTATCCCAATCGATATGGTTCTTTAAGAAATAAATAAGTTTGGTCCTAGACTAATTTGACTAGGTTGAATTAGTCTTTTAATGTGCTCATTTTCCAAAAGAGGGTCAACCCATTCAAATATGTTTTAAGGATGGTAAAAATAGGCTTTAGCTTAGGTAAGGTCTAACTGAGGTGGTGAATTTATTGGATGAGACTATAATGCAAGTGTCAAACCTTAGGGAAATGTATAGGAGGGATTTTTATTAGTTTTAAGTGGTGGTATAAGGAACAACAATTTTTGTGAAGCACCAATGGTCTATCCACCCCTTTCCTATTACACCCTTTAAGGAATGCACTTAGAGAGTTTAAGACTTAATGGGTTACTACAATATAGAAAGCATCAATAATTTATAAAGTTTTAAAATATTATGTGTATACATATGCCCTACTCGAAGCTCATCATGTGTCACGCAAGTGTAACATGGGATAGTTCTTAGGGAAAATAACACAACACACAAGGCTAAGCTAAGTAAATTATTATATTATAAAGCATAAAATAGCTAAAATGAAATAGCTAAAATAAATAAGTAATGTATGCATACCTTAACTTCCCTTTATCACTGAATGGTTTTATATTATGTTTGTAGTTTTGATCATGGAGGGCATAGAGACTACTTTGGACAAACCCTAAAGATAAAAAACTTAAATATAAAAAATAAAGAAACACAAGAATTTTAATACAGCTAAAATGTGTATTCATGACATACTTGGAAATTTTCTAAGCTAGGGTGATAAATGCTAAGTTAGGACCAAATGACCGAGCCAAAATTTAGAAAAAATCAGGTATCCAAAAATCCAAGGCTACTAAATGACTTTAAAACTCAAACAAGTGTACTTTAAGTAATAAGGTTAAAAAACAAATCAAACTAAGGGTACATGAAAAATAAAAATCTAAGATCAAATTGAAAGTAGTAATAATCATTACTTAAACAAAGATGAGTAAGAAATGGTAAAACAACATTGATGAGTGAGAATTAACAATCCAAACTCAATCATCAATAGAAAAAGTGCATTAAAGGGGAAATTTTTTTTGAATGAGAAGTAACAACACAAACTCACTCAACAATGGAAAAAGTACAAAAATATAAAAATAGATGCATTTGTCTAAAAAAATAAACATGATAATGAATGTATTAAAAAAATTCAAAGAAACCAAGGTAATTTTAGAAATGAAAATCAATGGTATAAAACAAGATAATCCATATTCACTCAAGCATACTATTTTATTCTAAAAATAGGTAAAACTAAAACAAAGTAGTGCTTGCATGTTACAAAGGTGAAGAATAAAGAATATAGAATTGAGACAACTGATTTAGAATCAAACTTTATTATCAATGGTGGAATGAAATGGGTGGTGGGGGAAATGTAGTAAAAACCAAGGTGGAGAGACTCTTTGTCAAAGTTAAGACACTAAAATTAAGTTTATCAAAATAAGAGGAATTTTGACATTAAATAATCTAAATAACTTCTCTTAACCACACAAATCTTGGGTTATCATATGAAGTATGAATATCATCCCTTAAAGGATATATACATGAAAATTAAAATGGACCTACCTTCCTACAACATGTTCCCCATTCCTTAATACCCCTTACAAAGCTATCAATCTACTATGAAGATTGGGTTCTTTGGTGATAAAATAGATAACACTATAGATAATTTTGAATTCTCCTATCCCAATATACTAGATTACTACACCCTAATGGACCTTGACTCTATTATGGGGCCAAATGTGGATTTTGAGCTTTGATTAGGAATAGGAGATGTGTTATGTATCATGTATTTTGGTGTGATGTTAACTTTTAGATTTTATATTACATTTTAATCATTGCCTTTTGTTTAAATGATTTGACTTTTAACTTTTGATGGATTTTTCTATTCCTATTCCATATCAATTCAAAGAACCAAACATGGGTGATAAAAATGACTATCATTTGACATCTTCGAACTTGGTTGCTAAGAAAGAGGACTTAGAGAGAATGGTGTCTAAGAGTCTTGTTTATTAATGTGAAATAAAAGTGTTATATTTAATTTGACCTTGTGTTATCCAAAGTGGACTGAAAATAAGGGAAATCAAAGAGAAATGAACATGAAACAATTTGAATTACCTCAATTCATAAAAAAATATGAAAATGTGAAAATGGATATAGTGACAGGTAAGTATGATTTATTATCATAAGAATGCATGTAAGTGTAGGGAAACATGATAACATATTTTGCTATGAAATTTTTATCCACCAAATAAATAAAAATTGAGGCTAAGAATATGGAATCACAAACTTTTAACCATTTCTTAACATTCTAAAAAGAATCCTTGGTTTATAAAAATATTTGAATTAATATGTAGATTTTATGAGGAGATCATGGTCCTATCCATGGTCTTATAATGCAACTCATAAAACAAAAACCCAAGTGGGTGAAAAAAGTGAAAAAATATTATTTGTGAGGAATGCATGGTCCTATCCATGATCTTACAATGCAACTCACAAAACAAAGAAGAAAATGAAAAATATTTGTAGAATAACAAACTTGTGATCAAAAATAAAATGAATGTATGAAAGAAAAGTGTATTCATGAAGAAGAATGGGTCCTATCCATGGTATTACAATGAAACTAAAAAATTAAATGAAACCAAAGAACCAAAGTAGGGAACTGTTTGTGGATAAAATACATTGATGAAAAGGAGAGATAACTGGAGAAGTATTTCAAGAAGTGTGAGTAGGAGAGTATATATAATTATGAAAATGAAGAGAGAGATTTAAGAAAAATATTTATTTAAAAATTATGCATTGGGAGTTTCTTTAAAAACACACCTTTTATTAGTTTGTAAATGATAATTAGTAGGACCAAGAATGTCTTTTACTAAGTAAAGGCCCCACCATTTTTGGGCATATTTTCCTTCTTTGTCATGTATGTAGTCTAATTTGAGGATTGGGTCACCAACATTAAATGTATATACTTTTACCTTTTTATTATGTTGTTTAGAAATGTGAACCTTGTATTAGTGACTATGTTGTAAACAAGCCAAACAAGGTTCATCAAGAAATTTTAAGGTGTGAATGTGAGCTTCACATAATTCTTAATCAATAATGATACCATATATATATATATATATATATATATATATATATATATATAGATATATATATATATATATATATATATAGATATATGGGATTTCAACTTCTAATGGTAATACTGATTTAGAACCATATACTAATGAGAATAGTGTTGCCTTAGTGGCAGTACATATGCAAGTATAGTAGGCCCAATGTGTAGGATATGAATGAAGATGCCAATTAGTATGAGTTTATCGAATAGTATTTTATAATATTTTATATAGAATTTTGTTAGTAGCATCTACTTTTCCATTACATTGAGGATGGTAATGTGTGAAAATTTTGTGGGAAATTTTAAATTTAGCACATAACTATTTCATGTATTTATTTATTGAAATTGTCACCATTATTAGAGATGATAGTATGGGGAACTCCAAACTAAAAAATTATTTGGTTAAAGATAAGTTTATAAATAGTGGTCCCATGACATTGATAAGAGGCATGACTTCTACTCATTTGGTAAAATATTTAGTAGCAGTAATGATAAAGACATGACCATCTTGTGGCTGAGGTAGTTTACCAATGAGATTTAATTCCCACATAGATAATGGCCAAGGAGACTTAGTTGTTTGTAAATAATATGGTGGTGAGTGAATTATATCATCATGGAATTGGAAAGGATTAGAATTTTTTTAAAAATTAATAGAATCTTTTTCTAGAGTAGGCCAAAAGCAAACCATATGTAAGCATTTATGGGTTGTATCATATATGATATAGTGACCACTAAAAATGCCCTCATGTTTTTTTAGGAGAGTAGGAACCTCTTATTTAATTACACAATAGAGTAGGATACCCTTTACATTATGAAAGTAAATGGTGTTGTATCAAAATACATACTTTAAATCTTGTTTATGTATTATAGTATTTTCATAAGATTCTATGTCTAGAGGGTAAGTTTGATGTTCAAGGAATTAAATTATGTTTTTGTAACATGGGCTTTGTTTAATAGTGATAGCCTCAATGTGATAAATGAGAGAATAATTTAGTTTGATAAAAGAAGATGATTTTATTATTTGGATAAGAAATTGGGAATCATTAAATACTTGATGAGGGTGAAATAAACATGTTGATGAAGCAAGATAATCAACTATGTAATATTTATCTCTTAGAATTGGCTCATTTGTAAAAGATGTAAATTATCTAGCAAGTGTGGTATATATTTTATGATATGTGATTAAATTTTTTATTTTAAATTTATAATCACCATTAAACCAGTGGAAGATAAGTTGGGAGTCACCTAAAGTTTATAGAGATGGGATATCTAAGTCCAATGTTGTTTTCATGCCTAATATTAGAGATTTATATTTGACCATGTTATTAATGACATAAAAAGTTAATTGAAATTCTAAAGGTATGATATTACCATGGGGGTTTGTTAGAATACATCCTTCCCCAACTCCTTGGAGGCATTTGACATTATCAAAGTTCAAGGTCCATGTATCTTCATGCAAATCAATGTTAAATTTAGGTAGTTCTTAGATAACTACTTTCGATTTAGTAGTATTGGGAGTGATATTGTTATATTATTAATTATTTTCTTATAAATTAGTAGTGAAATTATGAAAATAATATTTAAGAGAGATATCTTGGTTAAGACCTTCAATATAATAATGTTTTTGTCAAGGAGATTATCGTGAAGGTGATTTATAGATGGTAAAAGTTCCACTACAAGTTGGTCGGCTATGACTTGTCCTTTGACAAACTTTTGTGTAATAATTCAAAGGTAAAATTCCATCAATAATACCATCCATTTTCCAATTCTATCTCTAAGTAAGAATGACTTGGATAATAAATGATTAATTTAATTATAATGAATAATGATATAAGTGGTCTAATAGAACATGTAATAACATAGCTTTTTAACTATGAAATAGATAGCAAGGTAATCACATTTTACTTTAGTATAACATTTTTCATATTCAATGAGTACTTCACTAATGTAATAAATAGTGTAATCTCTACTAGTATCATATTATTTAGAAATAATTACCCCAAATAATATGGGGGTAGAGGAGTTATATAATATTAAGGGATGGTCATTTGAAGGTGGTCGAAGATTGGAAGGATGGAGCAAAGATTATTTCATGTTATCAAAATATTTTTGGAAATAATATATCCATTCAATAGAATTACCTTTTTTGATAAGGGAATTGATAAAGTATATATGGTAAGCCATTTATGGGATGAACCATCTAATTTATCCAAAATTTCCAAGGTAATTTTGTATGTTAGAGATGGAGCGAGGAATAACATTTATTTTAGTTAGATCAACATCAATACCTCTAAGAGAGACTAAGAACCCTAAAATTTTACCATATATGAATCTAAATACACATTTTTATGGGTTAAGAAAAACTTTATATTTGATTATTTGATCAAAAATGATAACTAGATTGGTGAGGTGTGTTTTATGACTTTTAGATTTAGCAATGAGATCATCGACATAGGTTTCCACTATCTTGTGTATAATATCATAGAAGATGTGGGTCATTGTGCATTGATAGGTTGATCCAACATTTTTAAAACTAAAGGGAATTTTTATGTAATAATAAGTTCCCCATTCCATAGTAAATGTTGGTTTATGTTGGTCATTAGGGGCTATGAGTATTTGGTTATATCCTAAGAAACCATCCATAAGTGACAAAAATCCATATCCAATGGTGGAATCTAATATAGAATATATTGAATGTAATGATAAATTATATTTTGGACACATGAGTTTAAGATTATGAAAATAAATACATATACGAATGATCATGGTGACATTTTTATGAATGGGAATGATGTTTGATAGCCATTCATAATAATTAATAGGTTAGATAAATTTGTCATCTAAAAGTTTAATAATTTCTTTATGACATAAAGTACAAATTTAAGGTGGTAATTTTTTGTTTTTTATGTCTAATAGGTTTTGCATCTAGGTAAGTGATGATATTATGTACAATGATACTAGGATTAATTCCTAGCAATCTTCATATTACCAATCAAATGTTTCATGATACTTGTCAAATAGCAAGCTAAAATTATCATGTTCAATTGATGTGAGTTCTTTAGAGATAGTGATAGGTCTAAGATGGGATGGTGTACCATATTATATTCTTGTGGTTTCTTCAATAAGCATAACATTTCCATATTGTAAATGATATGGAGCATGAGAAATAGAATAAATAGGATTTGTTTTAAGATCCACACTAGCAATGAAATTATTAACAAAAGAAGATTTTCATGTGAATTTTCCAAGTTTATGATGTTGTTGGGGAAGCTGAGGTTCTCTAGCATGAAATAGCTTGAGTATAGATTCATCACTAGGGAACATGGGTAATGATCCATACTATTCAACATTTAATTAAAGGCCAATGATTTTATTACTATTGTGATCATATTTATAATGTATTTATCATGCATCTATAGATTTAACATCTAAGATAATTTTAGGTGTAGGTTTGATTATAGGTGGATGTTGAGTGGAGTCAACTGGATCAGTAATAGATATGTTAGGTTTTTTTATATATGTAGGATAAATTGAATTGAGGTGGGTAGCCTTACTGGAATCTATAGGATCATGAGAAGGAAGGAAAGTTGGTATATTATTGGGTTGTGTATAAGGTATAGATGGTTCAAAAATTTCCAAATTTTCTAGAGTTTATATTTGTTCAAGTACCCATGGGGTATCAAAAAGTGGAGGATTAATGGGTGATACATGACCATTAGGTTTTTATTCACTATAAATTGATATATGAATGACATGGAAATCATAGTTGAAGGCATGTATTTTGGCTAATGTTTATTTATAGTGTTGTACATGTAAATTATATGATTGAGTTTGAGCCATGATATAATTATCATCATGTGTGGTAAATAGTGCATACATTTGTTTCTAAGGGAGCATAAGAAGTGGATGCAAAATAACTAAATGTTTGTGGAGACATTGTTAAAGGATCTTGAAATAATTTGGCCACTCCATACTCATCACATGTGAAATCATATTCTATGAAATAATTTTTTTGTGTATTACATGTTGACCATTTTTTGCCCGACAAGTCAAAAATTAGTCCCCTTCTGTCCCTGCTATTCTAGGCCATTTCATTTTTCAATTTTGCATGAATCTATTCATGTTTATAGACTCTATGTAATTTCTACAAACTTTGTAGGTCTAAATCTATAGACTTTACAAGTTTTAGATTTCTACGGACTCTGCAGGTTTTGATTTCTATGGATTCAATAGGTTAGTCCTTTGGCACATGAAGGATCAGTTTAGAGAGTGTTGGGTTTTTTGCAAGGCTTCTTCAGGCTCTTTCCTAAGAAAAAATCATGAATAAGGTTGGAATCATTGAACCATTGAACCTAGTTTAATGCCTGGTTCAATCGCTTGGTTTAATCGGCCTTGGTTCAATGCCTGGTTCAATTAGCAGTTTAATCACTCCATTTCAAAGCCTAGTTCATTGCTTCAAGTCCATCACTTCAATTTCTAGGCTTGGTTCATCACTTGCTTCATGGCTTTTGGTTCAAACAAAAGAGTTCAATAGGCTTGTTTCAATAGTCACTTAAAGCGTTGAACTGTTGAACTAGTTCAATGCGTTGGTTCAACACCTTTGGTTCAAGCCTTGGTTCAACTCAACTGGTTCAACACTTTGGCACTTAGTTCATCGATGGGTTTAGACACTTGGTTCATTGGATAGTTCATCAGCCTTTGGTACAAAGGGCTCAGCGTGTAGCGTTAAACTGTTGAACTAGTTCAATCATTCGGTTCAACGCTAGGTTCAATGATTAAGTTCAAGTGGTAGTTGGTTTAATCACTTGGTTTAATGTCATTAGATCATCAGTTTAGTTCAAGCAACTCAGCGCATAGTCTTGAACCATTAAACTATTGAGCCAATTTTTGGTTCAACAGGTTGGTTCAACATTTTGGTTTAAGGGCTTCAATTCAGCAAGTGGTTCAAAGCAAATGGTTCGATGCCTTTGGTTCAATCAGCTCGGCACGCAGCATTGAACCATTAAACCAATTTTAGTTTAATGGATTGGTTCAATGGGTTAGTTCAACGAACCACCTTAAAGCCAAAGGTCTAAAAGCCTTTGTAGAGGGCAGTTTAAGATCCAAACACCCTTGTAGAGGGCAAGAAGCATCCCAAGGACAGCCAAAGGTCTAGAATCCCTTATAGAGGATAGAGAGAGCTTCAAAAGGCCCAAAGAAATTCAAGGAAAGGATTTTTAAAGGGCCCAAAGGTGTGGAAAAGTCAAAGAGCTCATAGAAAAGTCAAAGCAGTCAATTCCTACAGACTTTTATCTGTGGGAAAAAAGGCCGAAACAAAAGCTCATGAAGTAGAAAAGTTATAGAAAAGACCTGATGACTTTTGTCAAGGATGATGACATCCTAAAAGCTATCAATCTTTAGTAGATGAACTAGCCATTGGGTGATAGCCGTGTGAATGTAAATTTTAACACAGTGAAGTGGCCATTTATTTTGAACTATCCGAGTGCCAAATCATGGAAAGAGCCCCAAAGAATGCAGTGACCTACCAGAAGTTCACCCTCGAGGGCTGAAAGAACAAGAATAAGACAAAGAGTAGAAACAATCAAGCATTCAAGTGGTGAAAGGAAGGTGAGTTATTTTAGATGAGTGATGTGGCCTATTTTTTTCCAAATGGCATTGATGAGGGGATAAACTATAGTCTATTTGTAGGAAAGAGGTGCAGCCATGTTCTTACATTAATGTTTGAATGCCAAAGTCAATTTTGGTGATTATACAGCATGGTTCTAGTAGGCCTTTTCTAAAGAATGACATTAGTAACAGTGGTTTCCTCTTCCTAAGGTTTAGAATGCACATGGGCCACTTACAGAAAAGAGCACCAAAATCTTTCCCAAGAGATGCCAAGTTTTCTTCCTCTCTCTATAAATTGAAAACTTCTCATTTTGAGAGGAATCGACTCTCAGCCTTAAGGCAAAACTTTGCCCAAAAATCTTTCGGGCTTGTAAGGTAGAGCTACCAGAATTTTACCTTGAATTGAAACTTAGCATTTTTACCTCCATTTTGTGTTTTGCATCTTTAGTATGTGTCTATGCCTTGATTCTATGTTAAGTCATTTTCTTAATGCTTTTGCAGAATGATTTCAGCATGTATGGTGTATTTTTGAGTTTCCTTTTACAGGTATGTTAGAAGTGTCCCTAAAGGAGTATAAGTGAAGTGGATAGGCTACTGTAGTGTGTCTCAGAATGCCTCTAGTGGTTATTTCCTCCCTGTATCTCCATGTACCCCTGACCCACTGATGCAGAAGGTTTTCTCATGTCAGATGAAGTGTATGGGAGCTAGTTCTCAGTGGAAAGTTTATGTTCAGGCCTGAGTGGATCACACATTTTTTGGTGTATCACCTTTTCTTTTTAGGCTTAGGTTTTGTTTTGAACATCTCTCTCTCCCTTTTCATCCCCCCTTCCTTTTTTACATTTGTTTGTTAGCAGTAGGAGAAACCAGGGCCTAAAAGATACATCAAAGGGAGCTATCCCTCATCTAGAGACTCTCCCCTCCAGCTTCACCAGTCCCACAGGTGAGAGGGGAGTTTCCATTGTTACGTGTGGAAAGGCAGGAGCTCAGCCTCCTACCCATAGGTGCAATCCACTACGTCAATAGTTTTTGGCATGCTTGGTGGGACCAACTAGGATAAGTTGTGTCCAAAGAGTTGAATAATTTTTGGTGTGTTCTTTAACTGACCAGCCATTGGAGGATTTTGCATCAACACCAATGGTGACTCCGAGTTGAATCAGCTGGTTAAGCAGCCTAATGCCATTAAGAAATCACCTTCATATGTAAGATCCCTCTGCACAAAATCATGGACCTTGTTGTCCTTCCTATAATTTTGATCAAACTCAGCCTATTTATGGCATATCCCCAAGTAGCCCTCTTAGTTTCCCTTCAACCAAAAGGGCAAATTCCAATTCCAAGATCTTTCACCCTGATGGTAACCTCCTGACCTGGGGGGAAATAGTGGAATCATGGGGTAGGAAAGAGGAGAAGAAAGGTTTTGCTCAAAACCTCAAAAAAGATAAAACTACTCTTACCCATGATTCCTATGATCTCCAAGAAAGGCTCTTCCAGGAGGATCTAGCCAGGAGAATTGTAGAGTTGGAATCTAAAGAGAGATTCCTTAGCCAGTGTGTGATGGATGGTTCAGACCCAATGGCACATTCCATGTCTGTACACACCCCACTTACACATTTCTAAGAGAAATATTAGGCCACACCTGATATTGATGAAGTGCTAACCAGATGGAAAGAGGAGAATCATTCAATTTTAGCTCAAGGACTGCCTCCTCTTCCACATGGTTTTTCCACTTTACCCCTTCTCAAGAAGGAACCTGTTCTGTAGGAAGTGAATGAGGAGCAAAAGATCCAATTTTTAGTTTCCTAAGAGGTTGTCATGAGTGATAATGAAGAAGGAATCATCATCAATGCTCATTTTGAATACCCCATTAGCAATGAAGAAGATGCAGGTCATGCATACATGAAAATGTTCCAAAAATATGAGGAGGAACATAAGCATAGTGAGATCTCTTCCACTTTGTTTGATGAACTTCCTTGTTGCTTCGATGAGGAGGATGACTATGCTGAAGAGCCTGAGTTGGAGGAGGATCAGGAGGATACCTTTGAACATCCAGAGATCCTGATCTTTGAGGAGGAAAAGGAGAGGCCAATCTTCCTTGAGGCAAGACTTGAAGAAGAGAGCTTTGAACAGAGAGGTGATGTTCTATGGGATGAGCAATCAATTTGTGATTCCATTTCAGACATCACAACTGTCACCCTTCTTCAAGAAGGCCAAGAGGGAGCAGAGGATGAGTCTGACAGAGCCTTTAATGAAGTAGAAGGAAATGGGTCAGACCATGATGCACTGTAAGGGAGCTATACACATCAAAGGGCTTATGGTGATGAGCTAGTAGCCATTGATTTCTTGGTGAAGATCACCAATATGAGGGACTAGTATTCAACAAGCTTCGAAGGACAAGTAGAGTACATATATGTCGGAAGCATGTTCAATTTTGATCCACTCATATACAAGCCAAGCAAGGTGATAGGCAAGAGGCGTAGGTTACCAACTCTCTTTTTCATTTAGCTACTTGCCTGGCACCATAAGTCTTCTTACCAAGAAGGGGACTTAAGAAATTTTCCCTTTGATCCATGAGGGAGGCAAACATTATTGGTTAGCTGTATATTGTAGTTTGGTTTCAGTTTCTTTTCCTACTTTCCCTAAGTGTAGTTTGCACAGGTAGTGTTTTTTAGCCTTGTGTGTTTCCCTTTGTGTGTGGGGTAAAAATATTCATGTTTTATTCTTTGATCTTTAGGGTTATTTCTAAACTTTATTCAAAGTTGCATCTTACTCTATGCCCAATGGACTGCAAGGCAACTGGTCTTTAAGCATAACAGGCATGCTTCCCCTGGGAGTCACCAATTTGTTGACCATTTTTTGCCCAACAGGCCAAAAATTGGTCCCCTTCTATCCCTGTTGTTCTAGGCCATTTCATTTTTCAATTTTGCATGAATCTATTCATTTCTATAGACTCTACAAAATTTATACAGACTCTATAGGTCTAAATCTATGAACTCTGTAGGTTTTGGATTTCTATGGACTCTGTAGGTTTTGATTTCTACAGATTCAGCAGGTTAGTCCTTTGGCACATGAAGGATCAGTTCAGAGAGTGCTGGGTTTTTTTCAAGGCTTCTTTGGGCTCTTTCCTAAGGAAAAATCATGAAAAAGGTTGGCATCATTGAACCATTGAACCTGATTCAATGCCTTGGTTCAATTCCTGGTTCAATCACTTGGTTCAATCGGCCTTGGTTCAATGCCTAGTTTAATCTATAGTTCAATCACTCCATTTCAAAGCCTAGTTCATCACTTCAAGTCCATCGCTTCAATTTCCAGGCTTGGTTCATCACTTTCTTAATGGCTTTTGGTTCAAACAAAAGAGTTCAATGGGCTTGTTTCAACAGTTGCTTGAAGTGTTGAACCATTGAACCAGTTCAACACATTGGTTCAATGCCTTTGGTTCAAGCCTTGGTTTAACTTAGTTGGTTCAACAGTTCAGTGATTAGTTCATTGGTGGGTTTAGACACTTAGTTCATTGGACATTTCATTAGCCTTTAGTTCAAAGGGATCGGTGTGCGGCATTGAATTATTGAACTGATTCAACACTTTGGTTCAATCATTCAGTTTAATGCCAGGTTCAACGATTAAGTTCAACTAGTAGTCAATACAATCACTTGGTTCAATGTCATCAGATCATCAATTTAGTTCAAGTGACTCAGTGTGCAGTCTTGAACCATTGAACCAATTTTTAGTTCAACAGGTTGGTTCAACATTTTGGTTCAAGGGCTTCAGTTCAGCAAGTGGTTCAAAGCAAATGGTTTGATGCCTTTGGTTCAATCAGCTCGGCATGCAAAATTGAATTGATTAAACTAATTGAATCATTAAACCAATTTTGGTTCAATAGATTGGTTCAATGGGTCGGTTCAATGAAGCACCCTAAAGCCAAAGGTCCAAAAGCCCTTGGGGAGGGCAGTTCAAGATCCAAATGCCCTTATGGAGGGAAATAAGCATTCCAAGGATAGTTGAAGGTCTAGAAGGCCTTACATAGGGTAGAGAGAGCTTCAAAAGGCCTGAAGAAATTTGGGGAAAGGATTTTCAAAGGGCCTGAAGGTGCAAAAAAGTCAAAGAGCCTATAGAAAAGTCAAAGCAACTAATTCTTGTAGAATTTTGTCTACAAGAAAAAAGCCTAAAACAAAAGCCTAGAAAGTAGAAAAGCCATAGAAAAGACCTAATGACTTTTGCTGAGGATGATGACATCTCAAAAGCTATCAATCTTTAGCAGACGAACTAGCCGTTGGGTGATGACCATGTGAATGTCAATTTTAACATAGTGAAGTGTCTTTTTTTTTGAACTATCTCAGTGCCAAATCATGGAAAGAGCCCCAAGGAATGCAGTGACCTACCAGAAGATCACCCCTAAGGTCTGAAAGAGCAGGAAGAAGACAAAGAGCAAAAATGACAAAGCATTCAAGTGGTGAAAGGAAGGTGAGTTATTGCAAATGAGTGGCGTGACCTATTTTTTTCTAGTTGGCATTGATGAGGGGACAAATTATAGTCTATTTATAGGAAAGAGGTGCGAACATGTTATTGCATTAATGTTTTAATGCCAAAGTCAATTTTGGTGATTGTATAGCATGGTTCTAGTAGGCCTTTTTGGAAGAATGACATCAGTAACAGTGGTTTCCTCTTCCCAAGGTTTAGAATGCACATGGGACACTTACAAAAAAGAGTGCTAAAATTTTTCCTAGGAGATGCCAAGTTCTCTTCCTCTCTCTATAAATTGAAAACTTATCATTTTGAGAGGAATTGACTCTTAGCCTTAAGGCAAAACTCTACCCAAAAATCTTTCAAGCTTGTAAGGCAGAGCTACCAAAATTTTACCTTGAATCAAAACTTAGCATTTTTTACCTCCATTCTGATTTTTGCATCTCTAGTATGTGTTTATGCCTTGATTCTATGTTAAGCCATTTTCTTAATGCTTTTCCAAAATGATTTCAGCATGTCTGGTGTATTTTTGAGTTTCTTTTTACAGGTATGTTAGAAGTGTCCCTAGAGGAGTATAGGTGAAGTGGATAGGCTGTTGTAGTGTGTCTCAGAATGCCTCTAGTGGTTATTTCCTCCCTGTATCTCCACAGACCCCTAACTCACTGATGTAGAAGGTTTTCTCATGTCAGATGAAGTGTATGTGAGCTAGTTCTCAATGGAAAGTGTATGTTTGGGCCTGAGTGGATCACACATTTTTTGGTGTATTGCTTTTTCTTTTGAGGCTTAGATTCTATTTTCAGCATCTCTCTCTCCCTTTTCATCCACCCCCTCCTTTTTAACATTTATTTGTTAGTAGTAGGAGAAACCAGGGCTTAAAAGATACATCAGAGGGAACTAGTCCTCATATAGAGACTCTCCCCTCTAGCTTCAATGGTCCCACATGTGAGAGGGGAGTTTCTATTGTTGCGTGTGGAAAGGCAAGAGCTCAACCTCCAGCCCACGAGTGCAATCCACTACATCAACATTACATAAAGGAGGGATTTTAGTTATCCCATCAACTAGAGGGATGGTATGATCATCTAGAATTGAATAAGGAGGAAGACACTCTGAAATGTAATGAGGTAACTTTATGGTATTACAAATGCTTTTTAAGTCATTAGGTTCATCATTATCATAATCATCAAGAGTGACCTATATATATATATATATATATATATATATATATATATATATATATATATATATGAATTTATTCTAAAAAATATAGATATAGGTGCATTGTTAATATGTGGAATGGTTGAATCTAGTACTAATATTTGGGGTTTTCTAAATGTATTCTCCATTTTTTAGGATCAAATTCATGTTTATGGAATTTTTGATTATGGATGAATTTAATACATTGACAACCTGAAGAAGCAATAGCCCTCATATTATGTGTCCATAGATGACCCAGGGATATGTTTTAAGATAGTGGTAAATCAAGGACAATGAGCTTGGTATGTATAGTCTTGGGTCTGATAGTGATGGGGATCCAAATAAAATGAAGTGGTTTTTGATTTGTCTTATCAAATGATGCAGGAGCATCAACTCATCATTGTACATTTTGTAAATGAAAGTTCATGTAAATTAATAATACTTGATTTTGAAAACAAAATTTTATATAAGGAGTCATTTATAGGTCTTATGAAGTATAGGACATCAAGTTAGATCATATGATGCTTTTTAAGTCTTCAAAAGTCCATAAAAGGAGTCATATGAAGGGTTTAAGTCCCTTAAAAGGTCATTATAAGTATCCATAAAATCAATGTAAATGTAATTACAATGTAAAATATTCAAAATTAACATGTAAATGGTGGATAAGACCTATTATAGGCATGGAGGATAGATAATCAAGTGGAGATAAACTTTGAGCAAGTTTTGTGGAGAAACAATGTTGAAAATCAAGAATAGAAAATTGTTAAATGAAGATAAAACCATCCTACATGAAGAGATGAACCAATTTGAACATAGAAGATGAAATAGAATATTCCAAGGAGGTTTTAAAATCATGATAATATATTTATAAATGGAATTATAGTTAGAGGAGTGGTGGAGGAGACTTGGTAGAAGTAAAGGAAGGCTATTAGGCTTGTGTGTGTGCATGATAGTCTATAGGATTGTGTGTAATTTGAAAGTATTTGAAAAAAAGAGAGTGGTTTTTAAAATTTTAATGTGTTTATATGTTCCTTTTGTTATTATATAAAAAAATTTAATGTTTATATGTGTGATATTTTTTTCCAAAGCCTTGAATTCATAGGACTGAGTTTAAGAAACATAGAATTTTGTGTAATATAGATCTATTTTTTGAGATATTTTAATGTTTTTTAGATGATTTGAAGCTTGGAAATAATTTTAGGTTATATATAAATATTTTTTATACCATTAAAAAGTGTAATAAAGTATTGAAAGTAAGCAAAACTAAAATTATACAATTTGTAGTGCTTGTTACCCTGTCATTGACATACTATGGTTTGAGTCACAAAAATGGTCATATCTCAAAATTTAAATATGGAAAAAATATGAAAATTTATAATAATATTTTTGGGGGATTAGTAAAAAATTTGTCAAATTTCAGGCCATTTTTGGTGTTTATACTAGTAAAAACATCAAAACATATCCCTGTAGTCTTTTGAGAAGGTGTAAACCCTCATGGGATAACAATACAACTTGTGAATTTAAAAAAAATACGGCTCATGGATAAGTGTTTAAAGTTTGGTATGAAGTATATTAGTTTTTTATATTTATATTTAATATTATTATATTTCATTTGGATAATTATAGAGAAATATACATCAGTTATAGTCAGATAGGGTCTTTAAATAAGCCTAAACCCTTGGTTTCAAAGAAGAATTTGTATTTTTGCTCAAATAAAAAGCTAAAAAAGTTGTGATTCAGTTGTTTCATTATATGTGGGTTGGTTTAAACATGAATTACTAGTTTTAATAATTAATATACTAAAATTTATGTTTATGAGTGCTTGGTAGGCCTACTAAGCCCCATAAGCATTGAAGGGCTAGTTGTGAATTCTTTAAAAATGTTGTTATGGTGCATCATCAAATTCTTGACATGTGAGGCAAAATTTTCAAGATTATATTTGGTATATCCAGTTTGTTTAATTAAAAAATGTAGGTAACATTAATTCCCAACCTTTCATCTGCTAAGAGTTTTTGAATAAGCGTGGTATTAATATTAATTTTAATGAAGAGAGGTGGATCAAAAATTCGAAAAAGAATTTCATCATTAATCATGTCTTGTTAAAGAAATTCTATTGAAGGTTTATAAGAGGTACAAATAGTTTCAATTGTATGTACTTATGTGGGTGAAGGGTCTTGAGGAGGTTTTTCCACCTCAAGGGATGGTGGTTCTTCAATGTCTTGTAATTGTTACATTAAGAATTTATAGTGATATGGAGAAGTAAAAACTAACTCCATGATGGGTATATTATAAGGCATTGAATTGAGCTCTTCCAATAAATTCTAATGAGATTTAGAAGATGAAGAGCCAACATGAGGTTTGGGAGTTACAATGATTTTTATAAGAATAGAACAATTAGATTGAGGTTCTGGTTGTGGGAGTGTTTCCTTATTTGGTTTAAAAGGTATGATAGTGGTAGTTTTGGTGTATTTAAGTAATTGTTCTTTAGTTGATGGTTTTATAGGCTTAGTGATGGGATATTTGTGGGTGGGTTTACGTCTATAATTGAGTTTGGTTGAATTCACATATTGATAATTGGTATAATATTGGTCATAATCAGTGTCAATTGCACATATATCCTCATTTGAATGTTTTGGGTTAGATGTAGAAAAATATTTTCGAGTTTTAGATGATGAAGGATTAGTAACTTGTTTCTTTTGAGAGGCTTTGAAATAATCATGATGATGTATTTTGATTAGTGTTATGGTTAAATGTATCTCCTAACATAAAAGTAAAAAACAAATATGAGGATCCCATAACATGTTTCATGAGAATGACCCACATAAGCATGAAACCAATAAAATTTGCTAGGGTCATACCATGTAGGTGGATTATTAGCATATGTGAAATGTTTAGAATGAGGTAATAATTTTTTCATTTCTTAAACTATTAATGGTGTTTAGGAAGCTTTGGGGTTATCTATTTTGGCTACTCCTATTTTTGTTTGAGTAATATTACTAGTAATCACATTAGTGGAGTTCTGTAAATATGCCTTGATGGATTTATGGTTGGGCTCAAATTGTTTCATAAGGAAATCTTATCTTTTATCTTAATCAATTACATCATTTAGAGTTTGGGGAGAAATTTTTCAAACCTTATATTGAAGGGAAGGTGTTAAGGTAGTTATAAATAGTTTAAATAAGTTATCATTAGTCATGTTATGATTGACTTTGTGAGCTAAAGATTTCCATCATTTAATGAAATCATAAGTGGATTCAAAAGGGGATTATTTAGCGTTGATAAAATGACTAAGATAATTTTTAGTAAGTTAATTATGTTGAAATTATTTTACTAGAGGATAAAATAAATCCTCGTGTTTGCATATAGAGTGTTAAAGGAGTTGATTATACCATTCTAATACATCTTCTATCATTGTTTTGACTAGAATTTTGGTGGTAGCAAAGGTATTGGTTTGAATCCACTCTTTGTAAATATTACTAATGTTTTAAGGAAAGATGTAGGTCTTTAGTCCCATCATATTTAATAATTAGAGAGATGCTTCCAATATCAATATAAATAACAAAGGGAGCTAAAGGTTCATTTTGGATATTTTGAAGAATCTTGTTGTACATAGGGAGTTGGGGAATGATATTTCTCATGGAATTCCTAAGAGGTGGAGGGATAAAATTTTGGTTATTTTGAGGTAGGAGAATAGGATGTTGATTATCCATGTTTAATAAATGATGTTATATTCGCATCATTTGAGAATTATTAGATGTTTGCATAATATTCATTTGTTGAACTATTTGTGAAAGAATTTGAGTGGTGTTAATTGGTGGATTGGTATTATTAGTGTTTAAAGGTGGATTGTTAGTTTTTTTTAGGAGGAGCATTCCCTAAATTTGTATTAGGGGATGGGTTTTTGGGTGGAGGATTATTAAGTGGTAGGTTATTGGTTGTTAAAATATTTCCTATAGGATTATTGGTTAATCTTGTGTCAATTAACCCTATAGTGTAATAAGGTGGTTAGGAGAGATAATTATCTTGAGAAGTGTGAAATAGATATGATCCATCAATATCATTAGTTGGGGTAATTTGAACCACATTGTTGTTCAAAGATGAAGGGTGAAATAAGGTGCATCAAGAGTGAGTATCCTCTTGGGTAACAAAGGTAGGAAGGAAATAATACCTCATATATTATCTAAATAGATTAAGGTTATCCAAAAATATTATAATATGGGATTTCATGATGTTTAGAATGAGGATATAATATTGAAGATAAAGGGTAAAAAATATGAGCAAAGTTGGCTAGATACAGATCTAGATTGACTAAGTATGATTTTAGGATAGATAAATGAATCAGCAAAGTAGTATGGGGTTGAAAAGGTTAATTAATTTCAAAATGGAAACCAATATAATTTTTAGGAAAGGACATAGTTGAATGGGTCGATTGTGTTTTATGGGGAAGTAGTAAAAACTAGCCTGTGAGAGATTGGGTTGGACAAAATTCTGTGAAAAGGAAAACTGATTTGCCTATGAGAAACTAGGTCAAAAAAAAGATGTGTCTTGTAATAAGATAACATAACTAGCTTATGAGAGACTAGGTTGAACATGATGGTTATGTCTTATATAATGTTAGAAAGACCAATCTATGAGAGACTAAGTTGAACATAATGATTATGTTTTATAAGAAGGGAAAACTATAAGAGACACAATTGAATTGGTCAAATACATTATAAGAGTAAATATAGGGTTTGATAATTATGACTCTAGATGATATAGTGTTAATTATTAGAGAAATTGAAATAAACACACAAGTAACTAGGTCGACCTAGTTGATCTAGTTGTGGCACACAACACAAACCTTGTACCAACACTGGCCAATACAAGTTTTAAATTAAAGTATATAAATGACAAAGAAAAAAAACAATGCTAAAAATAGAAATGCTAATCTATGTGATTATTCTTGAATGTTTTAAATTATAATTTTATAAATAAATGTGATGTGGTGTTTATATTTAGGAAAGAACTATAAAGGTAAGCTAAAGATGGTTTTAGGTTGTTAAGGATGAAAGGGATACATATTGGTGATGCTAATGGCTTGACATTGGGGCTTACCTCCTCACTTCATAATATTGTAGTGATAAGGGTGTCGGGTAGTTTTCCAATATGTACCATCAACCATGTATTTATACTAGGCCAAAAAATCAATTCAGCTTACCCCTTGGTGATGAAATCCAAGTAGGTAGACCTTGGGTAGAAGTGTTTAATGATTTTTTATATTGTGTGGTTTGGAAGTGTGTGAATAAAATAAAAAGTAATGTGATTAAATCAATAATTTGAACTTTCATATTTAGCCTATGTGTGCTACTCTAAACAAGCAAGTAATTAAATGAAAGATGAATTATTTACTATAAAAGTGATTTAATTCTTTTGATTGAAGAGTATAGGGTTAATTAGATTGACCAAGTATGAAAATAGTACAAAAAAATTAATGGGGTGGATTATATTTGTTGAATAAAAGGCCAAAGAAACACAGTCAAACAAAGTGACTAAGTCTCCTAGGAAAGAAGCAACTACAAGACTAAGTCTATCCAACTGACTTAGTTGATTATAGGGTTATTATTTTATAGATTCAAAACTATGAAAAGTAGGACTGAAATGAATTAAAATAAATGAATAAGTTGGTGAGCATGAACCTAATGATTTTAAATATGATAAATTTGTCATTTTTGTATTATATCATTCATATGAATATTTTTAACCTACTATCAAATTGAATAGGTTGATTGAGTTTGAAAACCTATATGCTAAGAAGTGAACTTTGAGTGGATTGATCTAATTACCTATCATTGAAGATTACCTACATAATGCCAAATAGAGTTGATCGAATTGATTGTGTGTTAAAACTACATAGAATGTTAGCCTGAGTTGATATATTCAATATAGTGATGTAAAAATGAAATAAATTATAAATTATAATAAATGAAAGTGTGAAATAAAACATGCAAGGTTTAGTTTCATGTCAGGTTCACCAAAATGTATACAAGGGAAAGTGAGATGATCTACAAATCAATCCTAGCTCAAATCAGATAAATATAACTAAACCTTATGCTTGCTAGTACATTTAGACACTTAGGGTCATGACCACTATGGATCTTCTAGACCTAACTAAGGGGTCTCTTACCACACAATATGTCTAGAGAGGGTTCTAAATCCTCTATTCAAGCAATACCACATAATAACCCTAGCACGGTCATATGGTTTCTAACAACGCAAAATAAATCTAATCTAGTGCTCACCAAAGATTGTGGCACAAATAGTGGATAACAAACATAAAATTAAACATGCAAAGAATAACTCTACTCAATTCAATGTCAAGTTAATCCTAAACATGGAGATATAAGTACATTCAAATGTTGTTACTTATCCAATTCTATCTACCAAAATAGAGGAGTAAGATTTAGGATTACTTACCTTAAAGATGAACTCGTCAAATCTCAATATCTCCCTTGGCCAATGGTTATTTTCAAGAGTTTGTTGTGGTTCATAAGGATCACAAAGATAGGTCAGCTCTAGGCTATAAAACTTAACCTATGCATCCAAGACATTTCCACAAGACAAGATTCTTCTCTCCATGTGTAAACCCTAAGCAATGACTCCTCAAGTAGAATAGTGTAAGATCATATTATAAATAAATGTAAATGAATTATTATATCTATATCTTTCTAAAAATGAGGTAAAGGATGTGTTTATTTAGCTGTGTCTAACCCTAAACCCTTCTAAAGTTTTATCTAACATAGTCAGTCCAATCAACCTAGTTATTTAAGAAATAAAGTGGTTAAGTCTTAGACTAATTTAGCTTGGCTAACTTAGTCCCTTAATGTGCTCATTTCCTAGAATAGGATCAGCCCATTTGACTATGTTTAGAGGATGGTAAAAAGAGGTTTTGGCTTAGGTAGGGGATATTTGAGGTGGTGAATTACTTGGAGGAGTGTGTAGTGGAAGTGTCAAATCTTAGGGAAATACATAAGAAGGACTTGTGTTGATTTTAAGTGGTGGTATAGGGAAAAACAATCTTGTGAATCACCAATGGTATACTCACTGCTTTCCTAGTACACCCTTTAAGGCATACACTCAGAGAGATTAAGACTTGATAGGTTCTCATAAGAGAGAAGGCATTAGTAATTGATAAAGTTTAAAACTATTGCTTGTATATAATACCCTTTATGATATTTCTCTATCCTCAATGAAAAATAATAATTTAATCAAGATCAAGGTGATTTTTATACTCTTATGAAAATTCAAAATTAGAAATTAAGCAATGATTCCCAGAATAGTCCATATTTCGTCTTAGAATTCAATCCTAAAGCAGCTAATGGCATTAGCCATGATCTTCTCATACCACTATTTCAAATGGAGAATAAAATACAACATATGAGTGAGCCTTTCCAACCCACTACTATTCTTAATCATACTATTCATATTGTATCCATGATACATGTTATTGGTGACCTCCAAAATAAATTCATTGATATTATCTTTCAAACTAGATCATGTTATGAAAATATCAAAGTTAATTTTATCTTAGGATAACCCCTTACATGAGCTAGATATGAACATCCATATCCAAATTATTTTGTTATGCCTATATTTTTCTTTTTCAATGGTTATGGAGATATTTATACTCATATAATGTAATATAGACTTTCTTTTGTCAAATGGGGAAATGATGGACATATTATACTAAAATATTTCCACAGAAGTATCATAAGTAATGCTTCAATGTGGTTTTAAATTTTACATAAGGTTCATCACCTAACTTAAAAAAATTATAAGATGCATTCTTATTAGATTATCATAAACACATGATACCTTTTCATATTTCATTCTTACATGAAATTAATATTGTTTTATGTTGTACTATTTGATGATACATTTTAATTTGTATACTAGTTATAATTAATGTTTAATTCATGGACATATATTTTGATATTTTAGTTATATTACAATTATTTATATTTTGTTTAGTAATTGATATGTTTCTTATTTTCCAAGCCAGTATTGTTGATGTCATTTTCTAATCATAGGTAATCACCATGTGATTGAGCTAGATTTGGGTTTGGTATACTCTAATGGACAAACATATCATCATCATTTAAGACAATGAAAAAAGAGGTAAATTTTGAGATCCATTCAGTCCACCATGTCCCTTTTATGTTATCTTATGTTGTGATTATCTAATGTAATGTGTATTCATTTTGACTATTTCAATTGAGGCTATTATAATATTGTAGTGAAATATGTATGAAAAAAATGAAGCTTGATCTATATCTTATATTAATTAGTAAATTAAAGATTGGATAAGATAATTAATTAACATCTAATGTAATACTATTTATATTGAGATCATGACCAAATTGGATATGCTAAACCTAACCAAGGGATATCTTACCACACAAAACCAAAGGATAAGTTCCAAATAATATAGCAAAATGATAATATGCAATAACTCTAGCAAGGTCTAAGTACATAAAATAAAACTAATCTAGCGATCACCAAATCTTGTGGTAAAAATAGGGATGGTTAAACAAACAAAATAAATTAAGGGATCATGGTAGGAAAATGCGGGCCTAGATCACCTAAAGTAGAAGATGGAATGTAAATAGAACCTATATTTATACTAAGTTTAAGCATAGAGGTAATTAATTAAGGATTTATACATTTAACACATACTAATTTATACAATATCTATCTATTAAATGAAATAGCAAGAGTTAGGAATACTTACCTTTGGTCAAACCTATCGAGTCTCAATCTTTCCCTTGATCAATGATATTTTTCAAGAGGTTGTTATGGATTTGTAAATATCACACTAAATAAATCATCTCTAGGCTAAAATACTCTTACTTTTCATCTAACACTTACCACAAGATAAGTTATCTTTACTCCAAGGCAAACTATAAGCAATGGATTCTTCAAATGTAGATTTAGAAAAATTATGAATTGTAATTATGCATAAATTAATGTTACTCTCTATTATAATAAAATGAGCCTTGTATTTATAAAAATGGATAATCCTTAACCCTTCTAGGAATTTAGTGAATGAGTTCAATGAACACAATCCAGTTTATTAGAAAAAGTTATCATTAGGCTTTGAACTAGGTCTAATGGGCTGACCTATTTCTATAATGTGTGCTTAATATTTTATACTAGGTTTAACCCAACTAATTTAATAATAAAATAGGGTTTTTTATTAATTAGGGGATATTTGAAAAGATAATTTATTAGGGAAATAGATAAACAGGATTTTTTTTCTTGGGGATTTAGATAAGCTTTAATTTTAATTGGTTTAGGTAATGATAGATTTGACTGACAATCTTGCAAAGAACTAATGGTATTCCCACTCCTTTCCTAGTGCACCCTTTAAGGTGTGAACTTAGAAAGATTGAAACTTGACAAGTTCTTGTAAGATATAAAGTGTCAATAAATGATAAAGTTTAAAAATATTGTGTGTATACATATGCCCCACTCTAAGATCATTGCATGTGATGAAGGTGTAACATGGGATGGTAGTTCAATAAATATCATAGTAATGTATAATGTTGAGCAAATAAATTGTAGTAAAATACAATAGTTTAAATTTAGATTGAAATGAAAGTATGGAATTTTTGGAAATAATTAAAAGTATAATATACATACCTTTATCATTGAATGATTTTATATTATATTTTTATTCTTGATTATGGAGGTTAGAATAACTGATTTGGATAAAACCTAAGGATACAAGGCTAAATATAAAAAATAATCAATCAAAATAAAAATCATAGAAAATAAAAACTTTTAGTATTGAATAAGTCATTTATAAAATTGGTAAACTGGGATGACTAAGGCTAAGTTAAGACCAAAATATCAATGAGAGGAAAATCAGGTAACTAAAAATCCAAGGCTAATAAATGATTAATAAACCCAATAAATGCATCCTAAGTAAGAAAAATAAGAATCAATATCAATCTAAGGACACACAAAACTAAAATAATCAAATTAACATCAATGTAAGAGAAGTAATAATGCATACTCAAACAAAGATGGAAAAAATAGAAGGACTGTAAATAACATTGAGGAAAGAGAAGTAACAATCCATATTCAATTAACAATGGAAAAACATGACGATAAATAAATAAACATAATGAAATGACCTGAAAAAGGTTAGTAATAAAACACAAAGTATCAAACATAACCAAGTGAAAATGAGAAGGATAAGGCAATGATTAAGAAAATAAATCATAACCATTCAAAGATGTAGATTCAATTATAATGATAGATGGAATAAAATAATCATATTCAAAACATACTTGAAATAAATGAAGAGGGAATATAATTTAGAGACAAAAAATCTTGTCAAGGGGATAAAATGGAATGGGTGATGGGGAGAGTGAAGGCAGAACCAAGGTGAAAATTTAATTCTTACTGGAAACAAGACACTCAAATGAAGTTGGTAAGATAGTAAGACTTTAGATATTAAGGACCCTAGAGAACTCACCCTATCCACACACATTTAAAATAAAGAGTGAAGTACAAATATCATCCCATGAAGGCTATATATGAAAAAAAGTGAAATGGACTTACCTTCTCACAACATCTTCTTTGTTCCTCAAAACCCCTTACATAGTCATTAATCTAATGCAAATATTGGATACTTACATGGGAAAATAGGTGGAATTATTTATTTTTGAAAGTATAAGACCTCTTACCATAGTATATTTTCCTACAACACCCAAATGGACTTTAGCTCTATCATGATGCCAAATGTGGAGTTTAATCTTCAACTAGGATAAGAAATATACCTAATAATTATCACATATTTTGGTGTGATTTTGAATTTTGAATATTTATTTTTTCCTTTTGATCATTGCCTTTATAATGATTTGGATTTTGAATTTTATTTATATTATCTATTCCTCCTCCATATATATGTAGAGAACCAAACATGGGTGTAAAAAATGACCATCACTAGAGAACTTACACTTAGTGGCTAAGAAAAATAACTTAGAGAGCATGGTGTTTAAGGCTCTTGTACTTGCACATTTAGAGAAGCATGTGATATATAAATTGACCTTGGTGTGACCATAGTGAGATTAAATAAGGGAGAGGATTGAAATGAACTTGGAATGATTGAGTTATCTCAAATCACAAAAAATGTGAATTTTTAACATGGGATAATGGCAGTTAAGTATGAGTCATCATCATAAATAGTGTATGTGAGTGTATACATGAGAATAGTTTATTAGAGATGGTATAAAAAATAATATGATTGATTTTAAGAGTGTGAATTCACAATCCTCAACCATTACCTTATTTTTTAATGAATACACATAGCTAAAATTATAGATAAAAGTAATTTCAAAAAATGAAGCTTTTTTTAGGAAGGTCTGGTCCTGTCTAAGGCCTTACACTATAATTCACAAAGGATAAACCATATAGGTATAAAAATTAAGAATAACATAAGATTAATTAATGAGTAAGGCTTGGTCTTATCCAAGGTCTTATATTACAAATCACAAAATAAAACCCAAAGAGGTGTTAAAAGTAATTAATTTTTTAAATCAATGAAACAATAACCTAAAAGAGACTTGAGGTTGACTAGTGGAATGTAAAATAAATTTAAATGTATTCATGAATATGGTCAGGTCATATCTATGGTCTCAAAATGAAAACTCATGAAGTAATATGTAGATGAAATAAGTTTAGATAGACAAAAAGACCAATGATAGGAACTACAACTATTTAAATGGATCTAATGTGATACTCTAGGAAGCTTTGAAAACTATACAAGAAGTGTTAGCACCACAATATATAGAAATTTATAAAATACAATAATTCTATAAATTACTATTTAAGAAAAACATTTCTTTAAAATCCGGCATTAGTAGGTTCTTTAAAAATGTATCCTTCATTATTTTGTAATTTATAGGTACTAGGCCCAAGAATATATTGAACGAGGTAAGCACCCCATAATTTTTGGGCATATTTACTCTCTTTTGCCTAGGTGTAATCTAGTTTAAGGACTAAATAACCAATGTTTAAGATACAAACTTTGACCTTTTTTATGATGTTTGGCAATTAGAGCTTTGTATTGGTGGTTATGTTTTAAATCACCCCTATAATGCTCATAAATAAGATTTAAAGCAATAATATAAGATTCATGAAGTTATTAATTGGGTATAATGTCATGAATAGAGACACATCATGATGGCATCTTAAATTCTAAAGGTAATACAAATTTAGAGTCATATACTAAGTATAATGGGGTTGCCCCAGTTGTAGTATAAATATTGGTGTGGTAAGCCCAAAGTGTAGGATAAATTTTGAGATGCCAATTAGAATGAGAATATGATATTATTTTGTGTAATATTTTATTAATATTTTTTTAGTAGCCTCTACTTAGTCGTTACATTGAGGATGCTAAGATGTGGAGAATTTGTGTGATTTTGAGTTCAACACATAATTATTTCATGTCCTTATTTTTTAACTTCTCATCATAAATAATGGTGTTGGGGATTCCAAAGCAAAAATTGATTTGATTAAAAATAAATATAGATATGGTGATACCCATGACATTAAAAAGGGGCATAAATTTAACTTCCTTAGTGAAATACTTAATGGTCATAATGATGAATACTTGACCATCTCTAGAGTGAGGTAATTTACCAATGAGATCTAATCCCCACATATAAAAATGTCGAGGATATTATAATGTTTAGATCTTAGTCGAAGGAGAGTGATTAATATCATCATGTAGTTTGTATGGATTTCACTTTTGAATGAATATGATAGCATATTTTTCAAGTGTTGGCTAGAAGTATCCCATGCATACGCAGTTTTGAGTTATGGAATGAATACTATAGTGACCATCACAAATGCACCCATGATATTATTTTAGAAGAGAAGGAAATTCATCTAGGGTTACACAATGGATAAATTTAGCTTTGACATTAATATAAAATAGTATTTCATATCATAAGACATATTTTTAAGATTGTTTATGAATTCTTATTTTTTCATGAGCATCAGTATTGGTAGGATAAGTGTGGTTCTCGATAAATTATATACTATCATTTTATCATAGGATTTTTTTAATAGTGATATCTTTGATGTGGAATATAAGAGAACCATTTTTGGTTGGTAATTAAGAAAGTGATTTTCTTATGTTGAAGAGAAATTATGAATCATGAAGAGATTGATGAGGGTGGAAAATAGAAGAAAATGAGGAAAGTGAATTAGATATGGAATTTTGCTCTCATGAAATTGGATCTATAGTGAAGGATTTGAATTATTTAATAAGAGTGACGGAAATTTTGTGATAGGTGATAATATTTTCACTTTTGCATTGATAGTCACTATTGACTTCATGACATATGAGTTATGAGTCACTTAAAGCATGTAGGTAAAGTATATCTAAATCAATAGTGACTTGTATACCAAGGATGAGATATTCATATACAAGCATTTTATTAGTAACATTGAAGGTTAATCAAAGAGTAAGAGGTATGATTTTGTCATGAATATCAGCTAAGACACATCTTTCCCTAGATCTTTGTATACATTTAGCACCATCAAAATGGAGTGTTTAGGTATCTTCATGTAGGTCAATTATTACATAATGTAACTCTTTGATTATGACTTTGGATTTTGGTTTAGAAATGGAAGTTTCTATTTCATCAATATTAATGTGTTTTTAGGTTAGTTTTAAAATTATGAAAATAATCTTTGAGTGAAATAGCTTGATTTGACCTTCAATGTATAGGATTTATTTATCAAGAAGAGTATCTTGAAGATGATCAATAGCTAGTATATAGGTGTTAACAATTTAAGTGTAAATTAATTGGACTTTAATTAATTTTTGTGTAATAATTCATAAGTTAAATTCCATCAAGAGAGTCATACATTTTTATATTCTATCCCTGGCTAAGAATTTTTTGGATAAAAAGTGAAGAAGTGGATCATAATAGATGATGACATAAGTTATTTGATAAATCATTTAGTGATGAAGTTTATAAGAGGAAAATTAGATGTCAAGATAGTCACATTCAAATTTGGTATACCATATCTCATCTAATTATATTATATTATGACTAATATAATAAATGGCATACTCATTACCTATTTCATCTTGTTGGTAAATCATTTCCCCAACTGATATAGGGGTAGAGAAAGTGTATAGGATGAGAAGTTAATTATTGTAAGGAATTCTAAGAGTAGGAGAATGCAAGAGTGATTCCTTCATGTTGTCAAATTTTTTTTTGACATGAATAAGTCCATTCTAGAGATATACTTTATTAAGAAAGGCGTTAACTAAATTAATGTGGTAATCCATCTTAGGAATGAATCGTTAGATGGTCCCAATTTTTCCAATGTATGTTCATATGTTTGGAATAGAAATGTTGATGATAGATTTGATTTTAGTTGGATTGACATCAATTTCTCTAAGAGAGACTATAAAACCTAAGAGTTTTCTAGAGGTGATATCAAAAACACATTGGTAAGTATTGATTCTAATTTTGTGTTAAATGAGACAATAAAAAATGATAGCAAGATCATGAAGATGATTTTCATGATGCTTGGATTTAGAGATAAGTTAATCTACATAGGTTGCAAATATTTTATGTATGAGATAATGAAATATATGGTTCATTTCATGTTGATAAATGGCACCATTACTTTTAATACCAAAAGGAATTTTAACATAATAATAGGAGACCCATTCTATTATAAACATTGTTTTATGTTGATCCTTGGGAGCAATATGAATTTTAAGATATCCCAAGAAACTTTCCTTAAAAGATAACATTTCATAGCTACTAGTGGAATCAATAAAGACATAAATTGATGGTAAAGGAAAATTATCTTTAAGTCATGATAATTTAATATTATGAAATTTTCTACATATACAAATAACCATGGTGACTTTATTTCATACAAGAAAAAAGATGGAAACCCATTTAGATTAATTTATACATTTGATGAATTTAGCATCTAATTGTTTGATGATCTCTTTATGACAAGTAATGATATAAATCTCATGAGGGAATTTATGCTTATTTTGATGCATGGTTTTTGCATCAAGATAAGTAATGATATTATAAACAATAATAAAAGGGTTAATATTAGGAATATGTTCATATGACCATGTGAAATCTTCATGGTATTTATCAAAGAATAAAATAAAATTATCATGTTTTGTATGATAAATTATTTGGAGACAAGAATAGGTCAAGGGAAAGTAGTGGTTCAATAATTAATTGCAGTATTTTCTTCTTCAATAATAGCATTTATATCTTGGAAATGATAGTGAGAAGGAGGAAGTGAGTAAATAGGATGTGTTTTGGGATCAATACTAACAATGAAATTATTAAAAAAAATCATTTTTTCTAAAAATAACCTAGCTTATGATGTTGGCATAGGAGTTGAGGATGACAAACATGAAGTATTTATAAGATGGATTCATTAGTGGGGATCATGGTTAAGGGTCCTTTTGTAATCAACATGCCCCATTTCCATATTTTCAAATGAGTACCCTCTTTTATCTTAAAATTTCCATGTTCATGTCTTTTTGTGGAATGAATCAGTAAAAATATAAAATAGAAGTCATTGTCTTAAGTCTAGGTTTTTAATTTAGTATGAGGTCTTGATCTATCCTAAGTGGGGTGAGTGTTCCCATAGTTTCTATAAAAATATGATTTATACATGAGTCTAAAGGTGAACATGAACATGTTTATTGAAGTTATTTTATTAATCTATGTGGATTTTAATATTGTGATGTTTATCATATTAAAATTATGGATTTATCAACTAATATAGCTAATTTGTTATTTTACAAAGTTTGTTTTATTATTTTAGAATTTTTCTTGCATCTAGGGCCACCTTGCCAAAACCTACTTGGTCCAACTCAGAATGATCCCCCTACCACATGAGAAAATTTTCATACTTAGTTATTTTATTGTAAGTTCATCATAAAGACCATCACCACACATCTCTATTACATTGGGATCAACCATCAAATTTAAGAGTGGTAATAAATTAAAATCCCAATAGCTAAATCCCTAATTTCATATTCTAATGGCTAACTCATTGAGCTCTAAGATAATTCCACATGTGGACACCTAGCTTCCTCATGAAGTATTTTTAAAATGACCAAATATTTCATTTGGTGAGCCCCTTGATTCATAATATTAGAAATCATGTATTCATCTTTCTTATTCATGGATTATACATAGAAATTTTCTATGTCCTTTTCTCTTGAGCACCTAAGAAATTGGGATTTTACCATGTGTCTTGATCCTAATTTCTTATTTTGACTCAAGATGCTAAGGCAAGGACCCCATGAACATTTGTATTAATGTGATTTGCCATATGGTATGATCCAAGTCATCTACCACTAACAAGAGTAGTCCCAAGTACTAAATATCAAAGGCCCTATAGATAGATGATATCATGCCATGTGGCATGATATTAATCATCTAAAGACTATAGGTAGAGGCACAAGTCCTAAGGTTCACCAATCATCTAGATAAATGAAATAATTCAATGTTTAATGTGTCATGATCCCACTCATCTAATTATAATGGGAGGAAACACATAATCCAAAGATAAGTGAACACCTAAACAAATGAGGGTCATCCATATGGTAACATCCTTATCACCTAAAGCCTATAGATAGAGATACACATTATAAGGTAGGATACCCTCTAGATAAATGAGATTATGCCATGTGACATAATCTTGATCACCTAGAGCCTACAGGTAGAAACATAAGTCATGAGATTCCTTGATCACTTATATGAATGAGACTATACCATGTGGTACGATCCTACTTATCCATATAAAATAATAGTAAGATGAAGTCCTACGGTTCCCTAGGTGCCTAAACAATCAAGGATCATCCAAGCAGTGGCATATTGCTAGTTCATAACCTATAGAGTAAAATATTATACAAAACTCATGAGTCCCTAAATCAATAATATTAAGCCATGTGTTGATATCCCATTGAACTACATCCCAAGTACTAAGGGAACATGCATATAAGCTTAGTGACCAAGCAACATAGTGAGATCATGCCATGTGTAGGCATCTCACTCACTCTCTACTAAAGGGGGCCTATGATACTAAGCGCTGAGTTTAAACTTAGCAAAAGAGTGAGGACATGATAAGATTAAAATAAATTAGGCATGATAAAAATTATAAATAAAAATAAATGCACAAAAGTTAGACATGTGGAAAATTTTATGACTCAATTAAGTAACTAAAGGGGCCAATATCAGTGAAATGGTTCCACATGTTTTCTCTATATAAAGCAAATAAAAGACATGAAGATTGGTCATAGGATAACTATAAGGACATATCAGTAATTTTAAGGATTACTTGGCATATAGATCAATTTCATTCCATGATCTAAGGATAAGGTCCATATGTTTTTATTGAGTGAAAAATAGACAAGTCAAAATCCCAAGGAACTTAATTGGGACACTTGTTTCGACTTCAGTGCATAAATATAAGACAAAAAGGTGGACCCCAAAACAATATATCTATACACTTGTCTTTTTTTATCATAAGGACTACATAGTCAACTATATTGATGGAACCCCATGTGGCTATTCCCTTATCCATTCATAGTGCTGCATAATTAGGAAAGGTTGTGTGCTCCCCACATTTCATGTGCACAATATCTCTAGAAAATATGCTTCTCTATGAGTCTTTTATTAACTTCCATAATTTTGACCTTATTGATTCATCATTAGAAACTTAACAAATCCTACCAAAAATGTTAAGATGTAGTCATAATTAGACCTCTCCTCAAGGCTCCTTAGTGGGCTATGGAATTATGTTTGACCTTATTTATTATAGGATGAGGAACCTTCTAACATAATGTTGTTACACCATGACATGACGGCCAAGAGTGGGATCCTGTTCCTCTTCAAGGTAAGACCCATCTTTCTATTACACACACACACACACACACACACACACACACACACACACACACACACACACACACACACACACACACACACACACACACGTGTGTGTGTGTGTGTGTGTGTGTGTGTGTGTGTGTGTGTGTGTGTGTTTATATGTGTGCATATGTGTATATATGTATATGCATATACATATATATACATACATATATGTACATATACATGTATGTACGTATATATGTATCTATGTGTATATACACACATATATACATACATACCACACACATCCACAATACATACATACATATATGTGTGTGTATATGTATACACACACAAACACATATACAAATATATATATATATATATATATATATATATATATATATATATATTCATATGTATGTATGCATGCATGCATGTGTGTGTGTGTACACACATATATATACATACATACCACACACAAATACATACATACATATATATGCATATACATATGTGTGTGTATGTATATGTATACACACATGTATGTATACACACACAAATACATATATATATATATATGTATGTATGTATGTATGTATGTATGTATGTGTGTGTGTGTACACACATATATACATGCATACATACATATATATAAACATACATATATATACATATATAACATACATACATATATATATACATACATACATACATACATACATACATATATATATTTACATGCATGAATGCATACATACATATGTATGTATGTATGTTTCTTCCTACTATGTTATATGGGTCAACTCTATTTGAAAACAAACATTTTTAAAATAATGCAAAATTGATTTTATGTGTAAATGCATCAAGTTGTATTACAAGTCTTCCACTTTATTTGTTCTTTGATGGACTAATATTAATGTTTTTGATAAGTTTAATAGGAAATAAGGGTCCTTAACCACATACAAAAAATCCCCCAAGACAAAAAGGCTTCAACTAAACCATAAACAATACATTACCAGCACTTGAACAACAGACAAAAATGAAAAACTTAAATAAGAAAGATAAAAAAACCATTAAGGACTATCAACAGTCCCATAATTAGACAAAAATTTGACCATATCTTTTTAATCATTGAGGCTTTCTACCCCCACTACTTGACCTTATCATCAAAGTCTTTGATAGCAAAAAACACCGAAGCCACATGTTGAAGGGCCTTGGTAGAAATTTCTACCATCACTTACCATTTATTATGCATCTTATCCATCTTAGCTTTGAATGCCACAATTTCATTAGTAGTTTTAACACATAATGAGTAGTTATCCTTCTTATTCTTGCCATGGGATTCAACAACAACCTCTTCCATCTCCTTTGAGCTAGATTTGTTTAATTTAGAAAAATGGCTTGTTCCTTCCTCATGAATAGATTCAGTAGGTGTTTCATCTTTTCCCTCCCCCATGGAATCCTCAAAAGACTCATAATCATCAAAAATTTCAATTCCCTTGGGGTGAATGGATGGGATTCCAACAATACAATTAGATCTATGAACTCTTGTTCCACTAGGCTTCTCAACACCACCCCCATGATCACTACCCTCCCATTTGGGGCCAGGGTCCAATTCTTTGACTAACTCCTCCACCTAGCCAAAGTCCTCCTTATTAGTTATATCCTTCTTAGACACTTTTCCCTCATCCTCCCCAAAATTTCATTCCCTTTTAGTGGGCACCACTGTATCTACCTTAGTTTCCCAGATAGGGGTCATAAGTTTTCCACTAGATTTGTTTAGATGTTTGAGTTTTAAATCTAAGGTTAGGGTCCCAACAAGAATATTACATTCCTCAATCTTGAGGCCCCCTTGAATTTTTTTGAGGAGCTTTTGGGAGTTCCAATGGATTTTTTGTCTTTACCTTTGACAACAAGAGATAGATTTGATGGGTTATCCTCTAGCAAATAGACTTTGATAGGTTTTGGTGGGAACAAGGCCAAATGGAAGTGGTACAATCTCATAATGAGGCCTTGTTAAATGGGAATGAAGGGGAGTTTTTATCAAAAGATTACTTGGAATGATTAATAGAGCTTTCTAGAGAGGACAATAGGAAGAAGGGAAAATTGATCTCCATTCTATTCCTAAAATGATTGATCAAAGAAAAATTGTAATGATAAAATACCTTAAATCTACCCTCAAGCATGAAGTATTTCATAATCATGAGGCAAATTTGCCCCCACGGCTCTGACAACTTATCCCTTTCAAACCCCCTATGAATTTTCATAATAAATTATCCTTATCTAAATAAAATCACCATATTTTCTAGGTTTGACACCCTACTACATCTACAATGATTTCTACCTTTTATGGGGAGCCCCATGGCTTTCCCAATCACTTCCTCTAAGACTTTGAAACCAATACCCCCTAGATGGACCTATCTAGAATATTACTCCCAAAATTATAAAAACTAGGGAGATAGATTATCATCATGTCCATTCATAACCTTAAAGAAAGAAGCCACATTTCCCTCTTGTATAATATGCCAGACTGTAGGATCCTGGCAGAATTCCTTGGGGGAGGTTGGCTCAATATTAACAATGTCACCACCCATTTTTTAACCCTAAAATTTTCATAACTAGAGAAAATATTAAAGGGAATGATGGACCATTTATAAATATACATTATAGTATTAATAGGCCCCTTAAAATACTTCCACTCACTCCCAATCCATGAAAATATAGAAATGATAGCGTAATAATTTTGGAGATTGGCATTACATTTTCCATCCTGGTTATCATCCTTAGAGTAGACCCACACTCACCACCTTAAGCAAGAATGATGATCACATGAGATGAGGATTATGGGGAAATGATTACTCTCCTACCATCCTATCCTTTAATCATCATTCCTAACCATCACATGCCCTCTCATCCTCTTCTTTGGCTAACCTATCCACTTATTAACTTGATTAGAAGTATTTTTCCTCCTCAGCATTATTTCAAACTAGGATTTGATCTAATATGTCCATCTACCAATGTCTTGTCTACTTATCTTTCTAATAAGCCCTCCATTTATACATGCCTTTCTCACATCCCTCTTGTGTCACATAGGCATCTTAATGAGTTTCCTAGTCAAATCCCCTCTTTTCTTATCCTCAGTCCTGCTCTAATGAAATTAGAAAATTAAAATCCTATTCCCACTATACTGAGTTTGAAATTTAAAAGTTCCAAACTCCTCAACAAACTTATTACCTTGCCATAATAAATAGCCACCTCAACTAATCCAAAGAGTGATAATGATAAGGATCCCATAACACTTAATTTGTGCATGTGATTCCATCCTTATTAATAATTTTTTGAATCTCAAGAGGTAACCTGGACACAAGCCTCCAATACCAGCAACCACTATTGTTATTTCCCAAATTTGCCTAAGTAATTTAAGCCTGACGCATCATGAAACTTGGCATGTAGTGATGTAAATTTTGCTATGCATGTTTTGGTTCTAGAGACATTTGTGTTGTCCTCTTAATCAAAAATATTTATTTCTACCATACCCTCCTTCTCTTTTTCTATTTACTTGTGAAAAAGTAATATTTTCCTAATTTTATAAATGGTGAAGTGAAAAAAAGTAGGGATATAAAATTATATGTTGAAATTAGTCTAGCTAGGATTATATAAGTTAAGTAAGTCAGTGAGAAAATTGGTATTAATCCTCTAGTGTTAGCATTATATATCTTGGAGATCGATTATAAGAAGGATATATAATGGAGCCCCATACTTGCAAATCATGCCCTAGATTGTCTCAGAATGAATCTTAAAATGAGAGGACACAAGTCTCCCAATTGTTCCCAAAACTTGCTCAATGCATCTAATCTAGTAGGTGTAGTTGGGAAGGATATTTTGGACTAAATAATAGATAGTGCTAGAAGGAGGGTGATTAGGCTAAATATTTATTCCCATCCTTTATGATATCCCAACTTATCACATACTTAAACATATAAAAATAATTGGAGTTAGAATGAAGGAACCCTTTCTCACTATATAACAAAGCTTTAATCTACTAGCTTGCATGTAAATAATATGGATACTACTATGTGGATCACTAGATCCTAAGTTGGTCTTAGACAAATAATAATATCCCCATTAAAATTCCATATGAGAACTAGAACTACTAAAGGGAGACCAAAAAATATGACTGCACTTAATATCTCATCCTCTCAATTTTTTCATAACAAATCAACACCTATAACTACACCCATGGTGTGGTTAGATGTGTCTACTATCAACATTCCTACAGTTGTCCATGTTTTACCTAGGAACCTAGAAAGGTACCTTCATTGATTCACACTAGGTGTGGGGTATACCATTGAGGAACATATAACCTCATAAAAATATTAGGCTTATGAATGTAAAACATGAGGATGTTGCATGTAGGCCTTTCTAATTCACTTTAATTGATGAGTCATATGATTGGTTCCTAAGTTTTCTTGAAGGTTCTATCATAATCTAGGACCAATTAAATAACATATGCCTTGCCTAGTTTGGTCAATCCATCGATCTAAGTGTGTTGTACAAAAAAATTCCATAATCAAAATGGAACACAATTATACCATGATAAATTATAATTCTAGGTTTCACAATATGTAAAACCAAATCACTACACTAGATAGAACAGATGCCCAAATATCCCTTAAAATATAAAAAAATGCACTATATCCTTGGACTTTTATGTTCCTGCACAAATATCATTTAGTGGTATACTTGTCTCTAGATTATGTTGAGACCATAAAAATTGATATAAACTTGAATCCTCAAGGTCTATTAGCACCATCTATCTTATATCTAATGCTAAGTATGCCTACTTTAAACCTTTTCTTTTCCACTAACCTTAATTTGCCCATGCCACAGCCTGTGCTAATCACAAACCAACTTCCTTTGATAAATTTTGCTCCTAATTAACCTCTAGGATTCCTTATCCCAATCAATAATGAATTATTTCCTTAAGATAAAAATAAAATTCTAGTCCCCATTGTGAGAAATTTCAAAAATGTTCCCCAAGAATCCACCAAGAATGAGTTGGATGCTTTATAGCATATGGTACACAAACTCAATGATGACTACTTATTCATCTAGAGATAGGTTGGGAAAAATGGTGGTGAGAGTTACAAAATGAACTTCACATAACATAGTCATAATCAACCCCATAACCACACTATAAACCAACTAGATCCATTTCATAATAAACTCCCTAAGATCAACACCTATGAATTGGCATTACCTAACTAGTTTTTTGTGCACAATAAAACTAAGCATGGTGAAACTGATTACATTAAATTATGTAGTGCATTCAAAATATTATAGAAATATATGGAAGAGTATGTGTTAGTTTCAAACCACCTTAAAGATAATAATTAGGTTGAGATGCCCAATGCTCCAATATCCCCAATCACTACCATGGTACTAGAGACAATATAATTTACCAGCCATGAGGACAATGAATTAGAAAATGCCACTAATCAGGTGCATGATTACTAATAATTCCAAAATAACAAAAATTCCCTTTGTAACCAAACACATTATCAAACTCTTACCACATTAACCCCTCCTAATAATGGTTTTGATCTTCCTTATCCAAGAGTAAGGAATGACCCTCCACCCCTAAAAGTAAATAATCCTAAGAAAATTGAAGATAACTAACCTAACATTAATAAGAATGGATATAACATATAGAGGATATGAAGAAGATCAAGGCAAATGCCAATTTAAATTAATGTTCCCAAATCATTGAGTAAAGATATCTCCTCCTAAAGTCCCTCATAGAAAAACTAGTTCATCCCAAACCCAATCATGTGTAAACTAATGCACTGATACACAAGAATAAGGTTGAGGTCCTACCTTTCCTCCTTATGGTTACACTATTTGGAAATAATCTTCATAATTATCTTGTTGACTCAGGATCCTTTGCTAATGTCATGCCTTCATTAATTTGTCAAAAATAGGGACTAACACCTATTAAGTCAAACAACATAGTGGTCTAGTTGGATAAGTTTGAAGTTAATTTAGTGGGATATCTCTTAAATGTCCATATGTAACTAGAATCTAAACCCAAAGTTAAAAAATTTATTGATATTCTAGTAGTAAAAATACCAAAGGCTTATTGTATGTTTCTTATTAGAGATTGGTCTAAAACCTAGAAGGGATATGTGAATATAAACTTCTCCCATATGTGTTTGCCTTAGAAAGGTGTAACCAATAAAATATATGTTGGTAGGGAACCCAAAATGAAACACATGATCACAAAATATAATGTAGTCAATGAAAGAGTGAACTTAATATCCTCTGGCATTGGATTTTATACTTTGTCTATAAAATTCACTATAAACCAAGCTGACAAAGATCTAAAAATATTAGGATTATGGTCCTTATATTTTTATGGATCCCATTCTAAACAAGGTTCTGGAGTAGGAATTATTCTCATTGAACCATTATGGAAATGACAACTAGCTTCTTATAGGCTCCATTAAACTTGCACTAACAACCTGACATAATATGAGGCCTTAATCTTAGGACTACAATTTGCATCGAGACATAGAGTCAAGGAATTTAAAGTGTTTGAATATATTGATCTAGTAGTAAACTAGGTCAAGAGCAAGTTCTAATGTAATATGTCTTATTTGTGTAAGTACAAACATAGGGTGTGGGATTCAATATAAATGTGTAATGACTTAAATGTCATCCCTATTCCTAGATAATAAAATTAGGTGTTTGATTCACTTATAACTATTTCTATAAACTTGACACCTCTAGTGGGATTTAAGGTTGTAAAACATTTCAATGGAACTCATCCCATGTCCTTCAATAAAAGACAATGTGAAAAAAATTCTAAGTCTTTGTAGATAACCCTCACATTTTAGAATTCCTCAATAACGTGGGGATATCTAAGACCCAAGTTATAAATGAGATAAAAAGTGGTGAACATGGAAATTAAGAACATAATTAATATGACATTCTGAACTTAAAGGAAAACTAAGTTTTAGAAAGGATGATCTCCCTTGAGAGAGTGTTTGACCTTAACAAGCCCACACACAACCCTGAGATGATAATACACTTAGACAAAAAGTATATAAAAAATAATTTGGGGTCATCATACCATCCCTAAGATGTTCATATTGGTATAAATTACACTTTCACTCCCATTGAAGTTGAATAACTCATAAAATTATTACTATTGTACCAATATCTTATTGTTTGGTCCTATGGATAAATTAAGGTATTTTACCCAAAGATTGTAAACCACATTATCCTTCTTGAGCAGAACTAGAATCTCTTGAGATAGAGGCAATGACATGTGAACCCAATCCTAGAACCACTTATTCACAAGTAGGTCCATAAACTCTTCTTGGTTAAGATCATCTTCCCAATTTACCACTATACTTGGGTAGCCAACGTAGTGATAGTCCATAAAAATAATGGATAAATATGACTATGTATGGATTTCATAAATCTAAACTAATTTTTTGATAAAGATAATTGTGATTTTACTTCTTTATATGAGGTTTATGCATATGGTAAGTGGATCCCAGATGATGTCCTTCCTAGATATATTCTCAAGATATAATTAGGTTCTAGTAAACCCAGGAGACTTAGCCAAGATTGCATTTACAACCAAGTGGGGGAACCTTCACCTAAAAATAAATACCATTTGGTATTATTAACATAGGATCCACCTTTTAGAGAGCTATGGAATTTGATTTTGAAGATTTTATATGCAATTACATTGTTATATACATGGATGACTTGATTATTTTTTCAAAATGAATGTCTGACCATATTCACCATATTCAGAAGATATTTGAAAGGTGTAGAAGGTATGGTACCTTAACCCAAATAAAATACTATTTGTTATTAAAAAAGGTGATATTTTTGGTCACATCATCATGAAGTAAGAAATTAATATTAAAATTGAGCATGCCAATGTTATTTCCATAATATCTTTGCCTTAAAGTAAAAAGGAATTACATTCATTCTTTGGTAATATTAACTTTGTATGCAAATTCATATTCATTTTTGATGAAATTGTTAAAAATTTGAATATAGTGTTGAAATAAGAATTAAAGGTGGAGTGAAATCCTACATATAGGAAAGCCTTCTAAGAAATCAAATAATCCATCATGCAGGCACCAATCTTAAATAGACTAGACTATGTAAAGGACTTTTACCTCTATTCTTTCACTTAAGAGCACACCATAATTAAAGTACTCACTCAGAAGATAGATCAAGATGATCACCCCATCACTTTCATGAGAATAAACTTGAAATATGTAGATATAAATTATTACACCTTAGATAAGCATTCATATACCTTGGTTAAGGCCATGAAAAAATATAGGTACTAAATCCTTAGAAATAAGGTTCATGTCATCATCCCAGACCCAATCATCAAGCTAATATTGGGGAAAAATGAGATAGGGGAATGTATAGATTGATGGATGGATAAGTTGTAAGAGTAAAACATTGAAACAAAACCTATAAATCTAGTCCAAGGCCAAGTTATTACTCATTTGATTATTGAAATCAACCCAAGGCTCATGATGGTACAATTGTACTAGTAAAAAATGGTCAATCAAGAGTGGTATGATCTAATTGTCCACTACCTCCTTTATGTAAATCCTCCTCTAAGACTTAATTATATGTTAAAAATGGATTTTAGGATCCTAGCTATCCCACTACATGATGAATAAATGAGTTCTGTATATAAAAAACTATGAATTTATATCTCTCATATGTCTATTCGAAGAAGAAGCTAAGGAATTAATGACTAGCTTCCATGAGAATTTGGGCAATGACCATCTGTTAGGGACTAAAATTGTGCAAAAAATTATATAATATGGTTATTATTGGCCCACTAACTTTAGATATGTCCATGCTCATGTGTGTTCATGCCATTAATTATAGACCTTTACCAAGAATGAATTCCATGCTACAATTCCTTTGTAGCCTATGATAGAAGAGTGTCCTTTCACTCAATGAGGGCTTGAATTCATTGGATTCATCAACCAAAACTCATATATTATCTATATTCATACTTATATCCATTGATTAATACATAAATTGGATAGAGTTAGTAAAAACTAGAAATAACATAGTCAAGGAAGTCATCAAGTTCTTTGAGGAAAACATAATGACATGATTTGACACCCCAATTTCACTAGTCTACGATAATGAGACTAGATTCTAGTTAGTCGATATCATTGAATATGATTTTTAAAATGGGATTACCTTGAGGTTATCATACAAATACTACCTATAAAGGAATGGTTTGGTTGAGTTGACCAACAAGAATTTTAGTGTCTCTATCAAGAAGTTATCATATAATAGGGCTAGAGACCAACATTCACTATCAAAATATTATCTTTGGGATGACCACACTGGATATACCTTAAAATATATCCTTTTGTACTATTATATGGGTTATATTTCATATTCCAAATTACCCTTAAGTTTCTAACCTAAAATTTAATGCAATATTAAATGGAATATACTAAATATACAAACTTGAAGTTGTTAGACATTATCCAAATAGAGGATGCATGAGAAGAATCTTTACAAAAATCTAGTATACATCAATAAATAGTCAAAATATGGTTCAATAAGATGGAAAATATCAAGTTATTTTAGATATCATACTTGGTCCTATTATGAGACAAACACACAAGAAGAAAGGGTAACACTCCAGATTTGACCCATTTTGGATTAACATTTACCAGCTCTCTAAGTTGCTAGGGCAGAATGCATTTAGACTAAAATAACTTGAATGGAATGACCTCCCACTAATTTTTAATGGATATTTATTGAAGCATCAATTATTAGTTTTCATTTCCACTATAATTTTGGAATATCCCTCTGGGCTAATGTTGGTGATGTAAATACTAGGTTAGAGTTAGCTAGTTTGTTTTTGTTTTGTGTTTTCTTCTATTTTATTATGAATCTGATTTATTGTTCCTACTTTTCATTTTTTTACATACACTTGTATTCCTTAAGGTTCACCCCTTGTTTTACCTTGATAACCTTATAGTGGTTCTACCCAATTCCCATGATTTAGAATGAGTAGTATCTAATATAGTTCTAGTAAGATAGATTCCATAAATCTTGGTCATCATCCTCCCAAGTTTGATCACTTCAAAATTGATGATGCACTAAAAACAAAATCCCATAGTTAGAAATAAGAAGGTGATCCCCCATTATTGAAAAATGTGATAATTAAGGGAACTTATCTTGAGAGACTAAAAATATTAGAGGTCACTAATTCATAATTGAGAAAGTGAATATAGAAAATCCCTATTTTATATAGAGGTCATCACAACACTACAATGAACACATTAATCATAGATAAATATTTTAGTAAGAAAAGGACCTTATTCATGAAAAGAATTCATTGAACCATCCTACACCTTGGTTATATTGGTCACAACCCGTCTAGATTGAGTAAAAGGAAACATAAAAATGAAAGGAAATCTAAATCTCATGAAAATGCAAGTTTCTTCCTAAGAAAGGGTGATTTGGGAAACCTCCATTGTAGGAATTTATGCATGGCTAGTAATGGAGCAAGTCCTTGAGTGGGACAAAATGCATATCTATTGGGGATATAGAATCTTGGATAATAGCATATAAATACCCAAGCCTTCTTCTCTTTAGCCACATTCTACAAATACATTACCTTTCAAGGAGATCTAATTACCTTAGACATGTTTGAGCTTGCCCTGTGGATTAAAAATTCAACATAATCACTCTTTACACAAAATGATCCTTTGAATAAATTAGGGCCTTGTATGTTGTTTATTGAAAAAAATTGAGCACTTTTTTCCCTCTAAGTACATCTAAATTAATCTTTAGTTGCTTATCCCACCATTCAATATTAGAAGCCCATAGTCTGGATTCTATATGTTGAGGCAACATTTTCCCTATAATATTCACCATTTATTATGATCAATAGATCTCATCTTCATATTCTAAAATGATGACCCTCTTTTAGCTTAAAATTTCCATGTTTAGGCAAATTTTGATGTGCAAGTATTATTTTAGAATGAATAAGTCCAAGTCTAAACTAGAATTCATTATCTTAAGTTAGATTTTTTTATCCAATATGAGGTATTAATCTAATCTTAAGTTGGCTGAGTGTTCCCATTGCTTCTCTAATAATCTAATTGATACCTAAGTTTAAATTTCTAAATGAATATGTCTATTGAAGCTATTATATTCATTCATGTGTCTATTAATACTATGATATTTATCATATTAAGATTATGGATTTATGGACTAACAGAGCTAACTCATTACTCCCCCAAGGTTTTTTTATTCTTTACAGTATTTTTATAACCCCATGGGTCCACCTTGCCAAAACCTACATGATCTAACTTTAAAATATCTCCCTCTAGTATGAGAAGAATTTCATAGTTAATCATTTTGTTAAGGGTTCCTCATATAGACCATCACTACATGCCTCTCTTTCATTAGGATAAACTATAAAATTTAATATTGGCAATGAATTCAAGTATGAACAATTCTTTGAGTTAAAATTTTTATGGCTAACTCTTTCATCTCCAAGATCATTCCATGTATTGGCACCCAGTTTCCCATGAAGGATTTTCAAAACAACTGAGTCTTTTCTTTGATGATCCCATAGATTCATAGAATTGGGATGTGTATCTTCATATTACTTCATGGATTATAAATCAAAATTTTATAACTCTTTTTATCTTGATCACCTGTGCAACCAAAATTATACCACATGTCTTCATCCTAGTTACTCACTTTTTTCAACTCAATAGGATAAGGCAGGGACCTTGTGAACATCTAGATTAATGAGATCATTCCACTTGTAATGATCATTCTAATATTACAATAATATGAGTAATCCAAAGTTTATAATATTGAAGTCATTCTAGATAAATGATATTGTGAAATATGGAATAATCCCACTCAATTAGATCTTATAGGTATAGGCCCAAGTCCCAAGGTTCCCCAATCATCTAGATAAATGAGATTTTGCCACATGGCATGATCCCATGTATCCTTGAATAATGGGAGTAGGCATATACTATAATAATAGGTGATCACCTAGATAATCAAGTGCCATCCATGTGGTATCATCTTGCTCACCCAAATACTATCAATAAAAATACACATTATAAGGTAGGAGACTTTTTGGATAAATGAGATTATATCACATAGAATGATCCCACTCAAATAGAGCATGCAGGTAGAATCATAAGTCTTAAGGATCCCTAATCACCTAGATGAATGAGATTGTTCCATGTGGCATGATATATCTCATTCATGGTAAATATAAGTAGGTTGAAGTCTCGATGTTCCTTGGGTGCCTAGACAAGTGATTGTTTCCCACATGGTAGCATATCACTAGTTCATAACCTTCATACAAATCAAAATATTATACAGATATTGTAAATCCTTAGATAAATAATATTTATATTCATGTTGATATATTAATAAACTATGTCCCAAGTCCCAAGGATACATGCATTGAATCATAGAGACTAAGTAAACAAGCGAGATCTTACCACATGTAGGCATCTTTATAACTCACTACTATATGCGGCCTAATATGTTAAGAACTAATTTCAATCATAGTATAAGAGTGAGGATGTGCCAAGTTTTAATTTTTTAATAAATAAGAATGATTGAAATGTCAAAGATAGAGAAAACAAGGCCTAGATGCATTAAATTTAGACATGTGAAAATACATATGACTCAACAGAGTAACTAAGGGAGCCAAAATCATTGAAATGGTGCCACATGTTTTTCTATACAAAAATAAAATAAAATACATGAGGATGGGTCCTATGAGAACTGTAAGGACATATCAATAATTTTAAGGATGACTTGGAATCTAGATCAATTTTAGTCCATGAGCAAAGGATAAGTTTCAGGTTCTAACTGAGCAAAAAATGGATAAGTGTCAAAATGGTAAAGAGATTGACTATAAAACTTGTTTTGAATGTAGTGAATATCTAGAAAATAAGAAGGTGGAACAAAAAAAATTATATCTAAACATTTGTATTTTTTCATAAAGACTACACAGTTAAAGATAATGATGGAATGCCATATGGCTAGCCCCTTGGCCATTCATAGTGCCATAAAAGTAGAAAAGGGTGTGTTCTCCCCACACTACCTATGTATATAAAATTTATCAAAGATAATTATGCATGAGTATTTTTTTTACTTGTATAATTTATACCTCATCAATTGATCATTGACAACTCTGAAAAGACTTATAGAACTATTAAGACACAATCCACATCAGACCTCTCTTCAAGGCTCCATATTGGGCCATGGAATTATATTTTTTATTATCTATTATAGGATTATAAATATTATAAAATAATTTTATTACACCATTTTAGGCCATGAAGGATAATATTGGGATCTCATGCCTCTTGGAGGAAAGAACCATGTCTCCCTTCTATATATGTTATTTCCTAGTATTTTAGAGGGGTCAAATCTATTCTCAAACAAATGATACCATAATAATGAAAAATTATTTTTTTTTGTAAATGAATTAGGTTTTATTTCAAGTCTTCCACTTTATTTATACTTTAATGAAGCAATACTAATGCTATAATATTTTAATTTGTGTTTTATATATAGTTTATGCATAGACTAGGATGTGTTTTTGCTATTTTAGTTAGGTTCTTTGATTCCCTTCATTGTACTTGATGTTTATAAGGATTTATGTGGAATTAAATATAAAAATATGTGTAGTTCATTCATTAAAGGAGTATTATAATTAATAATTCATATTTTATATTTATAATCTCCCTGCTTGTGTGATTGAAGCCTGATCCATCATGAATCTTAGCATACTGTGGTGTAACTATAGCTAGACACATTTTTGTCCTAGGGGCATCTATGTTGTCCCCCTAATCAAAATGATTTATTTCTACCTTACTCTCCCTCTCTTTTGTTATTTATTTGTTAATAATTAATATTTTCATTCTTTTATAAATGGTGAAGTGAAGCAAGGTAAATCTTTAAAACCCTATGTGTTTCAGTTTGTCTAGTTAGGAGTGTATAATTTTTTTAAGTCAGTGAGAAAATCCCTATTTTATATAGAGGTAATCACAACACTAAAATGAACAAATTAATCATAGCCAAATATTTTAGTAAGAAAAGGACCTTATTCATGAAAAGAAGTCATTGAACCATCCTACACGTTGGTTATATTGGTCCCAACCCTTCTAGATTGACTAAAAGGAAACATAAAAATGAAAGGAAATCTAAATCTCATGAAAATAATGCAAGTTTCTTCCTAAGAAAGGGTGATTTGGGAAACATCCATTGTAGGAATTTTTGCATGGCTAGTAATAAAGAAAGTCCTTGAGAGGGACCAAATGCATATCTATTGGGGATATAGAATCTTGGATAATATCATAGAAATACCCAAGCCTTCTTATCTTTAGCCAAATTCTACAAATACATTACCTTTCAAGGAGATCTAATTACCTTAGACATGTCAGAGCTTGCCCAGTGGATTCAAAATTCAACATAATCACTCTTTACACAAAATGATCCTTTGAATAAATTAGGGCCTTGTATGTTGTTTATTGAAAAAAATTGAGCACTTTTTTCCCTCTAAGTACATCTAAATTAATCTTTAGTTGCTTATCCCACCATTCAATATTACAAGCCCATAGTCTAGATTCTATATGTTGAGGCAACATTTTCCCTACAATATTCACCATTTATTATGATCAATAGATCTCATCTTCATATTTTAAAATGAGGACCCTATTTTAGCTTAAAATTTCCATGTTTAGGCAAATTTTGATGTGCAAGTATTATTTTAAAATGAATAAGTCCAAGTTTAAACTAGAATTCATTATCTTAAGTCAGATTTTTTTATCAAATATGAGGTATTAATCTAATCTTAAGTTGGCTGAGTGTTCCCATTGCTTCTCTAATAATCTAATTGATACCTAAGTTTAAAGTTCTAAATGAATATGTCTATTGAAGTTATTATATTCATTCATGTGTCTATTAATACTATGATGTTTATCATATTAAGATTATGGATTTATGGACTAATAGAGCTAACTCATTACTCTCCCAAGGTTTTTTTATTCTTTATAGTATTTTTCTAACCCCATGGGTCCACCTTGCCAAAACCTACATAATCTAGCTTAAAAATATCTCCCTCTAGTATGAGAAAAAATCATTTTGTAAGGGTTCCTCATATAGACCATCACTACATGCCTCTCTTTCATTAGGATAAACTATAAAATTTAATATTGGCAATGAATTCAAGTACCAATGAACAATTCCTTGAGTTCAAATTTTTATGGCTAACTCTTTCATCTCTAAGATCATTCCATGTATTGGCACCCAGTTTCCCATGAAGGATTTTCAAAACAACTGAGTCTTTTCTTTGATGAGCCCATAGATTCATAGAATTGGGATGTGTATCTTCATATTACTTCTTCATGGATTATAAATCAGAATTTTATAACTCTTTTTATCTTGATCACCTGTGCAACCAAAATTATACCACATGTCTTCATCCTAGTTACTCACTTTTTTCAACTCAATAGGATAAGGCAGGGACCCTGTGAACATCTAGATTAATGAGATCATTCCACTTGGAATGATCATTATAATATTACAATAATATGAGTAATCCCAAGTTTATAATATTGAAGACATTCTAGATAAATGATATCGTGACATATGGAATAATCCCACTCAATTAGATCCTATAGGTATAGGCCCAAGTCCCAAGGTTCCCCAATCATCTAGATAAATGAGATATTGCCACATGGCATGATCCCATGTATCCTTGAATAATGGGAGTAGGCATATACTATAATAATAGGTGATCACCTAGATAATCAAGCGCCATCCATGTGGTATCATCTTGCTCACCCAAATACTATCAATAAAAATACACATTATAAGGTAGGAGACTTTTTGGATAAATGAGATTATATCACATAGAATGATCCCACTCAAATAGAGCATGCAGGTAGAATCATAAGTCTTAAGGATCCCTAATCACCTAGATGAATGAGATTGTTCCATGTGGCATGATATATCTCATTCATGGTAAATATAAGTAGGTTGAAGTCTCGATGTTCCTTGGGTGCCTAGACAAGTGATTGTTTCCCACATGGTAGCATATCACTAGTTCATAACCTTCATACAAATCAAAATATTATATAGATATTGTAAGTCCTTAGATCAATAAGATTTATATTCATGTTGATATATTAATAAACTATGTCCCAATTCCCAAGGATACATGCATTGAATCATAGAGACTAAGAAAACAAGTGAGATCTTACCACATGTAGGCATCTTAATCACTCACTACTATATGGGGCCTAATATGTTAAGAACTAATTTCAAACATAGTAGAAGAGTGAGGATGTGCCAAGTGTCAATTTTTTAATAAATAATAATGATTGAAATGTCAAAGATAGAGAAAACAAGGCCTAGATGCATTAAATTTAGACATGTGAAAAAGCATATGACTCAACATAGTAACTAAGGGAGCCAAAATCATTGAAATGGTGCCACATGTTTTTCTCTAGAAAAAGAAAATAAAATACATGAGGATGGGTCCTATGAGAACTATAAGGACATATCAGTAATTTTAAGGATGACTTTAAATCCAGATCAATTTTAGTCCATGAGCAAAGAATAAGTTCCAGGTTCTAACTGAGAAAAAAATGGATAAGTGTCAAAATGCTAAAGAGATCGACTGAGAAACTTGTTTTGAATGTAGTGAATATTTAGAAAATAAGGTGGAACCAAAAAAATTATATCTAAACACTTGTATTTTTTCATAAGGACTACACAGTTAAAGATAATGATGGAATGCCATATGGCTAGTCCCTTGGCCATTCATAGTGCCATAAAAGTAGAAAAGGGTGTGTGCTCCCCACACTACCATTGTATATCAAATTTATCAAAGATAATAATACATGAGTATTTTTTTGACTTGCATAATTTATACCTCATCAATTGATCATTGACAACTCTGAAAAGCCTTCTAGAACTATTAGGACACAATCCACATCAGACCTCTCCTCAAGGCTCCATAGTGGGCCATGGAATTATATTTTTTCTTATCTATTATAGGATTATAAATATTTTAACATAATGCTATTGCACCATTTTAGGCCATGAAGGATAATATTGGGATCTCGTGCCTCTTGGAGGAAAGAACCATATCTCCCTTCTACATATGTTATTTCCTAGTATTTTAGAGGGGTCAAATCTATTCTCAAACAAATGATACCATAATAATGCAAAATTATTTTTTTTTGTTAATGCATTAGGTTTTATTTCAATTAGTCCACTTTATTTATACATTAATGAACCAATACTAATGCTATAATATTTTAATTTGTGCTTTATATATAGTTTATGCATTGACTAGGATGTGTTTTTGCTATTTTAGTTAGGTTATTTGATTCCCTTCATTGTACTTGAAGTTTATAAGGATTTATGTGACATTAACTATAAAAATATGGGTAGTTATTTCATTAAAGGAGTATTATAATTAATAATTCATATTTTCTATTTATAATCTCCCTGCTTGTGTGATTGAAGCCTGATCCATCATGAAACTTAGCATACTGTGGTGCAACTATAGCTAGACACATTTTTGTCCTAGGGGTATCTATGTTGTTCCCCTAATCAAAATGATTTATTTCTACCTTACCCTCCCTCTCTTTTGTTATTTATTTGTTAATAATTAATATTTTCATTCTTTTATAAATGGTGAAGTGAAGCAAGGTAAATCTTTAAAACCTTGTGTGTTTCAATTTGTCTAGTTAGGAGTGTATAAGTTCTATAAGTCAGTGAGAATATTGGTATTGGAAATCTAGTGTTAGCATTGCATCTATTGGATATCTATTCCTAGCAGGATATCTATTGGATCCCCATACTTGTAGATTAGTCCCTAGATTATCTTAACAATAATACTAATATGAGAGGATGTAAGTCCCCTAATTATTACCTAAACTCACTCAATGCATCTAATCCAATATGTGTATATGGGAAGGATATTTTAAATCAAACAATAGGTCCATAATATTGAACATCCACTTCATGATCCAAAATTTGGTTACCATGATTATCTAACTCAAAATGTATTTGTCAAATGGTTGAAGCTTATGCATCTAAGGTAATTTCAAGAGTATGGGTGTGAGGTTATTCAATAAAAGCTAGTATCAATATAGTCGGTAGAGTATTATCATTATTGGTGATTGATTTTTGGATAATATGCATAAAACTTGATTTTATGAGAGGATTGATGTGAGTTAGTGTATCTTGATTTATTAGATTGATTTGATCAATGTAATTAGGGATTTTACGATGGATTAGATCAGATTGGTCAATTTATTAGATAACCCATAAGTATCTATCAATGGTACATTAATAGGTGTACATGGCCTTTCAATTATAATTCATTATCAGAGGATATGTGAATGACATGAACATTAAGATTGAAGAAATGTATTTTTGATAAGGCATTTTGATTGTGTAAGAGATCTAAGTTACATGACTAAGCCTGTACCACAATTTAGATATCATCATAGGATAGAGATTTAGCACATGTATATATTTTAATACAAACATATATAGTGGAGATACATATATTAACTAAATTTAAAGGAGACATGTCTAAAGGATCCTAAAATATTTTGACCACTCTATATTCATTAGAAGCAAAATCATCCTATATATATGATGCTTCATGTGTATTTCATGGGGGAGGGCTATTAGTAGTTTCATATATTAAGGGAATGGTTCCATCTCAGGGAATAAGAGGAGGAGAAGGCCATTCCCTAGTATAAGGAGGTAATCAATTGATATTGAAAATATTTTTTATTTCATTGGCTTTATCATCACCTAAATCTATGAGAGTGACATCTAGATCTAAATGCATATTGAAAAAAATATGAAGAGGATGACTATTGATTTGGGTTATAGTAGGAATATGATTTTGATATTTCAGATTTTGAAGTTGGATACTCTAGGGATAAGGATTAGCCTCATGTTTGTATCACTTCCCATTATGTATAAATTTCATACATTAGCTATCAAAAGATCCAATAGCTTTCTTATGATGAGTTCAAGGATGACCCAAAAGAATGTTGTAATATAAGGGAAGATCAAAGACTATAAGTTTGGTGTTAATTTTCTTTGGTCTAATGTTAAGAGGGAGCCAAATTATAGCCAAGTGGTTTTTCATTAGTTTTGTCAAATACACAACACATGAGTCAAGATTGTTTGAGGTGTTATTCGTAATATATAATTTTTTTAATTAACAAGAGAGAAGTAAAATTTATACTCAATCCTTCAACGACTAAGAATTTTTAATTAGAGTGTTATTGATATTGATTTCGATAAACAAAGGTGAATCATCTACTCTAAATATAATTTCGTCATTTATCATATCTTTTAGAAATTATATATAGATTCTGGTTAAATTATTTTGATAACATGTACTTATATAGATTTATGAGTATCAAGAGATAAGTTGGATTCATTGAATGAAGGTTTTTCTATGTCTTTTAAATGTTGCATAAGAAAATTGTAATGATAAGGATAAATTTTGACTAATTCCATGAGAGGAATTCTACAAGGCATATAATTAAGTTCATCTAATAAATTCTAATGAGGTTTAGAAGAAGAGTGAACATGAATATTAGGTTGATTATATGGGGTATTTTGTTGGAACACAACTATCTACTAAGGGGGGGGGGGTGAATCAGTACATCAACTAAAACTAGTCCTTTAAATACTTTTAATGTAGATTAAAAGATATATGTAGGTTAAATAAAATATTAAGAGATTAGACATACACAAATACATGACACCAAATGTATACATGGAAAACCCACTGGGAAAAACCATGGTGAGAATAGCTACTAGAATCTATTGTTCTAATCTAGCCTCATAGTCAAAACCTCATTGGTTACACATTTAAGGGCACCAACCCTAAGGAGACACCAATCCCCTAGTTTAAGAGAACCAACTCTAAGGTAGCACCAACTCTATAACTAAGCACCAACTCAGCTTAACCTCATTGGTTACAATTTTTAAGGACACCAACCCTAAGGATACACCAATCCTCTAACTAAGCACCAACTCAACTTGTCTAATGGCACCAACTAATTAAATATCTATGGAGATACAACTCTAATTTATAAAATAGATTAATAAATGAATCTATCTCTAACTCTCTATTACAAGTCTAATCTATAAATGCTCATTCTCTACACATTATATTTATGTGCATTTCTTCCTATTTTACCCTCTCTCTATATATGTATATGTATCTATTTGACACACTTTATATCTATTTATGCAGCTTTTTCTTTTCCTCTCTACCCTTCTGGTTCTATGTCTCTATATTTTTTGTTTGACACTATAAACTTCTGCAACAATATCTCATTCTCTTTGCATGTCTATCTCTGTGTCTCTATATACTTCTATATGACACAATACCATCTTTGGAAACAATAACCTCTAATAGTATCTTAGATGTCGTATATATAAGCTTTTGATCTAGGGTTTCATATCTTCTTTGTGTTCATACTAGTTTTCTAACACATCACTTTGTGTTCTAAACTCACTTCATTATCTCTTGAACTATGATTTTCTTGCATCTTGAACTCATGATCCACTATCGTGATTCTTGTCTCATTACTATTTTTAGAAAATCTTGGGCTTTTGTTATGATGCACATTCCTTGTTACATAGTTTTTTATCAATCACAATGATTTAACTCATTATCTATGTCATGATTTATGGTTTAAATATATGTTCCTACATATTCCAATGCTTAATCATTAGTCTAATCATAACTTTAAATCTTGACCTTTGATCTTAATTTTGGTGCCATGATATGATGATCAATATTCAATTTTCTCTTCTTTAAAACATGTTCATTTTATCAATATTTGACAGGCTTACACTCTCTATTAGATCCTTGTACACTTTTGGACTTTAACTTTTCAAGTTTAAAACTCATCTATTAGATCATTTGATCTAAGTTCTTGCATGAAATTGGATATTCAAACTAGCATGATATTTTCTTCTATATTGACATTAAATGTTGATCTCTTTATCCCATCTCATTTCTTCTTGAGTTTTGGATCGCTTAGATTTCATCGATCTTCTCAAAAATTTTCAATATTTAACTCATCACTGTGTCATTAAATGTCAATCACTTAATCTATCTACATCCACTCACTTCATTAGATATATTTTGCATGATCATTCACTCACAACTGATCTTCTGATAGGCTCAATATTTCTCTCTACTTATGTCTCAAGAATGTGACACTTGGCATTAGCATGTGACTTCTGCACATTGCTATTATTTCCTTCTATTGAGACACTTGACATCTTTTCATTAATCATTGACTATATGATTTTAACCACACCATATATTTATTGTTCAATGCTTCATGATTGTGACACTTCTCACTAGCATGTTCACTTGGAGGTGCCTTTGACGTGTTGACTTCACTACACTTTTTTGGATATTCAATGTATGATTTAGGCACTAACCATTGATCAAGATTTAAACTTAGACAACCTAGCTTCATCTTGTTTCATCCTAACATCTTGAAGCCAATGTGATCTATTGATATCTTTGATACTATCTCCAACTTTACCTTATGAAAATTTGTCTATGGGGACCATCTCAATTGTTCCTGGAAGGATAACTTTTCACCTTTATATCTTTTGTTTCACTCATCTACCTATTCTAAAATTTGGACCATATAAACTAGGCATGATAATGAAAAAACCCATATGCTCATTTATTCTTGAAGCTTTCACATGTGAGAGATATAATTCCATTAATATGCTTACTTAGATTATTCTTCCCTAGAGCTAAATAATCCTTGAACTTGCTTAGAAGGCCAACTTTGTTCTTGCATAGCTTTTATTTTACCTAGTCACATGACCTATAATTTAGCATATAAAATCCTCTTACATCAAGGATTTCATCCATACATCCATTTAATCTTGAATCTATTCATAAGTGCAAGATACGGCATCATAAAAATGTCTACTCATCTCTTTCTTGCAATCTATAAATTTGACTATGTGGGAAAACACTGTCAAAATGCCTAGGAGTTGAACTTTGCTCATGCGTATGTTTTGTCATGTTACATTGCATGACCTAAGATTTATTGAATATAATATAAGCACAAAAATAAAAAAAACCCATGTGATCATTTTGTATTGACACATCCATGTATGCAAATACTAATCTCATTAATATACTTACTTGGCTCTATTTAGCCCTTTTGCAAATTTGGCTATGTATAGAAACTTAGTGATTTTTGTTTGAGTAGCCAAATTTTCATCCCTATATCTTCTATCATGATTCATCTCATGACTTTAAATATGGTGCATAACAACTAGGGACTAATGTGATCAAAACCATATGACCATCTCCCCTAGACCTTGTCCACATGTGGCAATGGTGACATCAACAAACCACCTTCTCAGATTTTCCTATCATAGACCCAAAATGTCTAGATGATCAATATGAAGAACTAGATGAATTCCACTTATGCACACAAGCATTCCAATCATCCTTAACCTTTTATAGGATCCCTTTCACATCCTTAAATCATAATACTTGGTATTAAACATCAATGATATGCTCATAATGTCCCTTTTGACATCAATGACAATCATATTTCCAACAATATCCCCCTTTATCATTGATGGCAAACTAAATGATCTGATCTAATAATCTTTTGATCCTTATCTAGCATTACTTGCATTAGATTTTGATGAGTATTAATTGAATATATTCATGCCATACTTTTCCCCCCTTATATAATGGCACATTTGCCTAATACGCAACTTGGACACTTGCTCTACTTTTTCTTTGACATTTGCACTTTTTCTCCAAACTTTTGCAAAGACCATTTTCTATTTCCCCTCCTTTGACATCAATGACAAAGAGAATTTATTTTTATTATTTGTCCAAATGTTTTTACCCCTTTATTAGATAAATGAGTTTATCCAAGAATCTATAAGCATAAACTAATTATAAATTTACAAATATATGCATACCTAAGTTGCCTTTTCTCTCCTTCTAGAAATTAATAGATATTTTATGATCCTCATAGACTCATTCCCTATCACTAATTTCTAGTGATGTTATGTATGAGCTACCATACAAGCTTACTAGCCTTTTCTCTTAGTCTCAAATATGTAGTCTTTTAATCCTAAGACATGAAAAATTGAAAATATCCTCTACTCTAAGCCTTTGTGATCTTGATAGACTAAACAATCTAGTTTCCCCTTACACTATGAATAGCTTCTCAAGACTTTCATGGTATTTGAGTTAGCTCCCCTTAACTCCATGCTCCATCTTTGTATTAAGGGACTGCCTGTAGCACACCATAACTTCATTTAACACATGTATATCATCATTTTACACATGTTCTCTGAGTTTGGTGACCCAACTCATTGCACAACCCAAGATACACAATGTCAAGGGTTTCTTACATTAGAACCCTTATGGAAAATTAATCTATAGACCATATATATATGAGATGTACTCCAAAAATCTCATTATGTCATATTAAAACACTCATTCTAAACCTATAAACACTACATACACATCACATGACTTGGTTTGATCAAGTCATCATCAAACCCTACTTGAGTTCTAATTTTTAGTAGACATCACTTGCTTCTCCACTGAAAGGGGTCTCTTAAGAAGCATAGATAGAGAGACCTTACTTCACAATGTCCTAAAATAAGGTAAAACTAGGAGTTTCCCATAACTGCTCATATTCCTTTTCCTCCTTGGTAATCTTGTGCTTATGGTTCTTCTTCATCTTCATAGGTTTAAGAGAAGTAACATACTCATCCACTAAAATGTTCTTATTTTCTTCTATGATTGGATTAACAATACATGGAGACAACATGGATTCATGACATACCCTTTCATCTAATGAATCTTCCTTGTATCCCAAAATCTCATCACTAGGCAAAAAAGACCGATGTTCTATGCATCAAACTTTCTCAGTAATAACAAGATGTTCACTCGAATCTATGTATACCTCAGAACTAGCCTCAACTAGCACCTTAGTTTTCTCCTTGAGTTTGGTCATCTCATTCTCAACATGAGTAGACATTAAGAGCTCTTGACAATATTCAACCTCTTTAAAATTCTCTATCATAACTTGATATTTAAATTTTCATACATTATTGGGATTCTTAAATGCCATATTTTTCTCCATTTTAGAGAGTTATGAACATTTTTTCATAGTAGGAGGCATGCCTTTCTTCTTACTTTACACTTTTGATCTTACAAAGATTGTTCTACAATGTTTAGCTATGTGACCAAAATTATTACAATTATAACACATTACATTTGTATCTAACAAGGGTGTAAATGAATTTTTGTTTAAAAATTGGTTATCCTTATAGGTACAACTCTATAATTACTAGCCTTATGATGAAAATGATTATAGGTATCACAATAACCATAGAAATATGAGGAATACCTAGTCATAGTATTTCTTTATGCAACATGAGAAACTCTTTTATACTCTTGCTTATTCAAGTCTCTCACTTTTGTGTATCCATCTGCATCAGCTACCTTTTTCTTCTTATTTTATTTAGGCTTATTTTCTCCTTCAGTCTTATTCACATTAGCAGTGCTTGTATCTATCTTTGTATCCTTGCAAGCTTTCTCTCTCTTTTTTCCTAATCCTTCTTTTGCTTTGAAGTTGTTCTATAACTTTGTAGATGTACTAGTTTTGGGACTTTTTCATTTTTCATAACCAAGACCAGATCTCTCTTTTGAAGGATTTTGAGAGTTGATCAGTTCATAAAGAATATCTGATCCTCCTATCAACTTTAGACCTCTATTTATTTCTATTTTAGCTTTATCAAGCTATTTTATCAAAGCCACTATTTTCGCTTCTAACTTCATGCACTCATCATATTTATATTGCAGTTCAAGTTTGACTACATCTTCTATTATTTTAGCCTCTTAAACTTATATTTAGTCTTATTACCATTTGATCAGATCTTTCAATACTTTTTTATAGTTTTTTTAATTTATTTTTGTCCAATCTTCTTCTCCCTTTCATTTTATTTTATCATTATGTCAATCTCATGTAGAGCATATATGGGTTCACATTCTAGGTCCACTTCTCTTTCCTCTTCTTCATCTAAGTCTTCAAATTCTTTTATGTCTTTATTCATAGAATCTGATCCTAATGCCATGAATATAAATTAATATCCCTTAGCCACTATCATGGTCATGGTCATCATCTGAGATATCACTATCATCCAATGAGTCAACATCTTTTCTTATATACATTAGTTTCTTGTTTTTAAATAAGTTCCTCTTTTTGGAATAGTGCGTATTCATGCTTTTACCATTCTTTTATTCCTAAGAGTTAACCTTTTTTATTATAAGGGCATTTAGCAACAAAATGTCCTACCTTACTATAGCTAAAGCATTTAAAGGATAAATTACCTTTGTACTTTCTAGACCCTCTTTTCAAAGCTTATGAAAAATTTGGATTATTATTCATTAATCTCTATAGATTTGGATGTAGATGCTTCTACTTTTGCTTTCTTAGATGCTTTGAATGCAGCTTCTCTTTTAGAAGTATCTGCTTCTCCCATTCTCATCTCATAGTTGGTGAAGGTTATATGCAACTCATCAATAGTGAGCTTATCTAGATCTCTTACTTCCTCTATTGCAGATATTTTAGAATCATACCTTTATGGCAAAGATCTTAAGACCATTTTGACAATGATTGATTGTTTCATTTCTTCTCAATAGCCTCTTATTGCATTGACTATTTCATCTACCTTGAGGAGGTAGTATAAAATCTTCTCTTCTTCAATAATTTTAAGACTTTCAAACATACCTCTATAAGTTTGTAGCTTGGCCTACTTTACCTTGTCATCACCTTCATATATGCTCATCAACTTGTTCTAGATGTATTATGCATTTTGATAATGCATCACTTCAACAAACTCTAATTTGGACAATCCATAAAGAATAACATTCTTAGCCTTGTCATTTCTCTAATATTCCTTATTTGAAGATTGATCATTGGGAGTTGTATCAGGAGTCATATATCCATTTATAATAGACATCCATACATAAAACTCTAATGAAGATAGATATGCTTCCCTTCTTATGCTCCAAAATGCATAGTTTGATCCATCAAAGAGAGGTGATTTGTTTGAGGAAGAACCTTCTTTACTAACCATTTGTGTTCACCTTTCAAGATCTACTTGAGCTGATTAAGCTTATTCTAAGGAACCTGGGATCTAATACTAATTTTTAGAACACAACTATCTACTGAGATGGAGGTGAATTAGTAGATCAACTAAAACTAGTCCTTTAAATGATTTTGATGTAGACTAAAATATATATGTAGATTAAATCAAATATGTAGAGATCACACACACATAAATAAACATGACACCATATATATATGTGGAAAACCCATTGGGAAAAACCATAGTGAGAATAACTTCTAGGATATATTATTCTAATCTATCCTCATAGTTAAAACCTCACTGCTTACACATTTAAGGGCATCGACCCTAAGGAGACACTAATCCCCTAGTTTAAGAGCACAAACTCTAGGGATGCACCAACTCATATTAACCTCACTAGTTATAATGTTTAAGGGAACTAACTCTAAGGAGACACCAATCCCCTAACTGATCACCAACTCAGCTTGTTTGATGATACCAAATAATTAGATCTTTATGGATCTACAAATCTAATTTAAAAAATAGATTCATAAATGAATCTAGCTCTAACTCTCTATTGCAAGTCTAATCTCTAACTGCTCATTATTTACACATTATCTCTATGTGTCTTTATTCCTCTCTACCCCTCTCTCTCTCTCTCTATGTTTATATATGTATTTATTTGACACACTTCATCTCTATCTTTATAGCCTATTCTTTTCCTCTTCGTCCCTATAGTTTTATGTCTCTATATTTTCTATTTTACATAATCATCTTCAACAACAACTCATTATCTCTACATGTTTATCTTTGTGTCTCTATATACTTGTATATGACATAATATTAGCTTCAACAAAATCAAAATCTAATAGTATCCTAGATATCATATATATAAGCATTTAATCTAGGATTTCATATCTTCTCTATGTTCACACTAGTTTGCTAACACATCATGCTCTATTATAGACTCAGTTTACTATCTCTTTAACTATAAGTTTCCCACATCTTGAACTCATGCTCCACTATCATGATTCTTATCTCACTACTATATTTATAAAATCTTGAGATTTGTTTATGATGCACATGCCTTGCTACACAATTTTGATCAATCACAATGATCTAACTCATTACTTGTGTCATGATTTATGGCTTAACTATAAGTTCCTCCATATTTTAATGCTTGACCATTAGTATGATCATAAATTTAAATTTTGACCTTTGATCTTAACTTTGGTGCCACTATCTGATGATCTATATTCAATTTGACCATCTTAAAACATGTCCATTTGATCAATATCTTATAGGCTTATGCTCTCTATTGGATGCTTGTACTCTTCTAGATTTTAACTCTTCAAGTTTAAAATTTGGTTGTTAGATCATTTGATCTAATTTCCCACGTGTCCTTAGATATTCAAAATAGCATGATATTTACTTTTATCTTGACATTAAATGTCAAAATTTTTATCCCATCTCATTTCTTCTTGCGTCTTTGGATCGCTTACACTTTGCCAATCTTCTCAAACTTGCTTGGTCTTTAACTCACCACTATGTCATTAAATGTCATTCACTTAACCTCATTTAAGTTTAATCCCTCTATTGGATCACCTTTGAATGATCATCTTCTCACCATTATATCTTATGATAGTATCAATCTTTATCTCTACTTAGCTCTTGAGAATGTGACACTTCACATTAGTGCATGTCTTCTACACATTATTGTCAGTTCCTACTATTGAGACACTTGACATCCTTACATTGATCATTAACTATTTGAGTTTAAACTACACCATAGATTTACTATTCAATGTTTCATGATTGTGACACTTATCACTAGCACATTCACCTAGAGGTGCCTTTGACATGTTGACTTCATTGTGCTTCATTAGATCTTCAACATATAATGTAGGCGCTAGCCATTGATCAAGATTTAAACTTTGACCACTTGTCTTCCTCTCAATTCATCCTAGTATATTGGAGTTAATGCACTCCATTGATCTCTTTGAGACTTGCCTGGACTTTACCTTGTGTAGATTTGTCTAGGTATGGGAACCACCTTAATTATGCTTGGAAGGATAAATTTGCAGCTTCATATCTTTTGCTTCACTCATCTACCTATTCTAGGATTTAGACCATATAAACTGAGCATGATAATTAACAAACCCATATGAAAATTTATTCCTAAATCTTTTGTGTTTGTGAGATATAACACCATTAATCTGCTTACTTAGATTATTCTACCATAGAGCTATCTATCTCTTAAACTTACCTAGAAGGCCAATTTTGTTCTTGCATAAATCTTGTTGTACTTAGTTGCATGACCTAAAATTTAGTGCATAAGATCATTTTACATAGGGTATTACATATATATATATATATATATATCCATTTATTCTTCAAGCCTTCATATGTGTAACATATGACATCATAAATATGCCTACTCATCTATTTCTTACAATCTACAAATTTGACTAAGTGTAGGAAAACACTATCAAAATATCTAGGAGCCCAAATTTTCTCATGCATATATTTTTTCATGATACATAATGTGACCTAAGATTCAATGCATATAATCTAAGCATAAAAATGAACAAACCCATGTGATATTTTTGTCTTGACACATCCATGTGTATAAATTCTAACCTCATTAATATGCTTACTTAGTTATGTTTAGCCCTTTTATAAATTTATCTAAGTATAGAAACTTAGTGATTTTTTCTGAGTAGATAACTTTACATCCCCATATATTATACCATGCTTCATCGTATGACTTCAAATCTGATGCATAATAACTAGAGACTAATATGATCACAACCATATGACCATCTCCTCTAGACTCATCCACATGTGACAATGGTGACTTCAGCAAACTACCTTCTCAAATTTTATTGTCATAAACCCAAAATTTTGAGATGATCAATATGAATAATTAGATTAATTCCACTCATGCACACAAGTATTCCAATCATCCTTGACCTTTGATAGGATTCCTTGTACATCATCAAATCATAATACTTAGTCTTAAACATCAATGACATGTTCATAATGTCCCTTTTGACATCAATGATAATCATATTTCCAACATATTTTTGGAATTATTTGAGGGTTCACTAGTGGACGTGGATCATCACTAGTGGAAGGTTTGAAATATGTAGGTTGAGAATTGGTATTATCTTTAAGTATTTGATCATAAGTAGATGATTTCTTGAGTTTGGTGATAATATATTTGTGTGAAATGTTTTAGTGATAATTGAATTTATTTGAGTTCACCTATTAAAAATTAGGATAATATTGATCATAATCATCACCAATGGTACAAACATATTATTTAGATTGTTTTGCATTTGGATATGAGGAAGGATATTTATGAGATTTTGTAGGTTTCGCAAAGTTTAACTTTTGAGAAGCTATATGATAATCAAGATGTCATGGTATAATCATAATTTCATGATCAAATGCATTGCCTAACATGAATTATATCATTAAATTGTATAACCCTACAACAAGTATCATGATAATGATTAATGTCATCATGGAACCAACAAAATTTATTTGAATCATACCATGATTGGGGGGTAATATTGTTATAGATGAAAGGTGGTTGGCAGGGAGTTTGAGTATCCAATTTGACTATTCCCATTTTTATTGAAGGAGATTTATATTGAGAATTATGTTACTGATTATGTTGGTTGAATTTTGGAAAGATTCCTTGATTGAGTTATGAGATGGTTTGAATTAGTTCATAATGAAATTTCATCTTTTAGATTGATCAAGAGTCTCTTTTAGGGTTGAGGATATAATAATTAAACTTTGTATTGGAACTAAGGTTTTAAAGTAATAATAAATAATTTTAAGATATTATCATTAATCATGTTATGATGTTTTTTATAATCTAGTGATTTCTATATTTTGATATAATTATGGGTAGATTCAGTAGGTAATTACTTATCATTGAAGAAGTGACTAACACAATTTTCAACACACACACACACACACATTATTTGATAGATAAAAATAGGGGTTAAGGTCTTATATTTCTTACAAAAGAAACCACAAGAGATAAAAAGAGGTAGATTAAACAAATCAATAGTTCCCAAAAGAGACAACCCAAGAAACTGCCAAAAAACCAAACCAATGCATAAAAAAATAGAGAATAGACCAAAGATTCAATAGAATAGTCCACAAGAGGCATGAGATTGGTAACAATGTTGGGGATTTGAGTAGGATGAGGAGTCAATTTTACTTTATTACTACCTCTACCCTACACCATTTGATTTAGGACCCTTTGAAGGCATCTTTAAAATCATAAGCTTTCCCTTCTAAGCCCTGGGCATCACTTTTTTAATATAAAATAGAGATTTAGGAGACTCAATTTTAACTTGCTTCAGGTAAATGAGTTCCTTTTTAATCCTAAGAGTTTATAGTTTAAGATCCCTTAAATATACTAACATCATTGAAACTTCTTAAAAAACATTTCCACATTGTTTTCAAGGTCAAGGGTACCAAGCTTAGCCCCACCTAAGATCCCCTATGGATTGATATGGCCAAGTGAAGATTCCAAATAGGATCTATGAATTTGAACTAAATATTTAACTAGAATATTTAGGTTAACATCAACATCAAGAACATATACATTAGTAAGGAATTTTGGCCCCTAAATAAAGATACCATGAGTGACAATAATAAATATTTATCCCTCATGCAAGATGTCTTTATTAAGAATGACCTGATGAACAAGTATAAAGTGTTCCAAGGAGAAGAGAATAAAAAAAGGAATACTAATGATATGACCTTTGAAATGGTTCAATATTAGAAACCAATGTGAGTAAAGGGTGTTAAAATTACCTTCAAGTGTAACATATTTCATAATAGACTTTTGGCCATGACATAAGGAACTCAACTCTAGGATAACCTTTCTCTTCCAAGAACACCTCCATTTGCATCCCAATAAACTTCCTCAAAAATTATTGTTTCTTGATATCATTCTTGAAAATTTTCTCACCATTGCATGACATCCCTGAGATTACCCCAATAAATTCCTCTATGATGTCAACCTCTAGGCCCCTCATTCTAACTTTCCTATCTTTCCAACTAGTGATAAAATCTTTTGAAATGGAATGATCCAACCTTGAAACCCATTGCATAAGAGTCATGATTACAACATTATTTAAAATAATCCACACTATATGGTATTTCATGACTTATACATAGCAATACATCTCACTTATTTCTCTATCCCTACCCATATTTAAGTATTTTACAAAGTAGCAAGAGTTAAAATGAGAAAATAAGTCAAGATACAGGGTTTTGGGACTATAATTGGGGACTCCTCACCTAGTATGAGTGGTAAATACACTTAGATACTTAAAATATTATGATCATGATGATTATAATTACCCCTACTCAAAATACCACACATTAAAATAATATTCACCATCAAAAGCAAGGATAAGTTGCCAATTGGGAGATAAGTGACATGTTAAAGTAACATAGACCAGTTACTCAACTTAGGTGTAAATTCCATCAGCATAATATTTAATAATAGAGTTAATATGGGATGAAATGAATTTAGTTTCATCCCATTGGGTGAATTCTTGGATTCCTATGCCTAAGTTAGTGATCCTATCAGCAAGCTTATTTCCTTCTCTAAAGGAATGAAAGCAAGAAAACTCCAAGAAATTAGATATAAGAAGTTTGGCATCCTCCATCATTTTTGTATAGTCTAAAAGGCTATGTATTTGTTTATGAGATGGTTTATAATGTTAATTTATTAGCCTTCAACCATTATTATATAAATGTTTAGATGGGAGGCCAATTAGATACCCTAGAAAGCCACCTCAGCTTCAGCCATGTCGCTAGTTTGGAAACCCATGGGGCCTACAAAATACACCACCAATTTCCCTTAGTGATATCTTATGATCCCTCACCCTTGAATAAGCCTAGGTTAAATTTTTAATCTCTATAAAATTTAAGTTTGAACCATGCAAAAGGAGGGCTCCTCCATTTAACTTTACTTCTATCTAATTTTACAACCTTTCTAGAATGGGTTGTTCTTCCAATTGTCTAGGATGGATAAGTTATCCTAATATAGGGGTGGTCCTCCTTTGGGATAAATTATCTCTAATTTTAAATAATGGATGAAATCAAATGATTAAAAATTTCCTTGATGTTAGTCTTATTTTTATCAAATATGTAAGCATTCCATATCTTCCATATGGTCTAGAAGAAATGGTGAAGAACAATTTTACACAAAAAGATAAGGGTGGTAGTTTTCCATGGAGACATCCATTAATGAATTAAGTATAGGATGAAATCTAGTTTGGCCCACCTAATATTTAATTTCTTAATTAAGATATGAAATACTTTAGAAGCAAAGGGGAAACCCAGTAAGAGGTGATTAGTTGTCTCAACATCCTTTTTACATAGAACACATCTGTTAGGGATAGTGATTCCTCTTTTTGAGAGGTTTTCAATGGTGAGGAATTTATTCTAAGCTATAATCTAGAAAAGAATTTTAACTTTTAGAGTGATATTTTTAAATCCATAAATCTATCCAGTAAGAGATACATAAAGGAGGGTCTAGCTCCTTAAAATAACCAAATTTGACCTAGTATGAACCACTCTCCTCAACATACCAAACAAAATAATATTCCTTTTGAAATATAGGGATGTGACATTATTACAAATAGAAGTTTAAACCATCAATATGTACCTATATTTCCTTTGAAATTCTCTATATTAAAAAGTTTCCAAGTTCTAACCCCTCGTGAAAGGGACTAGTAGTCCCTTACTTTGTGACCCACTTGATTCCTAAATACATTCCTTGGTTTTGATCAAGGTTAGGTAGAAGACAAAGGAGATGGCCTCAACCAAGGATCATACTATAAATCTATAGATTCCCTATTTCCAATGATATATATATAACCTTTTTTAAGAAGATATTTAATTTCTTTTAAATCCTTATATAAATTTAATCAATTTATTGGACCATCTTCTTTGAGGAAGTTGTCTTTCTCCCTACCCTCTAGTACTTAGATTTGACTATGCACATCCATTGATTGCCTTTATTTAGAATTTTCCATCCCTATTTATCCAAAAAAATAAACATTCATTATTTTCATTCTTTTTAAACCTAATTCCCTATTGACTTTTGGGAGATAGGCCTTTTCCCAAGAGACAAGGGAAAAGCATATTTTTCTTCCATTCCTTTCCATAGGAATGTTTTTTGGATTTTATCAAATTGGTCACTAATTTTGGAAGGAATCAAGAATAAATACATAAGGTAGACCAGAATGCTTTGGATAGAACTCTTGAGAATTTGAATCTTACCCACTTGGGTCAAAAATTTTCCTTTCCACCCTACAAGCAACTGTTAGATTCTATTAAGAAGGGGATTCCACATATCAGGTTTCATTATTCCATTGAAAAGTAGAATTCTTAGATATATATAAGGGATTTTATAAATGTGACTTATAAGAATAAAATCCAACTTCTATTTGAAGACATAATAAAAATTAATGAAGAATATTGAAATCTTCCCAAAATTGATTTTTTACCCAGGGATCAACTCATAGTCTTGAAGCATACTCCTAAAATATTATGATTTAGCCACCAAAACTTCTTACATGAGGAATGTATCATCATCAAATTATATTTGAAAAAATGGGGGAGTATTGGAAGCTAGAGTAAGTCCCTTCCATTGTCCTGAGTGGCAAGAAACCTGTATATATCTATTGAGGACCTCATCCATGATAATAAATAAGGGGAAAGAAGGTTCCCTTATCTAAATCCTTTGATAGACAAAAAATAGCCTTTAGGAGACCCATTTATAAGGATGGAGAACATATGGGAGGAAATACAGTTGAAAAGCATTCTTTATAAAAAAAGGACCAAAACCAAAATGATCCAAGACCTTATCAAGAAGACTCTAGTGTACCCTATCATAGGTTTTGTTCATATCTAATTTAATTAACATTCCATATCTAATAAAATGAATAAATTCATGCATAACAATGACGCCATCCATAATTTGGTAGCCTAAAATAAAATCTCTTTACTAAGGGGAAATGATGTTTTCAAGAATTGGCTAGTCTCAAAACTAGAACTTTAGAGCATGCCTTATAGAAAGTGGAGTAGATACTGATGGTATAAATTATTTGGGGTTAAAATCAATGGGGTTTTTTTAGCACTAGAGCTAAAAAGTTATAGTTAAAATATTTAAACATTGTGTTAAATCTAAAAAATTCCACCACATTTGCAATGACTTTAATGTGCATGACCTCCCAAAAAAGATAAAAGAAGCATGGAGGGAATCCATATCGACCAGGTGCATTATATCCTTCCATATAGAAGACAATAGTTATAACATCTTCTTTGGAAGGCATTTTCAATATGTTGTTATTATCATAAGAAGACAAGAGTTTGGGTATTCTATCCAAATCCAATGACTCTTTTTTAGGGTTGATAGAATGCAAGGCCATTAGAAAGTTTATGAAAATTTTGACAAAAATAGTTTTAATCACTTATTTTTTAGAACACCTAGACTTGTCTTAAATAATCACTTATGATATTTTATTAATGTTTTTGTGTCTTGAGGTTTATTAGTAGAATAATTTGGTGTTGCAGTCACCTTTTCTTAACCATAGGAAATGGGATTTTTGTTTCTATAATATTTCTCTTGGGATTCTAGATTATGGAATGAAATCATCATCTCTCTCTTTTGAATAAGGTTAGTTTCAAAATAGCCCTTAGAAGACATTTTGTTCTAGAGAGTAGCCAACCTTTCTTCAAGAATATATTTCTAAAGAAGAACATTTCCAAAAACCTCTTTATTCCATATCTTGAGTTTATGTTTAACAAATATAAGTTTTATATCTAGGATGAAGAACTTTGTCCCCATAGATAGTTCTTTCCATCATTTATTAAGAGAATAGATAAAGTCAAAATGAAGGGTACACATATTTTCAAATCTTAAGGGTTGATGTTTGGGCTTGTTGATTTGATCTCCTATGAAAATAATCTAATTTTGATCTAATCTAATCTTAGGAAGTGATAATAAGGTGTTAGTGAAGTGAATATCCCAGTTAATAGAGATAAGGAATTTATCAAGTTTGACTTGAATGTTTTGGTCCCCTACTTTGCCATTAGAATAGGTAAAAGGATTATCCTTACAATATAGATCAATAAGTTAGCCTCTATAATGAATTCATGAAGATCCAACATACTATCTTAAAAAAATTAGATTCCTCCCTTTTTTTCTAAAGGGGATAGAGGGGAGTTGAAATCCCCCCAACCAAAACCACTCTTCCTAGTTTTTCTTAAATAATTTGATTGAATTCCAAATATTTTGTCTTCCAATCCTAGAATCAAGGGCATAAATGTCTGATAGAATCCAAAAGAGATTATTATATTTTTCCTTGAGAAGGACCATAAATTATTATTTCTCTAGAAGATCATAGAGCCTTCAAATACAGTAGGATTTTAAAAAAAATCTACACCCTTGAAATCACTATTTGAACTAAAACTAATGCAGACTGCACGGTCCCAAATTTTATTTTTATAAAGGTTGAGATAATCTATATACATATTTATTTATCGAATCATAAGGATATAATGGTTGTGATTATTTATAAAATTATTAAGAATACATTGATTATTGGGGTTGTTCAATCCCTCACATTCCATGATATGACTTTCATTTCTTAATAATGGGGAAATTTTTCTTATTAGACTTCTGAGTCCATTTAGCAACATCTTTGGCCATTTATGATTATTTATAGCTTGATAATAAGGTATCCTTGAATTTTTTTGGTCTTCACCCACATATTATTTTTTATTACCTCTTTTGGTTTGGACAGGAGTCCAATGTTCTTCTTTAGGGTTCACAGACTGACCCTGACTCAACCTAGTAGGGGGAGGAGAAACAATAAGAGAAATATGAGGATAAAAATAAATTATTTTTACATATTTGAAACCCTATTATTATACCACTCATTTTTTTCCTATTGAAACAATATAATATGGGATGAGGAGGAGAACATCTAAAAGGGGGAGGCTTTGATATGGAGAAACAAGAACTAGATATCTGGATTGAGAAGGAATTGAAATGAAAAAAAAAGGAGAAGAGAGATTAACCTTGGTAAAATGTTTGGGAGACTTTGAAGAAGGATAAAAAAGGATAATATAATCCATTGAATTTTAACTGATTTCAACCTTAAGTCCTTTGGGACCCTTATTAGTGTCATCCTTGTGGGTGCCATTCTCTAGATTGGGGATAACCCTGGATCAAGATTTAGGCAAGACCAACTAGAAAGATGATTGATTAATGTTAAATTGAGAGGTTTAGTTATTACCCAACTAGGTCCCTCTCACCCCCTTGTTTTGTCCACTTAAAATATTTTTTTCTTCAAGATCATGTTTTATCTCCAAACCTCCCTAGTTTGTCTGTTGCACAAGAGGATACTCATACACCCAATGACTGAGAACATTATAGGTATTGAAAATATATGATTCTATTTCATAAAAAATAGGCTAGATACAAGTAACATACTTATATTTGATATTAATGGAATGTCTAATAAGTTTATTTGTTGGATTGAAGATGTTGAAGTAGGATGCATGCAATCTTATCCTTCCCTTAGTGACTTGGTCAATAGATAGATTGTCACAAATATTTAGTGATACCCAAAATAAATTATGGCTGCTATAATTCTAGAAGAAGTTTTGGGATAAGTACCCACATTATGATGTCTTCCAATTCAAATTTGTTGAGGTTAATCCCATCTTTTCATTTCTTTATAGAAACCCCTACTTTCCCCATGAACCAAGGGCCTTCAGAAAGCACACATAAATAATCTTTTGGGTTAGATAAATTGCAAATGATTTTTTTTTGCCATAAATACAACCTTCATTTTTCCTTTAGATTTCTATTTATTTTTATCCAAAGTTCTCATAGAGTCAATATTAGGCCAAAATCTATTGACTTTTACCAGTAATGAAATTGCTAGTTTAGAGTTAGCACACTATAAGATTGTGTCAAGGACCAAAATTTAATCCTCTTCATTTTCTAGAAATGGGTCCAAGCATAAAGTCAAAGGATATTTTGACAAGGGTCACTTTCCCAGAAATCTATCCACCCAGGAAAAAGATTTATTGGGGAAAGCAATAACTAGTATGAAGACCAACAATAATAAAACAATAAAATAAAATATAAAATAAAACAATAATAAATATAAATTAATAATCATAATAAAATATATTTAAATTAAATGAAAATTTTAATTTAAAATAAAATAATTTGGTAAAATAAAATAAAATGCAATATTAGTTAGTATAAAATATTAAAAGATAAAAAAAATTAAATACTAAATATTAATAAATTAAATTAAATAATAAAAAAGGAAAAGGAAAATTGAAATAAAATTAAATAAATAAATTATATATATATATATATGTATATATATATATATATGTATATATATATATGTGTATATATATATATATATGTATATATATATATATATATATATATATATATATGTATATATATATATGTATGTATATATATATGTATGTATATATATATATATATATATATATGTATATATATGTATATATATGTATATATGTATATATATGTATATATGTATATATATATATACATACATACATACATATATATATATATATATATATATATACATACATATATATATATATACATACATATATATATATATATATACATACATATATATATATATATATATATATATATACATACATATATATATATATATATATATATATATATATATATATATATATATATATAACAACAACAACAACAATAGAAAAATTAATCCCAAAACAAAAATGTATTGTAATTGTTCATTTAGTGTGTTGGTGAAAAGTTGGAATAAGTTTATATTAAGAATATATGCTAGTTTAGTCATATAAAATGTGAAATTTGGTTACTTTAGTGTGGCTAATGACACCCAATCCATAGGTCCTCCTACTTGCTTGCACAACCCTTATAGGCTTTTATTTCACCAATTCCTAGTCATCCATAGCCTTCTAGACTTAACCCTTACAGATCAATGTAGCTCTTTTAGGCCTAGATCCATCCCAATACGTCTCATTCCCTCTAGATAAAAATGCCCAACTTGAATAGGAGTGCTGAAACCTAGGGTGCCTAATTTTTGGCACTATTGTCCAAGTGCAAATTTGGTTCAAATGGTCATATTTTCCTGAATCCTTATCTTAATTCATTTCAACATAACATGAATTAATTTAACCCATGATCATTAGGTTACATATAAATGCCATTCAAAGCCCATTTATAAGTTTTGACACTCATTTACAAGAGATAATTAAGAATACAAGCAAGTACACTCAAGCACTTTTCCCTATTCTCTGCATATAACCTTTCAATATTATTCTAAGCCTATTAAAACCCTTGTACCAATCCCTAGCCATTTAAATTACACCTAATTTCACATATATGTGCATTTTCATACATAATTACACCAAAAAATTCAATGAGAGAACTACATTAGCTCGATCCCTCCTTAGAGTATTGGTATGTAAGCAATGTGCCCACACATGGGGTGTGAAGTACGTCTAGTGTTTCCTTTAAACACCAACCCCTTCTCTCTCTTTCACATGTTTCCATTCAAGTTCAAGTACAAAGATTTCCTAGGTCTTTAAAGATTAAAATAGATGCACAATGAGCTCCATAGACTTTTAGGCTTCGATATTTCACTGATAGGGTAACACAAACTTGTCGAGTAGAACCCAAAAAACTCAAATCACCTGGACAACACTACCAAAAAAGAACTAAAACATTAAAACATAGGGTATCCCACTTTTGGTGCTCCTATCCAATCAAAAAATCAAGTTCAAGAACTTATTTTTCACACTATCCCAGTCATGTACCTAAATTCTTAGACCGGATAACACAAAATAAGCTAAGTCATATTTTCTCTTATTTATTATGCTTTACAATGGTTCTATAAGCTATAGAATCATCTAGTTCATGCATTCAATCCTTTAGCTGACATGTTCTTAACACATTTTAGCATTAACATTGGTGATAAGGTTTTATATGCTCAAATTTCTCAATAGAAACAATGACCAAATGTGCATCTCATAGACTATGTTCTTTAGTATAATACCATCTTGGCTAAGATGACTAGTCCCATGGTAGATCAGGAGTTACATGACCTCTTCAAATAGAGTCTTCTACTAGCATTGCATGAATCTATTATGTTCAAAAGATTCTCTTATTTCAATGAATTATGTCATACATTAAAGGAAAGAGAAGTGAAACTAATTTCAATAGGTAAACTCAAATATACAAGCATTCCAGACACAACTAATAAGAGTAACATCAAAGTCCCATACAAGGTCAAGTTTAATGATACAAAAGGGAAGAATCAACTTATGATAAATGTAGTTTTAGAGCCTCTTTATCACATAGTTTTATCAACACCCCCTTGATTTACTTTCTCACATCTTCCAATTCCTCCAACTAGGGTTTTACAGTAGCTTTTGGATTATAATATCATATCTCTCCCTCCTATTTGGTAAGTTGATCCAACTGAACCTCTTCCCAAAGGATATGATCAACAAGAATTTTGTGATTACCATAGGGAACCAGGACATACTATAAATAGATGCATCAAATTGAAACATAAGATACATGAATTGATAGATGACAACCTACTTGATCTTGGCACTTTAGTTGAGCCTCCATAGGCAAAACCAACATAGGATAAAACTTTGAAAATATTATTAGATCTATTTCCAAAATATTCAAAATAGGTATAGAGGACAAATTAGGGGTTCACCATGTTAGATCTCAATGAAACTACTCTGGGTGTGAAAACTATAGCTAGAAGCTATCTAGAATTTGAAAGTTATGGTGGTGTATGAACCTTATGTACTGGTGATGGATGTGTCAATTATGTTTGAATCTATATTGGAGGAAGAACTATAATTGGTGGGGAAATTAAAACTTGTGGAGAAGCTAGAATTGGTGACTACAAAGTAGATGGCTCTAAAGTGGGTAGTGGAGGACAAAGTAGAGGACAAATTCAAGTAGTACCATGTATAGATCTCATGGGTCTACACATAAAACACATGTTTAAAGAGAATCTCCTACTTCCAGATGGGTCCCTAAGAGCCCTAAAATTACATCCACTTCTTATAATTACAACAAGACCCCACATTTGGTTTCTACTTAAGATATTTTAGAGCATCTACAACATATATAGCTTTCAGAGCCACAATATCAACATTTTCATCATGCCTCACATTCACATACAATTCCACTCCTTGATACAGGACACCATGATAGGGAGTCTCCCATGAGACTCATTAGTTAGTATCATCCTATCCTAGCCTAATTGTATATAATATCTTTTGCTTGATGGTAAATATTTCAAATATTTTCAAAAAATACAAAAATAGTCACAAAATTTCAAAATACAAAAACATTCAAGTAATTCAAAAATACCAAAAACATTTCAATTGTATGTATCATCCATGATTTACATTACTACTATCATGATAAGATTTACATGTATTATTTCATGGTATTATATGTCAATTTATCTACATTACCATGCTTCACTTGATCTTATTTGAGTGTCTACAGTGACATCCAACTACTTGATTTCTTACTCTACCCATTGAAGGGGCATTCCTACTTCTACATTTGAGACACACATCACTATACATATCCACTAGGGGAATCTTATATATCACAACACCATCTAAGTTATGTCAATATTACACTACACACTCTAAGTTATCATGCTAATGTACATTACTTATTAGACTACACATATTATTATATCAACATTTCACTAGTATATAGCACTTGTATATCTCTTTAGTATGTACCTAGTCTTGTACTAAGCATGTCTTGCATAATTTCACTCTTTCTTTGATTGGTTATATGTGATTGTACCTTTTTAGTTTTGACATGCTTTCCTTTTTTGCTTTACATAGCTAGATGAGATTGCATTTCTAGTTATAGTTTTGTTTCTTATGTGTGCCTTAGGACATCTGCCAATGTCCTTTGCTTATATTTATGTGTGTATACCTTTGGACATTTTCCAATGTCCCTTTCTTTTACTCTTCTATGTGCCTATGGCCCTCATGCCAATATTTGTTTGTTTTAAATTGTATGTGTATGTGGAATTTAAACATGCCTTGTATGCTTGCTTTCTAGTTTGAGTGACATGTGCCCATGTCCTTTGTTTGTGTGGCCCCTTGGCCAACCTTGTATGCTTCTTGATTCTTGATTTTTATGTTGGTTTCTTGATTACTTTTCCTTGTTTACAATGTCATGATCCATATCATGCATTCATCTTGATTTCTTGGATGCCATGATGGACATCATACTCCATCCCTCCTTAATAGTTAACTAACATCTAACATTCCTAGTTCTATTTATGTACATTACACATGTTTTTACATTGTTATATCTATCTAGGCATACCCTTGTTGATCTAGCAAATCTCTCAATACAAAAATTTATATATCTAGAGATATATTGTCAAATTTCATTGCTATATCATGTATTTATGCAACATAACACACTTGCAAGACTCTTTTCTTCTAAGGGTAGTCATTGTATGTTCAATCATTCTTACCCTCAAAAGAGGGGGAATTAAATAGGGGTCTTGTCAAAGAGATCAAAGATCCTAGAAGTTAAAACAACAACATTCAAATCACCCAGTTCAGAATCTAGAGGTCAAACCAATCAAAATAAAATATAAAAATAGTGACAATTCCATATCAACAACCAGTTTCAACACAAGATAATAGCATAAAAAATGAACAATTACACCAAACACAAGGGTGTCCTCATTTTGGTGCTCTTGTCTAGGCAAAAAAACACCCAAGTTTTCTAGTAATAGGCAAAAAGTTTAGCTCAACTATAGTTTTTGCACATCCAAATTAGTCAAAATCAATAGTTTCAGTACAATTTTCCTAGGGAATCTAGATATAGGGGGTATCATGCATGATATGATGACTCTCACTTCTAATTTTAGATTAGGTAGTTGAAATAAATTCTAGATTATAATCTATGTTCCAGACACCAGTGATTAGGGGTAATGTGTGTGGTGTATTGATCTTCTTTTATTTCTAAGTTTATTTTATTACCTAGGCATTCTCAATAGTTGTGTGCCTTACTCCATTTGTAGGTGGTTGACATCATTCTCAAGTTGAAATTTCATACAAGTTTAACTTATTATGTACCCAAGTTCCTAAGTTGGCTTTCACATAAGTAAATTGTACTAGTTTTGGAGTGGATTTCATACAAGCATAACCTCCATCTTTTAAAATGGCCAAAAGTGGCCTAGTTTCTAGCATACATTCAGCTATCCATGCCACATTGTCATATTTTTAGAGCATCCATGGGCTCCATGACCCATATCATATGACATCTAGTCTAATACTTGTTGTCCCCCAAAAATATTACTCATTATTGGGACAAAATCTGAACTATTTTGGTCATACAGACCAAAACTGTCTCTTCCCTTTTCAAAATTTGTCCTAGACATTCAAATTCCTTAGTTTTTTAAGCTTCTCAAAAATCTACAGACTCTGCAAGCTTGAATCTATGGACTCAGTAGGAAGATAAAATCTATAGACTCTACATGCTTAAATCTATGGACTCTACAAGCTTAAATCTACAGACTTTTTAGGCTTGAATCTACAGACTCAGTAGGAAGAGAAAATCTATGGACTCTACAGGCCAAGTTCAATGGGCTTTACAAGTTGAAATCTATAGACACTTTCAAAGTTAGAGAAAAATATGAACTTGGTTTCTACAGAATCTGTAGGTAGGTTCATTTCTATAGGTTTAAAGTCTTTTGCATGCAGGTTCAACCAAAAGAATCAATTTCTAACACTTGGTCATTTTTAGGATTGGTTCAGTGCCTTGGTTCAATAAAAAATGTCTATTAGCAAGCTTTCAATCAAAAGAGGCTCCATTGAACTGTTGAACTGTTGAACCACTTTGGTTCAAAGGTTCAACAAGTTTAAGGTTTAATCGGTTCAACACTTTTGGTTCAATCAGTTTGTCCACTTTGTTTCAACGTTTTTGTTCATCCTTTGGTTCAATCAAATGGTTCGTCAGTCGGTTCAAGGCTTTGTTTGAATTGTTGAACTAAAACTTGGTTCAACGGTTGGTTCAATAGTTAGTTCATCACTTTAGTTCAGTCAAATGAACCATCGTTTTGAACCATTTTGGTTTAAATCCTTGGTTTAATGAAAAAGTTCAAAGCCTTGGTTCAACAAAGAGGTTCAACGTCTTGTGGTTCAATGGAGCAGTTCATCAACTTGGTTCATTGAATTGAACCATTGACTTCAACTATTTTGGTTCAAATCTTGGTTCATCGACTTGGTTCAATGTTTGGTTCAACACCTTGGTTCAATAGAGTGGTTTAACAGCAGTTCAAAGGAGCAATTCAAATGCAAAAGTTGAAAGAGCCTCCCAAAGGACAAAGTGCCCTTGCGGAGGGCACTTGGTTAACAAAAGTACCCTTCAAAAGGGTCATTTTCAAAGAAGGCTGCAAAGGGAATTCTTTCAGATTATGTTTAATGAATTCAAGAAAGGCTAAGGTAAGAAGCAATTCCTTCAGATAAAAAGCCCAAAAGAATTTAGAGAAGTTGTGGGCAGAAAGCCCAAAGAAACCAAGGCAAAAGCGATAGGAACAATTTCCATGAACTTTTTGTCCACGAGAAATTTCCATGGACTTTTTGTCCATGAGAATTTGTTTAGGGAAAATGCCCACAAAAAAGTCACAAAAAGCCGCCGAAGGACCCTGAAGGGCAGGTACCCTTGCAAGGGACTCCCGGCTGCCAAATAGAAGGACACTTCCCTGAAGCTAAAGGGTCACCTTCCCTTTGGGAAGATGTAAAACAAGAAGCCTAAAGGCCATTAAAAGATCATTTATTAAGGCCCAAAAGGGCAGTTTCTTTCCATAAAAGTTCCAAATAGAAAAGCCAAAGAAGGACCAAGGGGTGACGCACCCGAAGACATCAAATTTAAGACAACGAACTAGCTGTTGAAAACATAGTGATGAGTGTGTGAACGTCAATTTTAAAGCTCATAAAATAGTCATTGATCCTTTAAACCTATAGACCCGAATGCATTCATAGACTTCAAGGCCAAGACCAGCTGAAAGCGAGGAAGGAACAAAATAGCAAATTGAATCTAGGACCCGATTCAATTAACCAAAAAAGGAGGAACGATGAAGGAAGGATCAGATTGCTAGGTGGACATTGAAAGTTGAAAACTTTTAATAGCATGACTTATTTCTCTACATTGATAAAATAAAATGGGTAAATGCCCCTAAGTTCTAGCCTATCTTCTTAATAGATTCCAATGCAACATGATGTGTTATTGTTCCTGAGTCCTTGAAAAGGCTATATAAGAGACTCTCTTCTATTATAAATAGATCTCTTTTTTGACAATCAGAATGAAACTATGCCCAAATTGAAAGACACTTCTGAGACTTTGAGCTCAGTTTATTTATCATATTTTGTTATTGGAATAAGAAAGCAAGTGGTTTTTTAGACTTTATGCTATAATATCTTTGTTGTTGAGGAAACTATTCTTATGTCTTTTTCCTTAATATATCTTTTCTTCCTTTAATTCAACAAGCAAAATTAGTGACAACAATCAAGAAGGTGTCCTGAAGAGTCAACTATGGAGAGAATTTGTGCCCCCATAATTACCTTTAGTGTGTTTTCTTTTCATTTTTGTGTAAAGGACCTTAGGGCGACTTTGTGCCCTCATTATCCTCTATATCTTACTCTTGAGCAATTCAGGCGTAGGCTTTGTGCTGTATCTCAATTTTCTAGTTATTACATCCATTGTTACATTTTGTTGTTACTACTTGGAGTATTCTTGTGGCTTGCTAAATAGTACTTTTGAAAGAAGAGCAGTGCTTTCTATCATTTTCCTTGAGTTTATCCTTTGATATGTACACATCATCTCTGAAGAAAGAGAGATGGATGGTTTGTCTTAAAATTGAGTATTATTTTCTATATATATATATCCTATCTATAGGGAACCTCCCCTTGATGAGAGGAGAGATTAGTCCCCTTCTGATGTGGTAAACCTATGCATTTGGATGACTAATCTTCCTACTTTGGCTGATTAGACCTATTTTGTTTATCAATATGCTAATCAAAAAAATATTCAACCAATAATTTTTGGTGACTCCACTAGAGATATAAAATCTATTATCCATTTATAATCTATCCATTCACCTCCACACTAATCGAGAAAGAATGCACAGTTTAAAGCCTCAAGCTTTAACTGAAGCAAGGTCAATTATTTTCCATTTTTGTTTCATAATCTGGAATATTTAAGGTATACACGAATCCAAAGGGCTAAAGGTATCATTGACCCTATATTCGAGTTGGTACAACAAAGTGATTTTGATCTATTTCCTTCACCATCTCATCTCCAACGAACCAATAGCTTTCCTCCTACTAAAGTCAGATCTCCATCACCAAGTGAAGTATCTGCTTCTACTGTTGATAAAGCTTTGCCTAAAATTACCCCTCTAAGATTTGTTATCCCTCCTTTTCATAATCCTACAATGGCAATTCAAGGCCCCTGGGCTTATGCTTTTGGTCCTCTCAATCTTACTCCACCTCTACATGAGCTTCCACACAGTTCAAGGAAGAACTTTCCCAAATTCTATGGTGATGGGAAAGTTCACCCTGATGAGCACATTGTAGCTTTCAACATAACTTGTGGAGTAATCAGAGTAGAATTTAAAGATGTAGTAGTTAGGATTTTTGTAGAAACATTACAAGGTGCTCCTGTAGATTGGTTTTATCATTTATAGGTTCAGTCAGTGACTGATTGGAATACTCTCAAAGCTAAGTTTGAAGCTAAATTCAAACCTATAGAAGATGCACATATACTTCTAGCTCAACTTAAATAGATGAAGAAAGAGCCTCATGAACCAATGAGGGACTTCATAGCCAAATTTAACAAATTGTGAAATAGAATTCCTATAATTGCTCAACATACAGCTGAGAATCTCAAATGCTTTTTCATTAATTCTCAGTTACCTGAAGTAAGTTTTCTCTTGAGACGTGTTGGTCAAATAGATCTTGTTGTACCTCAAATTTTGGCCACTGAGGTAGAAGATGATCTCATCTTAGTAGAGAAGATAAGAAGAGATCCAAATAGAAATAGAGCTTATCATCTTTTGAATATGCATCTACAGGCACCACAAATCCAATGGTGCAAAAATTGGCAAATGAGTTACTTGCTTTCAAAAAGCAAATGGCTCAAGGAATGTCTTCTACTCCTTCATACAGAAGGACATTCCCAAATCAATCATATCAAGGTAATGCTACCAGGAATCAAGGGCAATAGAATCACCTTCCTCCCCCACAAGGGAAACTTGCCTTGAAAGATCCTCCAACTAATTCAACAATGGGATATCTTGAAGCAGAATCAAAATTTTCTTTCCAGCCTAAATTGAATTAATAAAATGATGCTGATCTCCTTGAAGATAATCAAAAAGAATCAGCTGGTAACTCCCACATTGGTTTCTTGAACTACCAAGATGAACCCAAAAGAAAGGAGAAACTTTTAATGGATCATATGCGGTGTTTACCAAGTCTAAGAACCAATCAGTCTAGCAAACTAATAAAGAGAAGACAGAAGAGCAACCATAGCTAGCAGTCATGATTGCTAAGCATGGAACCACTCTACCTTTTCAGTCAAAAGATCTAGTAATCACCTAAAAGGCAAATACATCAATTTATCCTTCCCCTTCTAATTCAAATTCACAAACCAGCCCACCTCCCATCCCTCCTAAGACTCAAAAAGTTATACCTTTCTCTATACCTAACTCAATTTAGCCATTTGACATAATCGATCATGTCAAAAAGACAAAAATACAAATGTTTGAGTTTGAATATTTGCAATCCAATCCTGATCAATTGAATAAGATAATCCAATATGTCAAAAACAAAACCATCCCTATAGGATAAAAGGCTAAAAAGGTAACTCTTGTTTCTCCAAAGAATGCACCTATTCCAAATAATCTGGTCATTACTCCCTCAGTTACTTCTGGAAAAATAGAACCTTTCTATGTTTCCCTATTAATTAATAGCCACAAGCTCAGTAACTATATTATAGACTCAGGCACATTTGATAATGTCATGCCAGCTAAAGTAGCTAAGTCTCTTGGTCTCACATTGACCAAGACATTTGGGAGATGTTTCTTTATAGAGAACAAGCAAGTACCATTATTGGGGCAAATCAAAGATGCCCAATTTGCATTTGTAGCCTTTCCAGACAAGATAATCAAAATGACTATCTTGGTGGCTAACGTCCCAACGTCCTATGGAATTTTGCTTGGACAAAATTTTTGCAAGGATGTGGGAGGAGAACTAAGCATGGATCTATCTAAGACAAGGATCCTTGTCCAAGGCGTAATGAAGAGGTTGTTCCCTAAAAAGGAAGCAAAATATGTAGTCACCCAAACATCAGCCCCTGAAACTCAATTTGTTTTTGAATCCATACGTATGGGTAACTATTTTCTATCTACAAATGAAGTGCATGAAACACCTGATATAATTATTGAAAGTATCAACTTAGAAATAAGTTTAACTAGAACAACAGAAAAACTAGTAGACTACAATATAGATGAAGAAGGATCCTCCATCTCTGATGAAGGAAAGTCTAAAGAAAAATCAGTATCATATGAGCTATGGACTTTGGAATTTGATGGTAGCTATTCCTCTACTAGTTTGGGAGCTAGGATTATTTTGATATCTCCTCAAGGAGATATGTTCCCTTCATCTTACAAAATATAGTTTAACAACACTAATAATACAACTGAATACGAATCTCTGTTGCTTGGCATGAAGGCTGCTCAAGACAAAGGCATCAAGTTTCTTCATGCCAAAGGAGATGCTGAATTAATGGTTTGTCAAGTGAGGAACTTATACCAAACCAATAATGAAAGATTATGCCACTACCGTAACCTAGTTTGGGATCAAATTGAAAGCTTTGATGTTTTCAACATTTCTACTATACGTAGAGAGTCTAATGATAGAGCTGGTACACTTGCTATTTTAGGAACTCTCTTAGTTCCTCATTCAGATTTCAAAGAAGATAGGTATACCATTGAGTTGGTCTATAGACCAAGTGTTCCTGACAATGCTGATCATTGGCAAGTATTCAATGATGATCATCAAATTATTGCCTTCCTAGAATGAAAAGATAATTTTGAACAACTATGTTTTGAAGGTATTAAATCTCAGAAGAATGAATTTGTCTCTGAATCTAGTTCAGATATAAATGAAGAATTCTTACATCTAAAAGAAAAAAAAATTCCTAAAGGCTTGGTTTCTCTTGAAAAGCTATTTGAAAAACATGATAGATTCATCAAACAACAGTAAACAGACTCGAGTTTCTCTCAAGGATTCAATCAAGTGAATCTGACCACTGAAGAAAATCCCAAGATGGTCAATATTGGTAAGTGTTGCACCCCTGAAGAAAGATTCAAGTTCACCTCTTTACTCTGTCAATACATGGATGTCTTAGCATACTCTTAGGAAGACCTGAAGTCTCTCAGACCTGATGAAATCTACCATGACATTCCTCTCAAGGTTGACTCAATGCCCTACAAGCAAAAATCCAGACAGTATAATCTAAAAATATTAGGTACTATTTTGTCTGAGATACAAAAAATGTTAAATGCTAGAATCATCTTCCCAATCCATTATTCCACATGGATTGCAAACATAGTGCCTGTAAGGAAGAAGAATGTTGAAATTTACATTTGTGTAGATTTAAAAAATTTGAATCAAGCATCTTTGAAGGATAATTATCCTTTTCCCATTATGGATCAAGTGCTTCAAACAGTTACAGGTTTAGATATGTTATCAATGCTAAATGGTTTCTCAAGATATAATCAAGTTAAATTTGGTGAAGCAGACCAACACAAGATTACATTCACCACACCTTGGGTTACATTTGCATATATAAGATTGCCTTTTGGTTTAATAAATGCTAGTGATACCTTTCAAAGAGCAATGGATCTAGCTTTCAAAGATGAGATTGGTAAATTCATAGTGGTATACCTTGACAAGTTGACTATCTTTTCAAAGCATTGATCTGATCATGTACGCCACTTATAACAAGTGTTGGAGTGCTGCTGCCAGAATGGTATTTTCTTAAATCCTAAAAAGTCTATTTTTGGAGTAACAGAAGGGAAACCTCTTGGACACATTATGTCCAAAGAAGGAATAAATATTGACTTAGACAGAGTCGAGTCTATTCAAGAACTTAATTTGCCTACAAGTAAGAATGTTTGTTCATTCTTTCTTCATAAAGGTGAATTTTTTATGGAGATTCATCCCTAAATTTTTTGAGAAGACTAGACACATTGTGAACATGATGAAAGGGAAGACCATATTCAGCTAGACTAAAGAAGTCAAATCAGCATTTTAGGATATCAAAATTTCCATTGCTCACATCCCTACCTTGGTTTGCCTAGATTACAACAAAGATTTCATCATATATAGCTATGCATCTAAACACACTCTTTCAGCAATTCTTGTTCAATAGGACAAGGAAGGTATGGAATCTCTTATCTCTTTCATGAGTTGCCCTCTCAAAACCCATGAGATGAAATATTAAAATATAGAGAAGCATGCTTATGCCTTGGTGAAAGTAGTCAAACATTTCTGCTTCTATATTCTGAATTCACACACTACCGCCCTAGTGCCTGACACTACAGTCAAGTCTATATTAACTCAGTAGGAGTTTGGAATGAAAAGAGGTAATTAGATTACAAAAATCCAAGAGTTTTATCTAGACATCAAGCTGAAAAAGTTGGTCAGGGGTAAAGGCCTATGCCAATTAATTGCTGACAATAAGCTAGAAGACACAAAGTGTGAAGAAACTAAAGTGGAAGAGACACCAATAGTCCTTTTTATCTCCACTACCAATGAGTGGTATTCAGGTATCACTCATTTCCTTACTTATGGTGAATGTCTTGCTCATTTGTCTTACAAAGAAAGGAGGACTATCAAGTTTAAAGCTGCTAATTTTGTCCTTTGGGACAATGGCTTATATAAGAGAAGTATAGATGGAGTATTCCTTTGTTGTGTAGACAAAGAACAACAAAGCTAGCTTTTGAAATCTTTCCACAATCTAGCCTATGGAGGACATTTTTTTGCTCCTGTGACTACTCACAAGATTTTATGAGCCAGGTATTACTAGCCAACTCTTTTCCAAGATGCACATAAATGGGTGAGAAAATGTGAACTCTGTCATCAATTTGTTGGAAGACCCAAGTTAGTTGTTATGCCTCTCAATCCAGTGATCATAGAAGAACCTTTCCAGAAATGGGGACTTGATTTATTGGGACTATAAACCCATATTCAAGTGCTGGACATGATTATATCCTTATAGCAACTGACTATTTCACCAAGTGGGTAGAAGTAATCCCAACTAAGCATGCTACTTCAGAAGTTGTATGCAACTTCCTCAAAGAGAATATCATTTCTAGGTTTGGAGTTCCAATCAAATTTGTTACTGATAATGTAACTTGTTTGACCTCTCAGGATATTACACAATTCTATTTCTATTATGGAATTATACTCTCTCACTCTTCTGATTATTTTCCACAAGGGAATGGATAAGCTAAATCCAGCAATAAGAACCTGGTAACTATTATCAAGAAGCTAGTAGATGATAATCAAAGAACATGGCATAAAGCATTAGTTGATGCTTTATGGGCAGATAGAATCACACCAAAGAGGGAAATTGGTATGTCTCCTTTTCAATTTTTTTATGGTATCAATGCTGAGATACCAATCACCTTAGAATTATCATCCTTGAAATTGGCAAAGGCAATTGAATATTAGACACATGAAAGTTATCTTGATAAAAGAATCATGTGCCTGACTAAGCTGGAGGAATAGAGAACCATGGTGGTGGATAGAATCACTGCTCATCAAAGTCTGGTAAAGAAACTCTTTGACTAGAAGGCCAGAAATCATGATTTCCAGATTGGGGATCAAGTCTTGCTATGGGACAAAAGGAGAGAACCAAAGGGGATGCATGGAAAGTTTGACTCCATTTAGAGAGGCTCATTTATAATTCATGAACACATTGGTGAAAATAGCTTCTGATTGAAATATCAATATGGCACACTCTTTTCTCTACCTCACAATGGGTAGCATCTAAAACACTTCAACTCTTGAAGTATCAGATCATTACATCTGTATATATGTATATTTGTACAAGTTTGTAATTCTATTTTGTTTTGTTTGTTTCTATTTTTGATGCCTTCTATTTTTGGGTAGCATGACTCCATAACCTAATGGTACACATGAAGACATAGAAGATTTTGGATTCTACTCCTTTCAATTCTTTTTGCAATTGACAAAAGTTCCCCAACTGGAGCCAGCTGTTGGCCCCCAAAAATATTACTCATTATTGGGACAACATTTGAACTATTTTGGTCATACAGACCAAAATTGTCTCTTACCTTTTCAAAATTTGTCCTAGACATTTAAATTCATTAGTTTTTCAAGCTTCTCAAAAATCTACGGACTCTATAGGCTTAAATCTATAGACTCAACAGGCTTAAATCTATAAACTCTACAAGCTTAACTCTATGGACTCTATAGGTTTGAATCTATAGACTCAATAGGAAGAGAAAATATATAGACTCTACAGGCCAAGTTCAGTGGGCTTTATAGGTTGAAATCTATGGACTCTTTTAAGGTTAGAGAAAACTATGAACTTGGTTTCTACGGACTCTACAAACAGGTTCATTTCTACAGGTTTAAAGGCTTCTATAGGCAAGTTCAACCAAAAGAATTAGTTTATAACACTTGGTCATTTTTAGGATTGGTTCAGTGCCTTGGTTCAATCAAAAATGTCTATCGGCAAGCATTCAAGCAAAAGAGGCTTAAACCACTGAACCACTGAACTATTGAACCACTTTGGTTCAAAGGTTCAACGAGTTCAAGGTTCAATCGGTTCAACACTTTTAGTTTAATCAGTTCGTCCACTTTGTTTCAACATTTTGGTTCATCCTTTGGTTTAATCAAATGTTTTGTTAGTCGGTTCAAGGCTTTGTTTGAATCATTGAACCAAAACATGGTTTAATGGTTGGTTCAATGGTTAGTTCATCTCTTCAGTTTAATCAAATGAACCATCAACTTGAACCATTTTGGTTCAAAGCCTTAGTTCAAAAAAAAAGTTCAAATCCTTGGTTCAACAAAGAGGTTCAACATCTTGTGGTTCAATGGAGTGGTTCATTGACTTGGTTCATTTAATTAAACCATCAGCTTGAACCATTTTGGTTCAAATCTTGGTTCATCAGCTTGGTTCAACTAAGTGGTTCAATGCCTTGGTTCAATAGAGTGGTTCAATAGTGGTTCAAAGGAGTGATTCAAATGCAAAAGTTAAAAGAGACTCTTGAAGTACAAAGTGCCCTTGCGGAGGGCACTTGGTCAACAAAAGTACCCTTCAGAAGGGTCATTTTTAAAGAAGGCCGCAAAGGTAATTATTTCAAATTTTGTTTAAGGAATTCAAGAAAGGCTAAGGTAAGAAGCAATTCCTTTAGACTCTTTGTCTGAAGGAAATCCTTTGGATAAAAAGCCTAAAAGAATGCAGAGAAGCTATGAGTAGAAAGCCTAAAGAAACCAAGGCAAAAGTGATAAGAACAATTTTTGTGAACTTTCTATCCACGGGAAATTTCCATAGACTTTTTGTCTATGGGAATTTGTTAGGGGAAAATGCCCATAGAAAATCCATGAAAGGCCATCGAAGGACCCTGAAGGGAAGGTGCCCTTACGGGGGACTCCCGGCTGCCGAATAGAAGGACACTTCCCTATAGGAAGATGTAAAACAAGAAGCCCGAAGGCCATTCAAAGATCATTTCTTAAGGCCCAAAAGGGTAGTTTCTTTCCAAAAAAGTTCCAAATAGAAAATAAAAATAAGGACCAAGGGGTGACGTGCTCGCAGACATCAAATTCAAGACAATGAACTAGCCATTGAAAACATAGTGACAAGTGTGTGAACCTCAATTTTAAAGCTCATAAAATAGTTGTTGATCCTTTAAACCTACAGACCTAAATGCATTCATATACTTCAAGGCCAAGGCCAACTAAAAGTGAGGAAGGAACAAAATAGCAAATTGAATCCAGGACCTGATTTAATTAACCAAAAAAGGAGGAATGATGAAGGTAGGATCAGATTGCGAGGTGGACATTAAAAGTTGCAAACTTTCAATAGCATGACTTGTTTCTTTGCATTGATAAAATCAAATGGGTAAATGCCCCTAAGTTCTAGCCTATCTTCTTAACAAATTCCAATGCAACATGATGTGTTACTATTCTCGAGTCCTTCTTGAAAAGGCTATATAAGGGACTCTCTTCTATTGTAAATAGATCTCTTTTTTGACAATCAAAATGAAACTCTGCCCAAATTGAAAGACACTTCTGATACTTTGAGCTTAGTTTGTTTATCATATTTTGTTATTGGAATAAGAAAGCAAGTGGTTTTTCAGACTTTGTGTTGTAATATCTTTATTATTGAGGAAACTGTTCTTATGTCTTTTTCCTTAATATATCTTCTATTCCTTTAATTCAACAAGTAGAATTAGTAACAACAGTCAAGAAGGTGTCCTGAAGAGTCAACTGTGGAGAGACTTTGTGCCCCCATAATTGCCTTTAGTGTGTTTTCTTTTCATTTTTGTGTAAAGGACCTTGGGGTGACTTTGTGCCCTCATTATCCTTCATATCTTACTCTTGAGCAATTCAGGTGTAGACTTTGTGCTGCATCTCGATTTGTTGGTTATTACATCCTTTGTTACATTTTGTTGTTACTACCTATAGTATTCTTGTGGCTTGTTGAATAGTACTTCTAAAAGAAGAGGAGTGTTTTCTATCATTTTCCTTGATTTCTCATTTGATCCGCACACATCATCTCTAAAGAAAGAGAGATGGATGGTTTGTCCTACCCTTGAGTATTATTTTCTATTTATATATATATATATATATCCTATCTATAGGAAACCTCCCCTTGATGAGAGGAGAGATCAGTCCCCTTCTAATGTGGTAAATCTACACATTTGGATGACTAATCTTCCTACTTTGGCTGATCAGACCTATTTTGTTTATCAATATGATGATCAACAAAATATTCAACCAACAATATTGATATCACTTCATAGGGTAATGATGGAGCCAAAGGGATATCCTTTGTATTCTTAAGCCACCTATTCAGAGGGATTAGACACAATCTAGACATTGATTACCACACACATAATCATCTAACTTTACTCAGTAGGTGATGATAGAGCCAAAGGGATAGCCTTTGTATTCTTGAGCCACTTTTTAGGGAAATGTTCACTCAACATCATTCATGATATAAATTATGGTACATCATCATCCAACACAATCCAACATCACTTAGACTTACTTAGGATCACAATAGGTTTTGTATTAGTTCATATACCCAGTGAGGTGTATTCATTCCTTTCTCTTCCTTACCCTTTATCTCAACTTTTGTATGTCCCTATTTCATATCACATATAATAAGAACTGATCTACTCTTTATTTCATTTAATATATTCACGCTTGAATAATGTGCTCTCTATGCACTATCCAACATTACTCAGCACCACACAAGCTTCATGGGCTTCACCTTTGTAAGTAAGTTCAGGTATGCTTTCTATTTTTTATTTTATCCTAGTATTTATATTTGCTACATAACTAGAATAAAAGGGGGAAAATTTAGTCATATAAAATGTGATTTTTTTTTAATTTAGTGTGGCTAATGACACCCAATCCATAGGTCCTCCTGCTTGCTTGCACAACCCTTATAGGCTTTTCTTTCACTGATTCCTAGTCATCCACAACTTTCTAGACTTAACCTGTATAGACCTAGGTAGCTATTTTAGGCCTAGATCCATCCCCCTAGGTCTCATTCCCTCTAGACACTAGTGCCTAACTTGGATAGGAGCACTAAAACCTAGGGTGTCCTATTTTTGGTGATGTTGTCCAACTACAAATTTGGTTCAAATGATCATATTTTCCTGAATCCTTATCTTAATTCATGTCAGCCTAATGAAAATTCATTTAACCCATGATTATTAGGTTCTATATAAAAGGCCATTTAAAGTCCATTTAGAAGATTTGACACATTTAAAAGAAAGAAGCAAGAATAAAAGCAAGTGCACTCAAACACTTTTCCCTATTCTCTATATACATCCTTCCAATATTATTCCAAGCCTACTCAAACCCTTGCACTAGTCCCTAGCCATGTAAATTACACCTAATTAGACATTTAGTTGTATTTTCATACACAATTTCACCAAAAACTTCAATGGGAGAACTACATTAGCTTAATCCCTCTTCAGAGTATTGGTGTATAGGTAATGTGCCCACACATGGGGTATGAAGTTCATCTAGCGTATCCTATACACACTAACCCCTTGTCTCTCTTTCCCAAGTTGCCATTCAATTTCAATCACAAATAGCTCCTAGGGATTTTAAGATTAAAATAGATGCACAATAAGCTTCACAAACTTCCAAGCTTCAATATTTCATTGACAAGGTAACATAGACCTATTGAGTAGAAACTAAAAAACTCAGATCACCTAGACAATATCACCCAAAAATGACTATAGCACCAAAGAGTAGGGTGTCCCACTTTAGTGCTCTTGTCCAATCAGAAAATAAAGTTTAGGAACCTATTTTTGACACTCTTCTAGTCCTCTACCTAAATTCTTAGATCCTATCTCACACCAAATAACACAAAATAAGATAAGTCATATTTTATCTTATTTATTACTATTTTTAGAAAAGGAAAAAGTACAATATATTTACATAAATAAATGCTTTAATTATTACATATTATTTATTAGTTTACTTTACTCCAGACCTATTTATTTAATTAGGAATAAAATTCCATATTCTGAAAAATAATAAAATAGCTAGTGATTGTGTTGGTTGAGTTTTGTAAATATTCCTTGATTGAGCTATGAGATGGTTCAAATTAATTCATAAGGAAATTTCATCTTTTAGCTTGGTTAAGAAACTCTTCTAAAGTTGAGGAGAAAATAATTGAACTTTGTATTGAAGAAAAAGTTTTAAGGTAGTAATAAATAATTTAAAGATATTATCATCAATCATGTTATTATCTTCTTTATAATCTAGTGATTTCCATATTTTGATAAAAGTATGGGTAGTTTTAGTAGGTAATTCCTTAGCATTGATGAAGTGGCTATGATCATTTTGTTGGAATTATTTTACTAGAGAATTTATGAGATCATCTATTTTTCATATAGAGTGTTGGGGAAATTAATTACACCATTATAAAACATATCTTGTAATGTTTTTGATAATAAGTTTAGTAGTAGCAAAAGCATTGATTTAAACCAAATCCTTATAAATATTACTAAATGATTTGAGGAAGATAGCAGGGTCTTTAGTTCTATAATAATTAATGGTTGGAGACATTTCCAATATATATGGATATGATGAATGGAGTTAAAGGATCATTTTGAAGAAGTTGAATATTTTTGTTTTGCATGACAAGTTGAGGGGTAATATTCCCATTTTCATCTATGTGAGGAGGAGGGATAAAATTATGACTAACTTGAGGCAAGAAAATAAGGGCTTGACTTTCCATTTGTAAGAAATTATTTTGAATTTTGAGCATTTGAGAATTGTTAGTTGTTTACATCACATTCATTTGTTGAACCATTAAAAAAATAATTTTAGTTGTATCTATAGGAATTTTTTATTGATAGTGGTAAAATGTGGAATATTCATGTTGGTGGGAGGTGTAATACTAAGATTAGTGATGAAAGGGTTTACTATAGGAGGGTTCCCTATATTGGTATCAATTTCTCCAATGGTAAAAAAGTTTGTAAATGATATTGTTTAGGTTGGGATCATATAAATCATCATTTTGAGTAATGTGAACCATGTTGCATTCTATTGACCTAGATAAGGGATGGAAGTAGTTGCACCATAATGGGATATACTCTTAGGTGGCTAAGGTAGGAAGGAAAGAAGCACCAATGTACAATTAGAATGGGTTTAGACTATCAAAAAAGATCTTAATGGGCAATTTCATGATGTTAATAAGTATGGGAATAAAAATAAAAAGATGAAATGCTTACAGGGGAAAATACCAAGAAAATAAACTAAATTAGTTAGGAGTGATGGTATTGACTAGAAAAATCTAGTGGATTTCATAAGAATTGAGAAATTAAACTAGATCGGCTAGAATCTACATTATCGAGTAGGTCATTCTAGTGAAATTGGTTGAAATATGGAATAATAGCTAAAAATTAGATTAGATTGGCCATGACCTACATGGTTGACTAGGTTGATCTAGTGTAATTTGTCGAAATATAGAAAGTTAGCTAAAAATTATACTAGGTCAAGTAGGACCTACATGGTTGACTAGGTTGATAAGAAATCTTAAAAAATAGCTAAAAATTAGGCTAGGTCCATTAGGACTGATAGGGTCGACTAGGTCAATCTAGAGATATTTTTAGAAATATGAGAATTTTAGAGACCAACTAGGTCAAGTTGAGTGACTTAGTTGGGTAGTCAGGGAAAGACAAAGTGTATAAGATCTACTAATTCAACATGGTTGATTTAGTTGTATAGGAATAAAATAGATAGGGTACTTAAACCCTACTAAGTAGAGTTGGTCAACTTAATTATATAGGAAATAAATAAATAGAGTATTGAAATCCTACTAAGTCAATTTGGTTGACTTAATTGTATAGGTAGGAAAAATTCATAGTACTTAAATCCTACTAATTCAATCTAGTTGACTTAGTGATTTAGGTAGAAAATAGAAATAGTTTTGGATAGCCTACTAAGTCAAATCGGTCAACTTAGTTTTACTTGAAATAAATAGACAGAGTATGGGAAGCCTACTAAGTTGAGATGGTAAACTTAGCTACATAGGTAATAAAAAAAAAATTTATACTAATTCATGTTGGTCAACTTAGTTGAACCTAGAAAAAAATAGTAATTTGAAAAGTTTTAAAGCAAGAGTAAAGTAGATAGAATACTTAATTATCTAACACATAACATAGAACTATATTAACATTGGTCAATATAATCTATAATATAATAGATAATAGAAAGTAAAAAACATAAAATAAAATTTTATATCTACTAATGCTAGCTAATTATCTAAAAATAAGATCAAAAAGTTATACTAACAAGTTTTGATTGATTTTTAGGCTGCTAAATATACTTACTTTTCCATTGGATGGTGATGGCCCAATGTTTCAAAGTGATAACTATAGAGTAAGTACCATTTCCATAGCCCACTAAAATCAATTTCAAGGGTAATCTAGAAGTAACGTTTTAATGATTAATGCTAATCGATGCACCACAAGATCAAATGGATGGCTATATTCTTAAGGTTTAATTTAAATGGAAATCTTAGGTGTTTTTAAAATACCATGAAGTACATGGAAACTAAATATCATATTTATCTCTATAATATGGATATGAGTATTGGGGAAATCCCCTCATGATATAATGTCTATAAATGATAGATAATGATAGTAAACAAAGTATCGTGTAGCCCTTCATGATAGTAATTAAGTAGTTAAAACTATCAGTACACGATTTCTAGGGAAATCAAGATAGTGAAAATCAAGTGTTGAAAACTAAATTATAGTTTTAGAAAGTAAATAAATAGGTAGCCAAATCTTTTCAAATTAGATTTGAGATTAATTAATAATAAATTATAGTGAATTTCATTGCTTATGCTAAAAATAGAAGACATAATAAGATCAATTAGGCTGATATAGTTGGCAAATAAAATAGAACATTGAGTGGGCCAAACTAGTCTATTATGAAAATACACCAAAATCAAACATAGTCCTCTAGGTAAATTTGGTTTGTTTGGTAGAGAAAATAGACATAAAACTAAGTTAACTAGGTTGACTTAGTTGACTGTGTGATATAGTTTTATACAATTGTAAAACTAGTAAAAATAATATAGAAATTAAAATGTTGAATAATTTTGCTAAAATTCAAAAAATATATAATGAGATAAGTGATGAAATTTTGAACTATGAGAATAAACCTCAACCATATAACTAGGGTGACTAGGTTGACTTAGTTGGTGGACTGAGGATACTAAAGATCTAACTATTGACTATATTGTCTAAGCCTGATTGAGTCATGTAGAGGCACAAATATAAAAAACAAAGAGGTTGAATAGGGTCAACCAAGTTGACTTAGTCTATAGATGACAAAATTTGAAGTATTAAAATGAAAATAAGATCAACCAACATGATTTTGTTTGCTAAAAATTTGAAAAGTAAAGATTTAAAAAATGATCTAGATCGATCAGCTTGATTTAGTTGACTGTAAGTGAAAATTCAAAAAAAATGACTAAGTCAACCAACGTGACTCAATTTACTAGAGATTAAATCCTAAAATAAAAAAGACAAAATTGGTTCAGCTAATGAAACCTAGTTGATTATGGATCCTAGATCTAAAAATAGAGAAAAATAACTATATCAACCAATGTGACTTAGTTGAATGTAGAAGGAAACCCTGTAACTAGAGGATAAAATTGGGTCAAACAGTATCCCCTAGTTGACTATGGATCCTAAATTTGTAAATAGATAAATATACTATATTAACTAGTGTGACCTGATTGAATATAGAAGGAAAACCTACAAAGAAAGGGTTGACTAGTGTGACCTAGTTGATTATGGATCATAAATCTAAAAACAAAGGTTAAGACTAGATCAACCAGCATGATCTAGTTGGTTGTAAATAATAAATAAAAAATAAAAGTGTTAGATTCATGTTGGGTTCACTAGAAAGTATGCAAGAAAATAAGATAAATATTTAACTTATCTTATTTAGTAAATCCAATATAAAATAAGGTAATCAACTAACATCTATTACAATACTATTTATATTAGGAGCATGACCAAATTAGATCCACTCCAAGAGATCTATTACCACACAACATCAAAGGAGAGGGTTTTAAATCCTATATGAAAATGATAATATGCAATTACCATATATAGGTATAATTATATAATATTAAACTAATCTAGTGCTCACCAAAGCTTTTGATACAAATGGGGATGGTTAAATAAACAAAAACAGTCAAGGAATAATGGTAGGAAAATGGGGGCCTAGATCACCTAAAGTGGAAGATGGAAAGAAAATAAAACCCTATATTTATATTAAGTTTAAACTATAGGTAATATAAGCAAGGATTTATCCATTCAACATATATTACTTTATATAATATCTATTTATCAAATGAAATACCAATAATTAAGAATGTTTACCTTTGGTATAAATTATCGAGTCTCAATTTCTCCCTTAGCCAATGGTTCTTTGTAAGAGATTATTGTGGATTTGTAAGGATCAAATATATAAATAAAATAAAAGTGAAAATACTCATACTTTTCATCCATGACTTCTTATAAGATAAGTTATCTTCCCTCTAAGGAAAACCCTAAACAATGGCTTTTTCAAATGTAGATTTAGCAAAATTACAAACTATAATGATGCAAAAATAAATGTTCCTCTTTATCAGATTGAAATGAGACTTGTATTTATAAAAATAAATAACCCTCAACCCTTCTATAAATTTATCTGATGAGGTTGGCTACCATGACCTAGTTTTTTATAAAAAAATATTGTTAAGCCTCAAACTATGTCGGTCGGGCTAACCCAATTTTGTAACGTACACTTAAAATTTTATAATAGGGTTGGCCAAGCTGACTTAGTAGTAAAATAGGGTGTTTTATTATTTATGGGATATTTTAAAGGATAATTTATTATATAAATGGATAAAGGTATTTTTTTTTCTTGGGGAGTTAGATAAGTGGGATTCTTAATGGGTTTAAGTAATGATAGAGTTGACCAACAATTTTGTGAAGAAATAATGGTCTTCCCACTCCTTTGTTGGTGCACCCTTTAAGGCATGCACTCAGAGAGATCAAAACTTGATAGGTTCCTATAAAAGAGAAATCTTTGGTAAATGATAAAGTTTAAAAATATTGTGTATATATAAATCATGTTGCCTTGACTATGTTATTACTCATTTCTATTGAAATGTTTTTTCAAGTTTTTAGAATTTGGATTTATAGATAGTGATGTAAAATATTACAATAACATGATACAAAAGCTTATTTGACTTAATTATTGTCATGATTTTGATGGTAAACATGTTTTTTTACCCAGATTCTATAAGGCTTTGGGCATATTGCATTGATAGAAATAAAATCTCGGTTTATTCAATTTCATAAAGGACCTATCAAAGTTTGAATAATATGTTTGATTCATTGATTGATTATATTATAACTTAGTATTTTAATTAGGTAATATTGAGGTTTTAAATGTAATTTTAAACTTGGAATAATTGTTATGATTATTGACATTTAACTATAGTCAACTCACTTGATCATTTTGATTAGGGTTTTCATGATTTGTTTGAAGGAAAGTTATCATTACGATTCATTAGGTTTTGAAGATTATTTACTAAGAAGTAGGAAGTTATAATAATGAAAATAAATAGGGTTTATGTATGTGTAATAATAATCCATGGATAAATAGGTAGTGGGACTTAAAATTTCTAGTGGAGCTACATTAATGAGTAACATATTGAGCATAGAGGTTGGGAGAATATTTAGGCCATGGTGGATAGTGTAAAAGCATGGGGTGATACTATGAGAAAGAGAAGGAAAGTGTTCAAGGAAGAGAAAGAAATTAAAAAACCATTGGGAAACATGTTCATTCTATCAATAAAGTCATTTGCTTTGTTTTTTATTTCATTTCTATATATGATTATAGTTTTATAGAAAACCCTAGGAGTTAGGAAGGTTGCAAGAAGGGCCTCATCCCTTCCTATAACTATATTATCACCTTGTAAGTGTTTATATGATTTTAATTACTATAGTCAACTAGATTTATACTGTGAATATTTTTATAATGGAATATGGTTGTTTGTTTGAAAAATCCCTTATTGGTGTGTTTAGTTTAAATTCATCTCACCCTTAGATGACATATAGATGTAGTGAATTTTAATATTATTGTGAGGATGACTATTTGATATAGCATCCTATATATAAATGTGTCTATTTGAATTAATATCCTATCTAAAAAATGGTGTTATTTTATTTAGCATCATGTAAAATGTTTCTATTTGATTTAGCATCATGTCTTGAAATGTTATAATTTAAGTTGGCATCTTATTTGTGAATCTTCATTTTTTGGTTTATGTTTTATGTTATCATTATGTAAAGCCCTATATTTTTGGATTATATCTCTCTATAAAATCTCATTTCTCATTTACTTTTATGATTTTGTGTCCTTGTTTGGTGACTTATTCAAACCCTAAACTAATGGTTAGGGTGGGTATAAATATCAACATATGGATGGGCTCAGCTTTCACATTATTTTTATTGCAAATTGTTTAACCCTTAATTATATTGTGGAATATTACTTGGGTAGATAGGGTTAATGATATATAAATGAAGATAAATTATGGGGCACAAGGATGAATATCAAATCTATAGGAGGCCAATTAATGTGATAAAAATCAGATGTACCATATGTTAAATTTATAAAATTAAGATAGATTATTAATGGAGAGTATAACTATGATAGATATATAAATTACATAAAAATGAGTACTTAGTTTGTTTTAATACTAATGCAAATATAAATCTAGTACATGAAAAAATAGGTAGGAATATAGGTATGAAACAATCATCAAATTTTAGATCTGGTGTCTCTAACTCTCTAAACAGTTGCATCAACATAGGATGGTTGCATTGATGATAGTGTTTGAGTTCAATGTAAGTGTCATGTACTGTATATATATTCAAATAGTATGTGACCACCTATATAAATTTGGGTTTAGCTTTTCCTTCTCTCTAGTGCATTCAGATCTAGGTCATGGACTATCATTCCTAGTGAAATGGAAAACCCCTAGATTTCCATCTTCAATGTGACCTTGGGGAAAAATGGGTTAGTCATCACATGGTATCAATCTAACCCATAATGACCCTGCTAGTAAAGTGTATTAATTGCATATTCAATACTCTATAATAGGGATTCATACTCATGTAGTTCTCCCCTATATGTTGGCTTATGTGTGAATCATGAAATGTGTGTAAATCAAGTACAACAATGACCTAGCTTGTAACTTGTAAAATATGACCTTATGACTACCCATTTAGTACTTCAGACTTATGGATGGGTTTTTCCTTTGACTAACATCATAATAGGGTAGAATAGAAAATATTTTGGTAATTTGAGTGTTTCTTGAGTGCTCTTTTGGTTTGATTTCTAAGTGAGGAATAAATGAGGGTTGATATCATATTTATACCAATTCTATCAGGAGATAACTAACATTGAATCACTTAGTATTACCATTGTGATACTTTTCATTTGAAAATTAGATGACTTTATGGCATTTGACACTTGTGTTAGGTTAGGAAAGTTATGTTGATGCCACTATCTATCTTGGACATTAGTGTCCAGAGAGAAGGAAAGAAGACACATGCTCAAAAATTATAGAGGTGTAAAATAAGTATATTTTAAGAATTTTTAGAAATATGGGATGTTTTTGTCATCAATATAAGACTAGTCAAACTAAAAGATAGGCCAAGGGGAAAAAGATAGAGTAGATATGAGGCTTGTGGAAGCAAGGCATGTGTATAACTAAGAGGAAAAGTTATGGTCTATGTTTTCCAAGTGTTCAAGACTAAGGTGGTACAAAATAAAAAAATATCATCTAAATTTCCCCAACCCTTTAATATAGTCATAAAATTTCTAGTTTGAAGAAAAGGAATAAGTACCTATGTGTGTATGCACACCTTATATTTGTTTAAGTTAAATTTGAGTGATTTGATAGAGTTGGATTTGAGTGCCTTGATGGTGAATTAATTGAAACTAATAACATGTTATAGTGTAGAATTAGTGCATATAATCTGGGTAAAAAACACTTGAAAAATATTAAAATTGAAAGAGAAAGGTTGAGGATTACACTTGTGTGTTGATGTAGTTGCCTTGCCTATTGGCAAGTTATTTTTTGTAAAAGACGTATCATTTTAAGGCTCTAAAATTGAGATTAGGATAAATATAGATAAATATTTAAAGTGCATATATCTAAGGAGATCTATAGAGAGATGTTAGAAGGCACATGCCCCAAACTTTGGAGTAAAATTGAGTTGCCACTTGCTAGTTGATATTTATAACTTGGTGAGTTTGGATGATCAAGTCTAAACTGAAAACTTGGCAAGATTGAGTGATTTAATCACCCCAACCATACCAAAAGGTGAACTAACTATTGTATTAGATTACCTTTCTAAAGTTTTTAAACATTTTTGGGGTATCATTACATGCAATAGGTTTAGAATCTAAGATTGATTTGGATTTTACAATATTAGGCATATGTTGCATAACATATATACCTTAGATATGTCTCATGATGAAATTATGTGTAATATGGTACCATATATATAATTCTATCATAAATGCGTATAAAAATGATATAACTGTGTGCTTTGACCAATTTAAAAAAATGTGTAAGTGTGGAGGACATGATTCTAAATCATGTCCCCACTATATATGGAGAAATCTAAAATTGATATAAGTACCAGTGTGGAGACATGTTTCCACAACATGCCCCTACTATAAAATAGAGATTATGAATATTGAATATATGTGGAGAACATGCTTACAAAGCATGCCCCCACTAAATATTTGAATTATAGGTACCATATGAATGAATGTGGATAACATGCTTCCAAAACATGCCCCCACTAAAATTAAAAAAACTATGAATGTGTGGAATCCATGTCTATATGAAATGCCCCCACTAATATTTGAGAATTGTGTAAAGTGTGGATAACATGCTTCCCAATAATGTTCCCATTAATATTCCCCCCTTTGAGGTGAGAGAGAAATAATACCTAAAAGCTACCTCACTTCAAAAGGGTAAGATAATTGTAAAATCTATGAATGTAACCATGTAGCATATAAAAGGAAACATGTCTAGGTAAATGTATCATTGAAGTACATAGAACCAATGTGATCACATGTAATCCTAAGATGCATGATAAATACATGTCAATGTATAGATAGTAGTAGTAAAAACTCAACAAGAAAACAAGCACACACACAAGAGCACTCAAAATTAAGTCAAAAAGCAATGGTCTAAGGAGACCACAAACAAGGGCCATGTTCAAATGAAAATAAAATTTATTGGACATGACTTATTCAAATGTCCAAAAAATCAAGGAATGACATAATCAAATGTTCATATAATAATAAATGACATCTACAAATGTTTGAGAATGCAATGGTATATTCAAATGTCTAATAAGAAATAGCATATTCAAACATACAATAAAGCAAACATAGGCATAGGGGCCACATATAATACAGAATATTAAAATATTATAAAAATAAAGACAATAGAAAGGCAAAACACTTAAATAAGTGTGTAAAATAAAATCATAATCAACCATCATAAACATTTCATGGTGGCCCATGGATCGAATGTGTTAGCAAAAAATGTCAAGTACATAACATATCAAGTACCATATGTAATCTATAATCATGGATAATATGAATATGGAAGTACATATGTAATCTCACACATGAAAATTTTGAGTGATCATCAAATCATATAACTTTTGTGTATCAAGATCATAGAATATGGATGCCCCTAACATCTTGGTAATGTGAGTAGAGGGAAACCCAACACCCATAAGTGTATCATGTATATGTGTATACATGTATATGTGTATGTAGGAGTAAATTATATGATAATACTCAACATGTAACTAACACATATATACCAAGGGGCCAATAGAACATGTAGATGCCAAAAAAATGTTTTTGGATTTTTGATTTTATTTTTTGATTTTTTGGTGTTTTTTAGAAATTTTGACAAGTTTTTAGAAAATAGAAAGACCATCCATTTTTAAAATTTTAATGTAAATAAATAACCATTTTCATAATCATAATGTAAAGGAATATATATTGATTTAATTTTGTTATTCATATGGCACCACATCTTATGACTTATCATGTCACATGTTGTGATGCATTTTGATAAACGTATTACATTTTTTGTTATCATAGATGTATCACTGTACATATCAAATGAAACACATATCTTGATACCTTAAAATTTAAATTTAATACATACATTTTTCATATCAATATTTTATACCATATCATCCAACCAAGACTGACCTAGATGCAAGGTGAAATTTAGATTTTGAATTTATTACACATATCATAAAATATACAATCTTTGGTCTGCATACTATAGGTAGAAGTATGTATCCAAAAGAGTCTATATTTTATGGATATTTATTTATTTCATCCATATTATGTTATATTTATTCAAATACTATCCCTATACAAAGTGATTCCCATTATGTGACAATTAGAATATGGGTATAGCATAACCCATTGATATTTACATAAACTATTATATGTCCACCTATAGGTGTGTTTGAAGGTTGGTCTTCTTTGGAAAGATATGAAATATTTAGATTGATTTGTTTTGGGGAGAAATAATTATTTGTCTTGTACTCTTGTATTCATGAATTTTGGCCTTCAAATCCCCACATTGACTTGCATTGTGACCCATGATTTGATGGTAATTTTAAAATGGAAATCCTTCTTAACGAAAAAGGAGTCTACCTAATCTATGCCAAGTATAAGGTAAAGAGATCATGTTATACTCAAATAAAATTGACAAAATATTATCAATGTTATCCTATTAAGATCTATAAAATTTGTTGTGAATCTGGATATGACCTAATGTAACTTGGTTCTCATACAATTGATCCAATGTGTTCAATGAAGAGGAAGGTATGGAAGGATGAACATCTATATGCTCATCAATTTTAGTTATTCTAACTTTACATTTATCTAATTTTTTATCCAAAATTTTAATTCCATGAGGATGTATAACCAAAGGGAGATTGACAATTTATTTCTCTTGGAATTTTTGTAACATTGTTCCCCTTATGATGATTCCTGGTTTTTATGTGCATCTATGTGTACCTCGATGTTTAATTTTTGATATGTTGTTGGTTATCCATGATTTTTTTGAATACCCCAAGCCTTGTAAATTTTGATTATGCTTGAGATATATAGGATAGGTGATACCTTATTCATGTTTGCCTAATCCTTGTCCTTGATCTCCATATTTGAGCAAATATTAAAGGCGAAAACTATGCAATATTTTACTTGAGAATTTTAAAGGCTCTGATGAATGTGATGCATCAACCATTTTTATATTAGAAATTTTTGGTACCTTATGTTTGTAATGGTCTATACGTATACAATTTTTCCTTTTTCTTGATGACTTAATATGAATTGGTAAAGATGCCATAATTTCTTGGTTAACCTTTAAATTTGTTTTGATATCAAATTAATGCCAAGAAGGATTAGCATCCTTAATAAGGGGAATATTATTTGTAAATGTAGGAATAGGAGGGGTTTTTATCAATGAAATTGAAAGAACATCCCCTTTATTAATGATTTGAAAATCCTCCATGATTTTATTATAGAGTTGATGGAAATTGTCACAATCAAATGAAATAACCTTATCTCCATGGGGAATCAATTATGGTATAGAAATCAAGATAACATGATTTGGATCCTCATTAAGATAGATCACATCACGTATTGAAAGGATGGGAGGATGGACATGAATAGTGGTATAGTAGCTACCACCATTCAAATATTTTATATTGTTTGCCCTATCACTTGGAGGAATGAAAGAGTAATGGATTTTGATCTCTTCTTGGAGATTTAGTTGAAGGGTTTGATAGTCATAATCATCAAATAAATCAATGTAATCCATTTTAAAAGAGAAAAGGATTACAAATTTTAAGACAAGGTAGGAGATAAACATCTATAAGATAATGCTTATGCAATAATTATGTTCAAAGGTCAGATTCACCACATGGTTAACCCTAAATTAGATTTTGTAATCCTAATTTGGTAGATAAGGTTAAGAATATATAAATGATAAGCAAAAAGAGTGAATATTATATCTAAAATAGGCTAATTAATGTGTTAAAACTCAAATTTACCATATGCTAAATTTATAAAATTGAGTTAGGCTATTAATGGAAAGTACAACTATGCTAGATATATAAATTAAATAAAAGATATTACTTAGTTGTTTATGATGCTAATGCATGTTTGGATTTAGTATAGGTAGAAAGTAGGTGGGAAGATAGTTCTATAATAATTTTTAGATTCTATATATGGTATATATAGCCCTTTGGATAGTTATGTCAGCCTAGGATAATTGCATTGATGTTATTATCCAAGTTCAACGCTAGTGTCCTATACAGAATATCTGCTTAAATAGGATGAAACCACCTAGATGCTTCTAGGTTTGGATTCACCTTAATTTTGGTGCATTTAGATCTAGGTCATGGACTATCACTCCTAGTGAAATATAAAAACCCTAGATTTTCATCTTTAATGTGACCTTCAGGAAAAAATAGGTTAGTGGGAACATGGTGTCAAGCTAACCTATAATGAACCTATTGTCAAAGGGAACTACATATATAGCCAATACTTTAAAAGAGGGCTTTAGACTCATATAGTTCTCCCCAATGTTTTATCTTGTGTGTGAATCATGAAAGGTGTGTAAATCAAGTAAAATACTAACCTAGCTTGTAACTTGGAAAATGTCACCTTATGACTACTCCTTTAGTACTTTAGACCTATAGATGGGTTTTTACTTTGATTGATATTAGAATATGTAAGATTTTGGTAACTTAGGTGCTTCTTGAGTTCTCTTTTGTTCTTATTTCTAAGTGAGGAATAAATGAGGGTAGATATTGTATTTATACCAATCTTATTAGGATATAGCTTACATTAAAACACTTAGTCTAACCATTGTGATAGGTTTTATCTACAAATTATATGACTTTAGGACACTAGACACTTGCATCAAGTTAGGGTAATAATTTTAACATTTAATATATATCTTGGACATTAGTTTCCATGGCGAAGGAGAGAAAGAATAGGCTTAGAACGTGCAGAGGTGTAAGATAAGTACATTTTAAGCATTCTAGTAAAGATGGGATGTCTATTTCATCAATATAATATTGGTAGGACTAAGAGATAGGCCAAGGGGCACAAGATAAAATATATGTGAGGCTTACAAAAGCAAGATGTGTGTAAAATTAAGAGGAACAACTAGGGTTTACATTTTCCAAGTGTACAACAATGAGGTGATACATAATAACAAAATATCATCTGCACAAATAACTACATTGTGTATACTCCTTAGCTTGGGAATAACTTCGTTGTGCTAATTACTCTTGAGGCACATAAACAACCTTTTTATTTTTAAGTAATTTTTAGTTTGATTGATGGATATATTGGTGTAACCTTTATGTTATAGACACTAATTATAGATATTATATTATTTTATTTACTTGTTTTAAAGTTATTGTTGAACTAGGGTAGTCACTTAGTGATCTACAGTAGTTATCTGATTGTATAATTTAATAAAAATAGTTAAAGGCTTTCATAATTGATTCTTTATGTTTTAAATAATTAGGATATGTTTGGATTTGTTAACATATATGAAGAATTATATTTATATATATTATTGACTATGGTCTTATGATAAATATGCTTAGTAATTTTAACCTTTTATATTTTGTTTAAATATTTGTGTGGACTTGCCTTGGTAAACTTGTGTTTTTGGAATGTATTTTTCATTTGTGGGAGAACAACCTTATAATAAGTAACACAAAGGATGTTCATAAATGTAATGTGATTTAATAATATCAAGATTTTTTACTTTTAAACCTTGTTATTTATTATTCTTTTTTATTTTAGACTATGTCACAACATATGCTAGATCATGTTAAAGTATTTTGAGCTATAGTGAAATTGATTGTCAAAATTATCTTAAACTATTAGATATGACTTATTATTGTAGTTGAGTTTTTTTATAGTGTTTGGGTGATGAGGCAATAAATTACATATGTATATTATTTAGTTTAATTTTATTAAGGCAAACATTATTATTTTACTTTTATAATATGAATTCCTTAGATAATCTCTTTTTATCAATTAAGTGGAATGTGATAAGTTTGAGATCATGTTGTTTTATATGATAAATATTTATTTTTGATGGTATAGTTAGCTATGTTAAAATACTTGTGGAATAAATTACTTAAATTACTAAGAAGGTGTAATTAAATTACCTAGATGATTCAAAACAATAGAATAATTTATCACAAAATTAAGAAAAAAATAAGTAGTTCCATGAAAATAATTAGAAAAAGAGAAGAATACTTGAATATTATGACTGACCCACTTAAAGGTGAAAACCTCCACAATAATGCAATAAGAACAAAATTCATAATATGATCCTCTAATACTAACTACTATCTCATATATATAGTTTACTTATCCATGGCTATTTAATCGATCAACCTAATAAGAACATAGAGAAATGTGACAAGAATATAAAATATGTATGTATGCCATAATTAGGCCACACATATCCCTAGACATGTCATAGGATAAGGGTGTAGCATGAACCTCCCCTTAAAAATAACATTGTCCTCAGTGTTGACTCAACCCCAAGTGTTGTTGTAGGAAGTATTCATCCTCCCATGTTGAATCTTCATAATTAAGATTCTTCTATTTGATCAAATACTCCTGAATTGCTCTAGTCCATACTTGCTTAGTGCACATTTCAAGGATCACTTCAGGATCTAGAATAACCTAACCTTCCTCATCCAATTTAGAAAACTCATTATAAGTAGAAATTTTATGTCCAACTACCTTATTTAGGCAAGATACATAGAATATTAGTTTTATGAGAGAAGAATGGGTTAATTCTAGCTTATAGACCACATTACAATTTTTTTGCAAGATCTGATAAGGGACATAATACTTAGGGGATAAATTTTTATCCTTTTTATATTGCTTAAAATAAATATGCTTGTAATCACAAAAATATACAATCACATATGTCAAAATTACACTCATTATGGTGTTGAACTACATGTTTTATTTGATTGTGAGCCATGGCTAAATTTTATCGTAAACTAACAAAGACCTCTTGTTGATGGTAAATGTGTTCCTCAACAAATTGAACCATGGGATGGACCTTCAAATTTGAATTGATGGATAAGGGATGATATTCATACAAGACCACAAAGGGAGATATTTTTTATGAACTATGAATAGAATTATTATACCACCATTCGGTAAGTGGTAGATAATGAACCCATTTTTCCTATTTATCATAAACAAAATAATGAAGATACCCTTATAGACATTTGTTGACTACTTTTATTTGTCCATCAGATTGAGGATCATAAGATGAACTATGACCCAATTGGGAACCCAAACATGTAAATAATTTATTCCAAAAATTACTAGTAAATATGGGATATTGATCACTTATAATTATCCTTAAAGTACCATGTAAGTTTTAGGCAATATTGAAAAAGAAGAAGCTAATTTACTTTCAAGAAAAGGTTTTGATAAGGAAAAATTTGATCATACTTGATGAGTCTATCCAAAACTACCATGATAATGTTTTTACCCTCAGACCATGGTAACCTAGTAATGAAATCCATGAAAACCTCCTCCCAATACTAGCTAGGGATGGATAAAGGCTACAAAAGACTTGTTGTCTTAATGGTTTCCCATTTGTTTTATTGAAATATCATGCATTATACCACTTGTTTTTGGATATCCCCCTTGATTCCTTCCCAAAATAAATCTTTTTTGATTCTATGATATGTTTTAAAAATGCTGGAATGACCTCTGAGTGGAGAGGCATGAAGTTCGCAAATAATTTTATGTTTGAGGAGAGAATGCTTATAGAGGTATAATTAATAGTTATATAATAATGCATTCCCCTTCCATGTATTTTTTTTATATTCATTAGAACCATAATAAAGATTATTAATAAAATCCTTCGTTTCACTATCATTTCCCCTTTTTGATCTTTCTTCCTCTAGCCAATTTGCCTACCACATGGTTATGGCACATAAAAATGACTCAACTAATTCATCCCATTGGGAGAGGGAATCTACCACCAAATTATATTTTCCTTTATTATACACTATTTAAAAATCATATCTTAACATTTTAGTCACCCATTTTTTTATTCTTCAAATGATAATCACTATTCCAAAAAAAATTGAGGGTATGATAATCAGTCTTTACTTGAAAGTGATGACACATTAGATAAGGTCTCCATTACTTGACTACACATAAAATAACCATCATCTATTTATCTTATATTGGTTTGGACCTATTTTTACCTTTAGTTGATGACTTTAAAATTCCATTGGTCTACCTTATTACATGAGTACAAACCCCATGACATATCCTGATGCGTTACACTCCATAAAAAATGTTTTTAAAAAATTAGGAGTATCCAAAACTAGAGTTATGCATATATCCATTTTCAACTATTAACACACCTTGATAGCTTAATAAATACATTAGGATTCTTTATTCAACAAAGACGTCATTTGGGATACAATGTTACCATAATTTTTGATAAACTTATGATAGTAACCAATTAGCCCCAAAAATATTTAGAGGTTCTTGAGGACCTTAGGAACCTACCACTCCATCATCACTTGGATTTTTTAGGATCAAATTCACTCATTCATGTGAAACAATATGACCCAATTACTACACCTATTGGACACCAAAAGCACATTTAGAAGGTTTGGCATAAATTTGACATTGTTCTATAACTAAAAGTATCTATTTCACAAACTTCAAATGGGCTTCACAAATTTTGCATAGATAAGGATATCATTAAAAAAAAAATACAAGGTTTTAAAAAATGGCTTAAAATAGTATTCATAAAACTCTAAAATGTAGATGGTGAATTTTTGAGGCCAAAATATATGACCACAAATTCATAATGGTCTTCATGAGTTCTAAAATTATTTTTAGGTATGTCCTCATTATGAATTTGAATATGATGATATCAAGAGTGAAGGTATAACATGGTAAAATAAATAACACCATGAAATTCATCTAAAAAATCATCAATCACTAGAATAGGAAACTTATATCTAATGGTGTAATTGTTGAGTTCTTTGTAGTCTGGGCACATCCTCCAAGTGTCATCCTTATTTTGAACCATGAACACAAGGCAAGAATATTCACTTTGACTATGTCAGATGATTCATGCCTCTAACATCTCTTGTACCATATTTTCAATTTCACTCTTATGGGCATAAGGATATGTATAGGGTATGGTGTTGGGTGGTTTACTTCATAGAATGATCCTGATGGAATGATCATGCATGTGGATTAGAGGAAGTCCTTTTGGCATGTCACCAAAAATAACATAATGGTCATCCAACACCCTTTACAAATCAAGATGTGTAAACTCCTTGTTTGGTTGAAAATCTATACAAAATAAGCATGTCATAAATCCATTAGCACTTTTTCTAAGAATCTTCATCATTTTATGAGAACTAACTAATTATGGATATTTAGCCTATAATCCATAGATTTCAAAGGTCTTGTCTTTTGAATATAACCTCATAAATAGTTCCTAGAAATTCATCTCAAAATTTCCTAGATTGGTGAGCCACTACACTCCTAAAACAAAGTTACCTCTTCTCATGGGAATAAAATATATATGTTAATCTAATAATTAGTATCCCATATCAATATTAATGTTATTACATTTTATATAATAATTAACTATACCACCATCTACAATCATGACCTAAAATTATAGATCTATGTAAATGAAATAGTTTAAATGAGTAGTTGGCTTATTATTATAAATTTATGTGTACTACCAGAGTTAATTAACATAGTCACCCTTTATTTCCTTAGGAATCCCAACACATTAAAATTTTGAGGAGTATTAGTGCTTGAAAGTACATGATAGGAAATATTAGGTTGAGAATCTTCAGATTCATCACTAGGTTCTTCCAAACCTGCCTCTAAGGCCTCATCATCTTCCTCTTCCTCATTATCACCTTCAGTGTAAAAAAAATTATTTTTAGCACATTGATATATTTTGATCCATTTTATATCACATCCAAAACATAAACCTTTTTCATACCTTTTTTAAATTTATTGAGGGGTCAATTTGGTAGGATATGAAAATGATGATGTTGGGAAAGTACATTCATGGATTTTAGTGAAATGTATTCATTTGATCATCTCTTTTTCCTTAGACATGTGTGGACTTGGTATGGATTTAAATAAATTACTAGGATGAAACATGCAAACCTCCAATTGGATGTTATCTTTGAGGCCACCCAAAAATAGGGCAATCATATTTTCCTCAGTGATGTCTACCACACATAAGGAGACATTCTAAAATTAATGAATTTAATAATTTACAATACTAGTTTGACATAGCTTCGATAGCTAGCTAAATTATTTTTTAGATACATTATTGTGATAGTGGAGATATAACTCCTCAAAAAATACTAACCATGAAACTAGGACACCCTTCTTTTTATTTTTAGCACACAACCAATGATACTAAATTAACTTCTCAGGGTCTAGATATAGAAAGGTCATGACCACATTTTGTGAATAGGGAGTCTGATGTAGATCAAATAAATTTTGAATTTGAGTGAGCCATGTGAGTGGATCTTCACCATCAAGCTTGTGTAAGTCCATTTTTGGCAACATCAGCTTCATCCCCAAATTGGTGATAGAATTATTTGTATTAGGAGTCCCAAACTAGAGCAGTGAAGAGTTATTTTGGAAAGGATGAGCTATAAGGTTGGCTAATTTCATAATGAGTTGTTTAAATTTATCCCTCAAGACATATATATCCCCTCTCATACTTATGACTTCCCCTTGAATTTCATGATAATCATCTTTTTAAACCATTCCATGTAACTCTAATTAAAGTGTTCAACCATCATTAAAATAATCAGATCTAAAATTTTAGACTCCATGTCATCTTAGCAAGGAATTTTAGGCATTTATTTCTATTTATTACACCCATGAGTTTTAGGCCCAATCATGCATAAACCCTAGGATGGTTTAAGCCCAAAAATAATGTATCAAAATATGATACCATTGTGATTGACTTATGAAGATAGATTGAATGACTACTAATGTGCATAAGGGTGAAAAATTATGACCCAAAAAAGTGTATTGGTATAATATACCATTGTGATCATCTTGTAGAGATGAACCCAATGACTATTAATTTTCACAAGCTTAAAAATTTCCAAAATGTTTTTTTCATATTTTTTTCCATTTTTGTATAAAAAATCGATGAATAAAATTATAGTGATGAAAATTTTTAATACTTCCCAGATCACAATTTATGTTTTTTTGACCTTCAAGTGCTCAAGACGCTATATCCAAAAACTCATGTCACATAAACATGCCCAAATAGAAGGTATGCCACCACTTATAATGAAATTAATTAGATGATTCATAAAAATAGAATAATATTTCATAGAATTAAGAAAAGAATAAGTAGATCCCCAATAACAATTAGAGAAAGAGTATAATACTTAAATATTATGACTAAGCCACTTTGAGGGGCAACCTCCACAACAATGCAATAATAATAGAATTTTCAATATGATCCTATAAGATTAACTATTACCTATAATATATAGTCTACTTATCCATGGTTATTTCATAGGATGGCCTAATAAGAACATAGAGAAATGTGACAATAATATAAAAGAGGTATGTATGCCATAAGTTGGCCACACATATCCCTAGACATGGCATAGGATAAGGGCATATAAATGGGTCAAACTATAGTGTAAAGTTGTAGTATAATTATATGAAGACAAGAATTAGATAGTATGGTTTTAATATATATGAATGCAAGTTCTTGAGTTGTGGTGAAACACACTACTATATTTCTTGATTTGTTAAGCTTTATAGCATTATTATTATGAGTTGAGTTTTCACCTAGAAATTGTGTGACTAATGGAAATGTGAATTAGTTACATTTTTGAAATCATTTCTTACAATTTTTTTGGATTATATTAATTATATAATTGTTATTTTATAAAATTGAATGCATAGTTGAGTAAATCAAGCCATATTACCTTAGTAATAAACCATATTCTCACTATTTATTTATTTTATAAATTTATGATGAAGTGGAAGAAATCATAAAATTTGAAGGTATTATTAAATGGTTTTAAGTTTATTGTTAGTTATTTTGTATTTTTTAATTATATAGATATATTTCATGTTGTCACTAATGCCTGAAAGTTAGTAGACTTAGTTAAATCTAAATTATAAGCTTGTTTCACTAAACTTCAATATGGAAACAAGGGATACCATGTTCAATAAACCTTTAGTTTATGGATTATTAAAATACTTCTAAGTATTATTTTCATTTGGAGTGTGTGATAAGTCATTATGGTGTTTACTTGATTTAATTTTAGTAACAACTAATAAATTAGGGTTTGGGGTGCAACCACCTAGTTCTTGAGTTGTTATGCAATTATGGCATGAATTGGTTCTTACAAAATAAGTTGAGAGAATATTTTTCATTGATTCATAGAATATATTTCAAATTTGTAAGAAAGTGGTATACTCTTTAGATTAATTATTTTTTCTTAAATATATTGTTATAATTAAATCAAGTCAAAATTTCTATTATTACATTCATGTTATTAAGAGGGTATTATGTAAATTGTGTCAAGACTCAAGTGTGGTATATGATCAATAGAATTGTTAGATTGATTAATTTAATTAACCAAGAGCTAGTGAGAGATTAAGGATATTGTGTGTTCCAATAAGGTATAAATGCATGGTTAAGGGTTGTTTTAATGGAGATGATAATTAGAATAAATTTTAGTATATGGTGAATTCATAAACAAAATAGATTATTATTACTATCTAGGAATAGCTCAGACATTGACCTGCCAAAAATAAAATTAAGATTGTCTTAATCTAGGAGATGGAAATGGATTCTAGTTTGATAGATGTGAATCATAAATTGAATTATTGAAATTTACTCAAAAAATCTTAATCTATGTGGTTAAATAATAATAAATGTGATGGACAAGGGTTGTGTACTATTTTTGGTAGATATTTAAAGTCCTTTAATCATTTCAATAAGTTTACTTTGATGAGACATTAATCTATATGGCTCTAATATAAAATAATTATTCTAGAAATTCATACATTGGTAATACCCTAACATCTTTTGAGATGTTTGTATTGAAAATGTTTACAATATGAAAACCTAGTGTGATTGGATATTTAGTGGGATTGGATATGATTGGCCATTAATAGTGTAGTCTATGAATAAAATTGAACTATAGGTTCAAATGGTCATCTTTATTAATACTTAAGGTCAAATGAAGTAATATTAGTTCTTAATTTCGGTAATTACTTTAAAGTTTTTTATGTAGTTTAAGCTAATGGAAGTAATAGATTTCTATTAAACATGAAAACTTGTAATAAATACTACACTATAAGGATTAAGTTTTTTTTTTGATGAAATTTTTAACAATTTAGATAACTTAATCTCTCTCAATGATCATGTGTGTTCATTAAACATCACTTTAGGGAATATTTTACCTTTTATGAATAAGTGATGATAAATCAAATTAAACCTTAGAATTATGATTCTTATCTTGACTATATATATAAGAAAGTATAATACCATCATGATCATTCTTTGATGAATTCATCATGATGTAGACACAAAAATTATCATAAATATAAATTAATTATTTTTAGGATAGATAATATAATCATGAGGTTATTATTGTAACTCTGCATTAATCACTTAACCTAGTAAGTGAGTAAAACATACATATTGTTACCACGAGAAGGATATTTAAATTGTGTATATGATTTTCATTTTAATCTGATGGGATTTAGATTGCATAAACAATGATTGATGTTGGAAATGGAAATCATAAATCTAAATTCCCAAAATTTTATGGATTGATTTTTGGGGTTTTGATAGTTGGTATTAGAGACTAGTTATACTCTAGGGAACTCTAAGAATTAATGCATTGTATATGTTTTGGTTTTTATTAGGATGGTGAGAACACATGCCAATTAAATAAATAGAAATTTTGACAATAATGTCATTTAAAACACTAACCATGTTGATCATGTTGGCAATGATGCTAGTGAAAATAATGTCAACAACAATGTTGATGGTAAAAACAATTTTGGTGACAACACCAACAATGATCATGATGGGCATAAAGTTATCCTAAATTAAATTTTTTGTGTACTTCAAAACATCTAATTTCAAATTGAATTGCACACCCAAAGGTTAGCCAATCTAGAAAACTTATAATAAGGTAGGGGTAAGTAGGAGGAAGTAAAAAACAATGAAAAAGGGGTAAAACCCCAAAACAACGTGATGTTTTAGATCCCATTATTGATGAAATTAATAAAATCCCACTCAAACCTTTATAGGTGGAGAGTCTAGAGAAACCACTAAGGCATGGTTAGTAAACCTGTATAAATGCTTCACTCTTCAAAATATGAGCTTTAATATCAAGGCTCATATAGGAGTTTACTAATTAGCATGTAACACTACCTTTTGGTGGAACCACTTGTATGCTCTCAAGTGTTATTACCATACTACTATATCCTAGGAGACCTTTAAGAGGCAATTTAGGAAGATATATCTAAATGGAAACTTCAATAGAAAAATTTACAAAATATTAACTACTAAAGTAGGGAACTATGATTATTTTGGAATATGAGAATAAGTTTCTCAGCCTCCTACATTTTTTAAACTACATGCATGATGAATAAGCCAAGGTAACTAAATTTAAAATAGGTTTTAATAAGGTTTTGATGCATGATGTAAACATGGAAAATGCATGCACCCTAGTTATTTCTATTGAATATGCACACCTTGCAAAAGAAAAATAAATGCCTCACCAAAAAGAAAGGATATAATATTGAAAAAATAAGATTTATCTTAATACTAAAGCATTAGTCCCTCTTGTAAGTAAAATTTTTAATAAATATGATCATAAGAAGGGATTTGTTAAAAATAGTAGTAGCATGGGAATTTTTTAGAATGTAAGTAGAGGTTCCAAATCTCAAAAAAAAATTAAAACAAGGAAATGGGACTTGAAATCAATAGTAAGGCAACTTCTATGGCCCAACCACATGAATTAATATTGTACTCTTGCCTCCAAAAACTAATATAGAATGTTTGGAATGTGGTGATAATCATTATTGTAAGGATTGTCTTGGATTGTAAGGTAATTAGTTGGTAAATAATTGTGTGTACATTGTTTTAAGTAAAAAAAATGTAGACTTTCAATCACAACCAATTGAACTTAAAGGTATAATTTATGTTTTTTTCATTTTATATTTTAATTTATTTTGGTGCAATTGATAGTGTTATTTCACCTAAAATTACTTTTAAGCTAAAAAATAAACCATATAAATTAAGATGAAGATGAAAGGTAGATATTTCACAATGAAAAGAGTGGTTGTTTTGTAATGTTTAGAACAAACTAAAAATGATATTAGATTATTAAAGACTCAAGCTAACTTTTTTTTGGATTCATTAAGGTATTATGACCTAATTTTATGCATGGACTAGTTGTAACATCAACAAGCAAATCTTGACTATTTCAAAAAAAGAGTGTTATACCTTGATGATGCTATAAATCTAATAGAAATATAAGGTGTCATGAGGCCCACACCCAAAAATTTAATATCAACCTTGCATCTCAAAACATTATTAATAAATGTCTAAAAAAATTATTATGTATAACTGAGTGAACTTTATAAGGAAAGGGAACATAATTTGCAAGAGTACCATGTCTTGAAATATTTTGACTATGTATTCCCCTACGAAATTCTAAGTTTGCCTCTTATAAGAGAGTTTGATTTTTACATTGATATTTTATTTGGATTTACACATGCATCTAAGGCCTCATATAGGATGAATGTGGAATATCTATGGGAACTCAAAGTGCAACAATAAGATTTGATGTCAAATGGGTTGATTATGCTAAGTTTCTCAACTTGAGGAGCCTCAGTTGTCTTCATCAAGAAGATGGATGGTACCTTAAGACTTTTGATTGACTGCCACATGTTGAATAAATTCACCAATAATAATTATTACCTTATTCCTATAATTGATTATCTTTTTGTTTAAATGAAATGTGCAATTGTGTTTTCCAAGATAGATCTTTGATTGGGATATCGCCAACTTTGTATCAAATATGAATACATACATAAGACCAATTTGAGAAAAAAATATGGACATTATGAGTTTATTGTTATGATTTTTGTTTTAAAAAACACACTTGTTACTTTTATGAACTTAATGAATAGCATATTCAAGGATTTATTAGACTAGTGTAAGTTATTTATTTTATATTATCTTTTGATTCACTCTAAGAATGAAGTGGAACATGCAAAACACCTGAGATTAGTCTTGCAAAGGCTAAAGAAACATAAATTTTATGGTAAATTTTATAAACAATCTTTTTACTAAAGTAATATTCATTACTTAAGGCATGTTAATCTAAAATAAAGTATTTTAGTAGACCTTGAAAAAATTATAGCTATTAGTGAGTGGCCTACTCCTAATAATGTACATAAAGTGTGTAGCTTCATGAGATTGGTTGGTTATTATCATAACTTTATTGAGGAATTATATAGGGTTGTTATCCCTATTAATTCGTTTCAAAATAATGGAAATAAGTTTAAATGGAATCCTAAATGTGAAGCAAATTTATAAACTATAAAAGAGTTGTTAAATTTTGCTCCTACCCTTATTATGTCAGATCCAAATGGGAACTTAAAGATATGGTTTGATAATTGTAAAGTGGTCATTTTGGGTTATTTTTACCCAAGATGGAAAATTATTTGCCTATAAATCCATAAATATAAAAACTCATGCAAAACATTTCCCAACTCATGATCTCAAACTTTCAATTATGGTTCACACCCTCAAGCAATGTAAACCATTTTTTATTATATAACACTTCAAGGTAAAATCTGACCATCATAATTTAGTGCATATGTTATATCAATATGGATTAAATAGAAGGCAATGAAGGTGGTTAGAATTTATTAGTATTTTTTATACTAATATTGTCTATGTTATAGGCAAGGAAAATAAAGTAGTTTATGATCTTATTAGAATAGATTATCTTGTTAAAATTTTTATTTTGAATTCAAATTTTAAAAAATAAATCTTAAATCAACAACTAATTGACTTAAAATACAAAAAAAAAGTGTGGATTTAGTTAATGGAACAACATTAAAATTTGTTAACTTTTCTTTAGACTCAAATGGACTTCTAAGGCACTAATCTAAAAGTTATATTCTTGATTATGTAAATATAAGGGAACATAAGCTAGAGAAATTACATATTACACCTCATTTATCTCATTCATGCATCACTAAAATGAAACATGATCTGAAAAAATTCTATTTGTGACCTTGGTTAAAGAAATATGTGGCTACGTTCATAGTAAAATGTTTAGAATGTCAGTGTGTCAAGGATAAACATTGCCTTCTGGGAAAATTTATCTACCCTCATGGTATTCAATAAATAAAATAGGTAGTAATTTTAATGGACATTATCTCAAGACTACCTAAGTCCTGAGGTAGGCATGATACAATTCTAATTGTGATTAAAAAGTAAACTAAGGTTCACCTTATTGTAGGTAATCTTACTAATGATGCCCCAATTTTTTCTAAAATTTTTGCAAAGGAGATTTTTTTTCCTCTATGGGGTTTTAGAAGTGATTATCTCAGATAGAAATAAATTTTTCACTTTGAGGTTCTAGCAGACCTTGATGAAATTTGGAAGAAAACTTAATTTTCATCATATTATCATCTAGAAATAGATGACCAAATTAAAAGGCTGAATCAAGTAGTGACAGATATATTAAGGATGTATGTGATAGATCGACAATATAAATGGAAGGATTATCTCCATTTGGTTAAATTTACATACAATAATACTTATCATTATGTTATTAATATGGTACATTTCGAAGCCTTGTATGGGAAAAAGTGTAAAACTCCCTTTGACTAGTATGGGTTGAAAAATTAGGTATTTTTTGTTCTTTAAACTTTTTTAAGAGTATGATGAATAAATGGATTTGATTCTTAAGTTTCTTATAATAGATATAAAATATATGTTGATCTTAAAATATCACCAAAAGAGTTTGAAGTATTGAAAAAAGGTATTTTTGAGTGACACCTCAGAAAAGTTTGATTAATTTTGGTAAGGAATCCAAATTAGCTTCATGTTTTGTTGTTCTATTTGACATTGTGGAAGAAATAGGTCATGTTTCCTATCATCTAGTTCTTACTTCTTTTATGAATAGAATACATGATGTGTTTCATGTGACATTGTTAAAAAAATATGTTTTTGATCAATCTCATATTTTGGATTAGAATAATCTCCATGTGTCAGACACGGAGGAGGATCAACTAGACCCCATCAGGATCCTAACATATCTTAGTGTTAGCCTATAGAATAATTACATATGGAAAGTACTGATTCAATGGGATTAGTGGAGTGATAATAATGACACAACACTACCACAACCTTTATGTTTAAGCAACAAGATGTTGCCTCCTTTTGTGGGGGAGTGGATGTCATATTCCATTCTAGAATGCGATTACTATAGTGTTCTTATGTACTATTGGATGAGACATTTAGATTTTTGATACATTTGATATCAATTATAATTAATGTTTACTTCATGGACATGCATTATGATATTCTATTTATATTATAATTAGATATATTTTTGTTCAGTATTTTATTTGGCTCATATTTTTTGAAGTGAATAATGTGTTAACTAAATTTAAATTTGGGGTCAAATTAGGACCCCTATAGGTAAAAATTTGATTTTTAGATGTTTTAAGCGGTCTAGTATTTTGTCTTAAGGTGTTGTTTAGGTAATTTGATGAAATTTAATGTTATATTATCCTTGGTCATTAGTAATTTTAGTCCTTATGTCTTGATTTATTTTGAGGGTCAAAATGATCATTAAATGAGTTATATGGCCTCCTTGGGAAGTTTGAAGGTGTTAAAAGGGTTATTTTATGTTAAATGTGTCCTATTATGCCTTAATAAACTATTCATAGCTAAAAGTGATAGGTTCTTTAGAAAAAAGAGCAATTTTCTTAGGAAAAGAGAAGATTTTGGCACTTGTACTACCCATGGGGGAAGGTGATAAATGGGGTAAGTTCATGAGATGAATATTTAGCTTCCTCATATCAATTTTTATGCTTGAAGTACTATGGAAGTGTCAAAATTGAGATAAAACCATTATTCTCCTTCTTCACCCTTCTAGACACATAGAACCAATCAACAGGTTTATGCTTAGTACAGATAGTTAGAGAACTTCTAGGTTAAAAAACTTTGAGAGGTGAAATTAAAATTAAATATATTCATTTACATAACAATATTTCTAATAATGGTGAATTTTTATTTATGAACCATCCTCATGAAGTTGACTTTGTGCACCCTATAGGTTTTGCTCTTTTTTAGATGATTACATACAATCTATTTGATAAGTTTGATTCCATAGGATTTTTAATCCATATTATAATATTTCCCATGATTTTATTAGTTTTATAAGGTGTTTTGATGTGAAAATCATCTTAGGTTTGTAGACTGGTCTTTTTTGGGATGACAAACCTATTTCCACCATTTCTAGACCTTCATGATTTGATAATGAATTAAGAGGGTTATGATATGTACTTTTATATTTTTTAAATGCAATATTGATTCCATTTACCTTATCAAGTTCATTATTCAATCAATCTCGATGGAATTTCAGTCATGTGCAACATATATAGTCTGGTAGCCATGGATGTATGTCTATAGGTGCCATGTAGGAAGAGTACCACATTGAAATGAAGATGTCTTAAATTTTCCTTAGTCTTAATAGGTTTGAAGGGATAATTTTTAACATGTGAGGGAGATTAAATGACTGTTTAAGGTTCATACACCTTGTGTATGATTCATAATTCTATTTACTACCTATAAGAAACTTAATATGCACATACAAGTGCCTTCTTAAAAACTAATTATGTTGAAAATAAGTGTTTGAGTTAGGAAAGTTATTTTATAGAGAAAAAGAGTATATTTGGAAACATTTAAAGAGATCAAAACTCATTTTAATCTCACAAGTCATGCTTTCTACCAACTATTCATCCTCATTATCTGCATTTGCAAATGGCCATTTATAGGTGGCTTAACAAAGAGCTAAAGAGTTATATTGGAGCATGGAAACAAGTGATTTAACCTTATTTAAAGTCAAATAATTTGGTATCTATCATGACTAACATTTTTGAGAAGATAGATTGATAAATGAAGGTTGGAAAACATGTTCTAAGGTCAAATAACTGATTCAGGGATCAAATCCCAAAATGAGTAAAACATAGTACCTTGAGGTTTTGTTGATATCTCATAATAGGGATATAAAGACCTTTTATGCATCTTTATAACCTTGTATTGAATCATCCATATAGGAAAAGGACTTGGAAAATTTTGGAGGGTAGAGGGTTGATGGATTTTGGTTGATAAAGGCCCCAAAGTTACCATTTAGACACTGAATTGCTTCACTATTATCTACAGGATAAGAAGCTTTGAGGGACCTTTGTGATCCAAGTCATAACATAAACCATGTCAACATCTTGGAGGAGTGAAAAATAGTTTAAGGTAGCATCTATGACCTAAAATATCATTATAAGGAGATAATATACTATTTTTTAGGTCTAATATTCACCTACATGCTTCTATCCTCCAAGATTGTTCACCTACAACAAATTTTAAGTCCCACACCCTTCATAAAGTGAGTCTAAACATGGAAACATAAACCCTTCTAGTGAAATTTGATCCTATAAGACCTCAAATGGATCATAGGCCATGTCTTACAAGTTTCAAGGATAAATTCACCTATAAGATCCTATTTGTCCCAACACAATTGACTATGTTTGATTGGGACAAATAGTGAGCGAGTTTGAGGATGTGAATGTGGAAAGTTCATAAAAAAGGTAAATTAATTAAATTCACTTCCAAACATCTTGTAATACTTAAATTATGTCTTGTAACACTATGTTATATGTCCATCCATTCATAACTACCCCTACAGGTGACCCCTTAAGTGGAAATTTGCACCTACAACCAACTATAGGTGACTGGTAAGACAATGAACAAAGGTTAACATTCTTCAAGTCGACACTACATGTATATAATTTGAATACACAAAAACAATGATCATATGGACATGAATACCCAATTAAGGTCTTTTAATACTCCATCCTAATTAAAATCAAGCAAGACATCTATAGGAACAGTGCCTTGAAGAGACATAGTCAGGAAATACACTTTATTTTGAGAAGCTCAAGGTGTGTGTAGGGTACATTGAAGGTTATAATGATGAGTGGATTGAAAATAGACCCATAATTATTAGATAAGTTTTAATAATCTGCTATTATAGGAAATCAAGTAGATAGAGATCCCTAATACTATAATACATAGTCCATATGGTTGAATGGTCACATAGTCTGCGTCCAAATAGTCTATCTTGGGTATTTGATAATTTGGGAGGCCAAATAATCAGACCAAGGGCTCAAACCTAGTACATAATTTTTTTTTGGATTGGAAAATCTCCTATAATAGTCATCATTATCTAATAAAATAGGGGAGTTCCCTCTATTTTGTCTTAGATAGAGGACACTCCCTTTATGAGCAAAACCCTATAATACTAGGAAAGGAAGATAAAAAGGTGAGATAAGGACTTATTGAGAAATTAAAAGAGGTTTTTAAGGTTGTAAAACATCCATACTAACATTTAAAACCTTTCAAAGAGGGTAGAAACTAAATATAATGCTCTAAACCTTTAGTGTTGCAGTCAAGTATGTAGAGCAGGGTTTAGGCCTAGAAGCCAAATAGAGAGTCATTTTCACTTCCACCTAGAGATTATATTTATAATCCATTTGGTCATTATTTCATGGTCATTATAGGTGTTTTAAATATTTCAATTTGTATAGGAAACATGAGGAGTTCATTTTAATCTCAAAGACAACACTAGGCCTACAAGAAAAGGAGAAAGGAGCTCAATAAGACAACTTTAAGTTCTTGTATCTCCCTTTGTAATTTTCATGGAGATCCAAGGAGATAGGATGAGTTAGACCTAGTCCTAAAAAATAATTTTTTGGCATTGAGTTGAGATTTTAATGAACAAAGACTAAAAGGGTAAAATAGACATAAACCCTTACAAACCCTTGGATAAAGAAATGATGAAGGAAATGGAGATGGAAATATAATATGATGTCTTATCTTGACTATTAAATTTCTTTAGAATTTCATATGACTCTTTCAAGCTCCTTCCCATCCTTTTGAGTTGTATGGAACTATATGGATGGAGTACAAAATAGGGTATTTTTGACTATTTTGTGTGTTGTGTAGGTTATATGAGGTTAAAAAGATTAAAATCACATATAATGTAATATTATGACTTAATATAACTTATAATGTCAAATACATGCCTTGGAAGAACTCCTAAATGCCTCAACTAGCTGCTTCATCTCAACTAGTCAAAACTAGCATAGTGACCAAGCTAGTGAGAAGGGTGGAAAACTTTAAGTTATTTTATTTTAAGGTGTGATTTATGAATATAAGGATATTTAGGGTATTTATAAGTGTTATACACTCCATTTTATAAATTTTCATGGAAAACTAAAGTTTTTTGGAAGCTAAGTGTGTAAGGTGTGTAAAAGAGGAGTTTTCTTAGACTATAGATGGTGATGGCTCATTCTCAAATGATTCCAAATGACCAATAATGAAAAAAATTCATGGAGAGGAATGTATGAAAACATTACATATCATTCCAATCATTAGACCTATCCCTAGTTAGTTTTTGGAAGTTCAAACAAAGGTGAATAATGAATGCAATTTTTTGAGCCAACAAAGGGAATTTCATGCCACTTTTCATGAGTTTCATGACTTGGATGGATACTTGTAATTCCTAAACTTTCATGGTTCATTTCACATATTTTCCTCATTCATATTTAATTCATTTTATTATCTTGAAAAGTGTCCTTATGACCTTTGGACTTCTTCTTCTCCTCTCTCTCTCAAGTTCTATAAGAACTCACCATTTTGGCCTTTGTAATTCATGTTCCACCTGAGTATGGAAAATCCATAGTCATTTGAATATAATTTGATCAATAATATTACTTATTTTTACCTCTTACATAAATATTCATAGTGTTTCTACTTGAATGATGGATCTTTCTTAGTGAAGACTATGGATTCCTTAGCATCTTGTCTCATTCTCTCACCTATTTGTAGCTTCTTCTTGCAGGTCATGTGAAGTGTTTTAAGAAGTATCAAGGTTAATTGATTTAGCCTATTCACTATTTAAATTAAATTCCTCTTTTACATACCTCCTATCCTAAAAATTCATCCATAATCTCATAATGAAACATCGATGTGAGAAGATTCAAATTAGAAAACTGTATGTTTTGTTAGTACTTTGTTCTCATGTGTAACATGCAGTTGGTTGGAATTCATCAAATTATTTGGTGTATCACCTCCCTTAAAATAATTTTATTTCAATTATATCTCTCCATTTTCCCTCATAAATTTTAGGTGTAGTAGTGATCCAAATTAGTACATCAAGGGATTTAGCCCTATCTAGAGATTCACCTCATTCATAAGCTACCCACAAGCCTAGAAGTGTTTCAATTATAGCACTTGGATGAGGAGAGATAAGACATATCCTCAAAGGGTGAAAATACAAGTGACAATAATTTTTTGCATGCCAAATGGGACTCAAGGTCCAAGAGAGTGGGAATATTATTGGTGTGTCATTCTTCTAATCAGCTTTTGGAAGGAAACAAGCTTACACCAATTGTGACTCCAAATGATAAATTTTGGTTATAAGCATCCTAGGTATATCTATTTAAAAATTTAGATCAGTTTTTGTGTTTTCTTTGACATATGAGGTTGACATGAATAGTTATGGCCAATACTCCTATCATAAACCTTCTTATTAGCCTTGCTATGAATCACCTTTTACCCCTCAACAATCCTATCAAAATTTCTATCAATTATATGAGACATGGAAAACCTATATCCATTAATTTTCCTCTCCATATGGACACAATGTTTTTTTATAACCCTATGAGGATGGATACCAAGAAACCTATCAAGAAACACCTCTCTATCAATCCCAATATTTTCCCTATCATTCATATCATGATGTCTATTAGCCACAAGAGTATGCCTATGAGTCTTTTCATGATAAATTAGATGATTACATGGATTTTACACAAAGATATTATTGGAAAAATGTAGCTCCTACTTATGTAGATGTTTCTCCTTCTAATTAGCCCAAGAATTCACTTCCCTATGAGCTTATTAGGGATTTTATCTTTCATAAATCCACTCAAAAGATGTCTCCTACCCCTCACACTCCATCTTCCATTCATAAACCTTCTCATTAACCTCACACCTCATCTCCAACTAATTAGACTTACACTACACCTCATATTCTAGGTCCTTCACATGAGCCCATCCATCAACCTCCCATCTCACCCCTTATTAAGGAAGAGACTATCTTAAGAGAAGCAAGTGAAGAAGAGAAAACTCAATTCATGGATGATCAAGAAGATCTCATGAGTGAATATGAGGAAGAAATCATCATAGGGAATCCCATTGGTGAACAAAAGAATAATCCATAAATTCATTCTTCCATGTTTGAAGGAATGTGTGTCCATGAAGTAGAATTTAATGCCTTTATTTTTTAGGGGATGTGTATCCATGAGGAATGTGGACAAGACTTAAAGAGAGAGGTATTTGAATAAGACTTCATGTCTGATCATGAAGTTGTAGATGACCATCTCAAAAATTAAGATAAATATGTTATCAAGGATGGAGAATAATTTCAAGTCATCCCTTAAGAAGTGACATTCCTAAGAGAGTCTCATGAGACCAAGGTAGAGGAAATAGATATTGAAGATGACATTCATGAGGAAAATGATTATAGAAGAAGTTCAATGCCATATGAAAGGAATTTGATAAGTTGGGTAAAGCTTTTTCTTATATAAAATATTGCACATCTAATGATAAGTTTTTTGATGAGTCTCATAAACATGATCTTAAGTGTTCAATCAAGCATAAAGATGAAAGTCATTCTACTAGTCAAAAACCTACTATCATGAAGCCATTCAATGATGCTAGTGTACAAAAAGTTGTAGACATGAATAATGATGTCAAGTTAGATCTTGTTGTGCCTAAAATATAGTCAAGAGATCCATCTAAGGTAAAACCGCATTCAGGGATGTGGTAACATGGTGAAGGAAAGCTTGGTGCTTCTAAGCATCAAGCACATAATATCAAGGAAGAGAGTAATGCTAAAAGAACTGTCATATTTTTAAACATGCATATCAAGGGCAAAGTGCATGAGAAGGTTGAGATTGTTTAGATGCAAGAAGAGTCCATTTCCATAGTCAACATGTCTGGAACTACTTGGTTCTCATTGAACATCATGCCAATGAAGTTGGCAAACACCATGAAGAATATGGAGGCATCAATGCTAAATGACAAAGGGCTACACATCTCAATAAATCCTTCATGTCATGAAGTGAGTAATGTTTAAAACTTCCCCTTTGACTTAGGAGGGAGGTATGCTTAATTGTTATTTGTACATAGTTGTTTGCTTTCTTCTTTTCCTAAGTGCTTCCAGCAAATGTGTGTCTTGTTAGTATGTTTGATTTACTTTGTGTGTGTCCTTTATTCTATGTGGTTGAGGTAGTCAAGTGAACTTGTCTTTATCTAGATTATTTTCAATGGTAAAACTCATCTTGTTGTGGTTCAAGATTTAGAATGACTCCCTAAGTCCATGGATAGGATAAGGCTACTAATCTATAGTATAGCAAGCATACTACTCCTATGACTCACCAATTTGTTGACCAAATTTGACTTTAGGGTCAAATTAGGACCCCTATAGGTAAAAACATGATTTTTAAATGTTTTAATGGGTTTAATATTTGGTCACAATATGTATTATAGGTCATTTGATGTAATTTAATGTCATATTAGCCTTGGTCATTAGTCATTTTAGTCCTTATATACTTTTGAGTCATTTTGAGGGTCATGATGATTATTAAATGAGTTATATGTCCTCCTTGGGAAGTGTGAATCTGTAAAAAGGGTGATGTCATGTGCCATATGTCTTATTATGCCTTAATCAACTATTCATAACTAAAAGTGATAGGTTATTGAAAAGAAAGAGCAATTTTCTTGGGAAAAGAGAAGATTTTGGCACTTTTACGGCCCGTGGGGGAAGGTAACATGTGGGGTAAGGTCATTACATGAATTTTAAACTTCCTTATATCTATTTACATGCTTTAAGTACTCTATAAGTGTCAAAATAGAGCTTAAACCATTTTGCTCTTTCTTCACCCTTTTAAACACATAAAACTAGTCAACAGGTTTATGCTTGGTATAAATAGTTAAAATTATATGTCAAATGAATTTTGAAGGTGAAATTAAAATAATATATATTAATTTTCATAAAAATATTTTTAATAATGGTGCCCTATGCTTTATGAACCATCCTCATGAAGTTGACTATGTTTTTATGCTTGTTAATTTGTGCACCCTACACGTTTTATTCTTATTTAGATGATACTATATAATATAGTTGTTGAGTTTGATTCCATAGGATGTTTAATACCTATTATAATTTTTAACATTCTTGGTTTAGTGTTCTAAGGTGTTTTTATTGGAAAATCATCTTAGGTTTGTAGACTGGTCTTTTTTGAGATGACAGACCTATTTCCACCATTTCTAGATATTCATGCTTTGAAAATAACTTTAGAGGATTTTTATAGGTCCTTTTAGTCATATAAAATTAAAAATTTGGTTACTTTAGTGTGGTTAATGACACCCAATCCATAGGTCCTCCTACTTGCTTTCACAACCTTCATAGGCTTTTTTTTCATCGATTCCTAGTCATCTACAACCTTCCAAACTTAACCCTTATAGACCCAAGCATCTATTTTAGGCCCAAATATATCCCCCTAGGTATAATTCCCTCTAGATAATAGTGCCTAACTTGGATATGAGTACTAAAACCTAGGGAGTCCTATTTTTGGTGTTGTAGTCCAAGTGCAAATTTGGTTCAAACAGGCATATTTTCCTAAATATTTATCTTAATTCATGTCAACCTAACATGAATTAATTTAACCCATGATCATTAGGTTCCCTATAAAATTCCATTAAAATTCCATTTAGAAGGGTTGACATTCATTTACAAGAGAGAAGCATGAATACAAGCAAGTACACTCAAGCACTTTTCCCTATTCTCTACATACATCCTTCTAATATTATTCCAAGCTGATTCAAACCCTTACACAAGTCCCTAGCCATATAAAGTACACCTAGTTTCAAATATATTTGAATTTTAATTCACAATTGCACCAATCATTTCATTAGAAGAATTACATTAGCTTAATCCCTCCTCAGAGTATTGGTATATAGGTAACATGCCCACACACAAGGTGTGAAGTGAATCTATTGTATCCTTTACACACTAAACCCTTCTCTCTCTTTCCCAAATTTCCAATTAAGTTTAAGTAAAAATAAATCTTAGGTATTTGAAGATTAAAATAGACACATAATGAGATACATAGACTTTCGAGCTTCGATATTTCACTGATAGGGTAACACAAACCTACTAAGTAGAACATAGAAAACTCAGATCACCTAGACAACAATGCTAAAAAAGGACTACAACACTAAAAAATAGGGTTTCCCACTTTTGGTTATCCTATCCAATCAGAAAAAACAATTTAGGAACCTATTTTCAAGACTGCCCTAGTCATGTACCTAAATTCTTAGACCCTGTCTTAGATCAGACATCATAGAATAAACTAAGTCATATTTTCTTTTATTTATTACTATTTTTAGAAAATGCAAAAGTACAATCTATTTACATAAATTAGTGTTTTAACTATTGCACATTATTCAATAATTTACTTTACTCTAGACCTATTTATTTAATTAGAAATGAAACTCCATTATTTTGAAAAATAATAAAACATTTGGTGAACCCGACTTACTTTGAATTTCACATAAAAACCCTAAAAACCCTAGGGTAAATTAGTTATGATTTTTTGACATAATTTCCTAATTTTTATATATTTAAAAATTATAAATATACAAATTAATTTTAAAATTATCATATATTTTGTTAAAACCCCAGTTTGCACATACTAGGTCCTTTTTGCATACAAACACATTCCAAACACTAGGAAAAATATATTGCTAATTTTGGAAATATTTTCTAATTTTTCCTAAATTTTTCAATAAAAATTATACAAATTTTATTTAAATTCATATCAAAAATTTAAAATTATCATACTAATTTTAAAATTCATTCAATAATCTATAGTTGTATTAACTAGCTCCCAATTATTTTCCAACACTTTTCCAATCATGTTCTGAATTTTTAGTTGCATATCAAACTTAGAAAATAAATTTTAAATTAAAAAATTCATAGAATTTTTCATAAATATTTTTTAAAAATCCTTATTTGCATATACTAACACCTATTTTTCTTCTTGAAGTATCACCTTACATGTTTTGGACCTCCATATTCTTTTTGCACAAATTCCACTTAGCTATTTTTAGGACTTTGCATTTCTTATATTCATTACTTTCCTTTTCTAGCACATTTCCTATTTAAATTTCTTTCAAAACATTCAAACACATTATAAAATGTTTTTCTACTTTCACAATGGCCCAATATACCAGTTTTGATGAAACTAATAAAAGATAGCTTTAAGAACTCTTAACAAAACATTTGTATATGCAAGATGACATGCTTAGAACTCTACAAGAGGAACAACAAAAAGTAAACAATGGTAAATCTTCTCAAAACACAAATAAACTAGTTGAAACTGACACTATAGGGGAAAATATATCTCAAAAACTCCCTATAGTAGCCTAACCTACCTTTATTCCACCAGTTATAGCTAGTACATCCCTCTCTCCTAATGTGGAAACCATCATGCAAGAGATAATATCTCTTCAATCCAAGGTGATACATCTTGAGAAAGGTACCACTAGACCTACGTAGGCTTTGGATTCTTTTTTCTCTTTTGCATACACCATTGGCACATCATATTGCTTCTACTCCCTTACCACAAGGTTTAATTTTAACCCAAGCTTACTCTTTATGATGGCAAGGGTGATCCAAAGACATACTTGAGAGCATTTCATGTAGCATGCTTGGACTATGTACCCAATGATTGGCTACTTACCAAGATATTTCCATGGAGCCTAAAGGATTATGCTTTACAATGGTTCTATAGTCTACTAAATCAATCATTTCATGCATTCAATCCTTTATCTGACATGTTTTTATCACACTTTAGCATTAAAATTGGTGATAAGGTTTCATATGCTCAAATTTCTCAACAAAAACACTGACCAAATGAGCATCTCACAGATTATGTTCTTTAGTATAAGACCATCTTGGCTAAGATGACTAGTCCCATGGTAGATCAGGAGTTACATGACCTTTCAAATAGAGTTTTCTACTAGCATTTCATGAATCTATTATACTCAAAAGATTCTCTTCCTTCACTAAATTATGTCATACACTAAAGGAAAGAGAAGTGAAACTCATTTCAATGGGCAAACTCAAGTATACAAGAATTCTAGACATAAATAATAAGAGTAAAAAAAAGTCCCATACAAGGTCAAGTTCAATGATACAAAAGGGTAGAATCAACCTACAATAAATGTAGCTTTAGAGCCTCCTGAATGTATAGTTTTATCAGTACCCCTCAGTGTACTTTCTCACATCTTCTAATTCCTCTAGCTAGAGTTTTATAGTAGCTTTTGTATTGTAATATGATATCTCTCCCTCTTATTCAATAAGTTGATCTAACAAAACCTCTTCCTAAGGGATTTTATCAACAAGAATTTTTTGATTACCATAGAGCATCGAGCCACACTAAAAATAGATGCATCAGTTTGAAACATAAGATAAATGAATTGATAGATGACAACCTACTTGATCTTGGTAGTTCAATTAAGCCTCCATAGGTAAAACAAACATAGGATAAAGATTTGAAAATATTATAAAATCCATTTTGATATCATTCAAAATAAGATACAAGGGACACATCATGGGTTCACCATGCATATCATGCACATCCACCACTAGTTATATACTAGACACCTTTAGTTGAGTAACATACTTTGAGTGGTATAATCAATGTGTATGAGTCTAGAGTTTTATCTAGGCCTTTGATATCCTTCTCAAATTATGAGATTATGCAAGATAATTTAGATTATAATGCACTCTTTATTATATCACATATTCATAATCAACCCATTTATAGTGTTCTCATCGATAATGGTTCCAGTGTCAACATGTGCAAAATTACATTATTATAGCATATGGGCTATTCAGATTAGGATATCACCCTAATAGATATAATTATTAGTGGATTTAGTGGGCTCATATATATTTCATTAGGTGTGATTATACTTCTTTTATAGACTGGTCAATCACATGTGACCACACATTTCACTATAGTTCCCAGTACTTGAGTTTTTGATATGTTACTTGGTCACCCATAGGTTTAAAAAATTTGAGCAGTACCATCTACAATTCATAGGTGCATGAAATTCATTTATGCTAATCAGGTTATTATAGTTGGTGGAGTTCTGTATGAGTTACCACTACCCACTTCAGAGCAATCTACTTTGTAGTCACCAGTTCTAGCTTCTCCACTAGTTTTAATTTCCCCACCAGTTACAGTCTTCCTCTAATATAGATTTAGACATAATTGACACATCCATCACTAGTATAGAGGGTTCATACACCACCATAGCTTTAGGATTCTAGATATATTCCATTTATCATTTTCACACCCAGAGTAGTTTCATTGAGATATCATGGGTCTACACATAAAGAACATGTTTAGAGAACATCTTATACTTATAGATGGGTCACTAAGATCCCTATAGTTACATCCACTTCTTATAATTATAACAGGACCCCATAGTCAATTTCTACTTCATAGATTTTAGAGCATCTACAACATATACATCTTTCATATCCACATTCTTAGCATTTTTGTCATTCTTCACATTCACACATGATTCCACTCCTTGATATAGGACACCATGATAGGGAGTCTCCCATGAGACTCATCAGTTAGTATCATCTTATCCTAGCCTAATTATACATAATCTCTTTTTCTTGATTGTACATAGTTTAAATATTTCCAAAAAATACAAAAAACATTCACAAATTTTCAAAATACAAAAACATTCAAATAATTCAAAAATACCAAAAACATTTTGATTATATGCATCATCCATGCTTTACATTACTACTATCATGCTAGGATTTACATTTATTATTTCATTTTATTATATGTCAATCTATTTACATTACCATGCTTCACTTGATCTTCTTTAAGTGTGTGTAGTGACATCAAGTTACTTGATTGCTTCACTCTACCCATTGAGGGGGCATTCCTACTTCTATATTTGAGACACACATTTCTATACATACCCAAGGGGCATATTCTACATGATAACACCATCTAGGTTATGTCAATTTTACACTACACACTCTAAGTTATCATAGTAATGTACATTACTTACCAGATTGCATAAATTACTATATCAACATTTCACTAGTATTTAGGACTTGTGTATCTCTTAGCATATACCTAGTCTTGTACTAAATGTGTCTTACATACTTTCAATCTTGCTTTGATTATTTAGGTGTGATTATACCTTTCCATTTTTTACATGCTTTTCTTTCTTGCTTTATGTAGCTAGATTCAATTGCATTTCCAATTCTAGTTTGGTTTCTTATATGTGACTTAGGATATCTACTAATGTCCTTTGATTCTATTCATGTGTGTACCTGTGGACATTTACCAATGTACCTTGCTTGTACTCTTCTATGATCCTATGGTCCTTATGCCAATTTTTGCTTGTTTCAAATTTTGTGTATGTGGCATTTGGACATGCCTTGTATGCATGTTTTCTAGTTTGAATGACATGTGCCCATGTCTGTTGTTTGCATGGACCCTTGGCCAACCTTGTATGCTTCTTACTTCTTACTTTATATGATGGTTACTTGATTTCTTGTCCTTGTTTGCAATTCCATGATCCATATCATGCATTCATCTTATTTTCTTAGATGCCATGATGGACATCATGCTCCATCCCTACTTGATAACTATCAACTAACAACTAACAACTAAAAACTAACAACTAACATCTAATATTTCTAATTATAGTTTAGTATATTGCACATGATTTTATATTGTTATATCTATCTGGGTATACCCTAGTTGATCTATTAAAGCTCTCAATACAAACATTATTATATCTAGAGATATCTTGTCAAATTTCATTTCTATATCATGTATCTATGTAACATAACACACTTGCAGGACTCTTGTCTTTTGAGGGAAATCATTACATGTTCAATCATTCTTACCCTTAGAAGAGAGGGAAGAAAATAGGGGTTTTGTCATAGAGATAAAATCTCCTATCAATTAAAATAATAGCATTTAGATCACCCAGTTCATAATCTAGAGGTCAAACTAGTTACAATAGAATAGAAAAATAGTGATGATTCCATATCAACAACAAATTTAAGCATAGGATAACACCACCTAAAATGGACAGTAATGTCAAACACAAGGGTGTCCTAATTTTGGTGATCTTGTATATGTAGAAAAATACCTAGGTTTTATATTACAAGAATTTTTTTTAGCTTAGCTATAGTTTTTACACATCTAAATCAGTCAAAATGAACAGTTTCAGTACAATTTTATCAAATAATATAGATATAATGGGTATTATACATGGCATGATGACTCTCATTTTTAGTTTCAAATTAGGTAGTTGACATAACTTCTAGATCAAAATCCATGTTCCAAACTCTAGTGATTAAGGGAAATGTGCATAGCATATTGGTCTTGTTTTGTTTCTAAGTTTAGTTTATTACCTAGGCATTCTCAGTAGTTATGTGCCTTACTCTATCTACATGTGGTTAGAATCATTCTCAAGTTGAACTTTAATACAAGTTTAACTTCTTGAGTACCCAATTTGTCTTTCACCTAAGCACATTGCATCAATTTTGAAGTGGATTTCATACAAGCCTAACCTCCATCTTTTGAAATAGCCAAGAGTGGCCTAATTTATAGCATACATTTGACTATCCATGCCACATTGTTAGAGTTTTAGAGCATTCATGAGATCTATGATCCATCTCATCTAACATCTATTCTATACTAGTATTAATTCATAGCTTCACTTCATGGGGAAATGATAGAGCCAAAGGGCCAGCCTTTGTATTCTTGAGCCACCTATTCAGAGGGATTGGACAAATATTCCAAACATCAATTATCACACACATAATCATCTAGCTTCACTCAGTAGGCAATGATGGAGCCAAAGGGCTAGGATTTGTATTATTGAGCCACTTATTCAGATGGATTTGATACATAGTCTAGACATCAATTATCACATGCATAATCATCTAGCTTCACTCAGTAGGTGATGATGGAACCAAAGGTCTAGCCTTTGTATAATTGAGCCACTTTATAGGGAATTGAGCAATCAGCACTATTCATGATATAACTTTTGGTATAGCATCATCCAACACAATCCAACATCACTCAGCCTTACTCATGATCATAATAGGTTTTGTATTCATTCACGTACCCAATGAGGTGTATTCATTCCTTTCTCTTCCTTTTTATTTTACTTAGCATTTGTATGTTCTTGTTTTATATCACATATAATAATAAATAATCTACTCTTTGTTTCATTTCACAATTTCTTACTTATATAATGTGCTCTCTATGCACTATCTAACATTACTCAACATCACACAAGCTTCATGGGATTCACCTTTATAGGTAAGTTTAGGTATGCTTTATATTTTTTCCTTTATCCTAGTATTTCACTTTTCTACATCACGAAAATAAATAGGGGGAAATGTAGTCATATAAAATGTGAAATTTGGTTACTTTAGTGTGGCTAATGACACCCAATCCATAGGTCATCCTACTTTCTTGCACAACCCTCACAAGGTTTTCTTTCAATTAATCCTAGTCATCCACAACCTTTCAAACTTAACCCTTATAGACCCAGGTAACTCTTTCAAGCCCAGATCCATTCCCCTAGGTCTCATTCCCTCTAGATAATAACACCTAACCTGGATAGGAGCACTAAAACCTAAGGTGTCTTATTTCTAGCATTGTTGTCCAAGTCAAATTTGGTTCAAACAGTCATATTTTCTTGAATCCTTATATTAATTCATATTAGCCTAACATGAATTAATTTAACCCATGATCATTATGTTCCCTATAAAATGCCATTCAAATCCATTTAGAATGGTTGACACTCATTTACAAGAGACAAACAAGAATACAAACAAGTACACTCAAGAACTTTTCCCTATTCTCTGCATACAACCTTCCAATATTATTCCAAGCCTATTAAAAACCTTGAACTAGTCCCTAACCATCTAAAGAATACCTAGTTTTACATCTAGTTACATTTTCATACACAATTACACCAAACACTTCAATGGGAGAACTAAATTAGCTTGATCCCTCCTTAGAGTATTAGTATGTAGGTAGTGTGCCCACACACAAGGTGTGAAGTGATTCCAACATATCCTTTACACACTAACCCCTTATCTCTCTTTCCCAAGTTTCCATTCAAGTTCAATAATAAATAACTCTTAGGGCTTTGAATATTTAAACAAACACACAATGAGCTTCATAGACTTATAGGCTTTGATATTTCATTGACAAGGTAACACAGACCTATCGAGTAGAACCTAGAAAACTTAGATCACCTAGACAATAGCACCAAAAAAGGGCTATAGTTCTGAACAATAGTGTGTCCCACTTTTAGCACTCCTATCTAATAAAGAAATGAAATTTAGGAACCTATTTTTGACACTATCACAGTCTTGTACCTAAATTCCCAGACCCTGTCTCAGACTAAATAGCATAGAATAAGCTAATTCATATTTTCTCTTATTTATTACTATTTTTAGAAAAGACAAAATTATAATCTATTTACATAAATTAGTGGTTTCATTATTGCACATTATTTACTAATTTACTTTACTCCAAACATATTTATTTAATTAGGAATAAAACTTCACTATCTTAAAAAACAATAAAATTCTCCTTTTATATGTTTTCAACATGATCTTGATTCCCTTTACCTTCTCAAGTTCATTCTTCAATCAATCTCCATAAAATTGCAATCATATACAACATATATAGTCTGGCCGCCATGGATGTATGTCTATAGGTGCCATGGAGGAAGAGTACCATGTTGAAATGAAGATGTCTTGAATTATTTTAAGTATTAATAGGTTTAAAGGGATCCTTTTTAAAATTTTATGGAGATACAATGACTATTTAAGGTTCATACACCTTGTATATGATTCATAATTCTATTCACTGCCTATAAACAACTTAATATACACCTACATGTGCCTTCTTAGAAACCAATTATGTTGAAAACAAGTGTTTGATATGGGCAAGGTGTTTGATATAGGAAAAGAGTCTATTTGGAAACATTAAAAGAGATCAAAACTCATTTGAATCTCATAATTCAAGTTTTATACCAACTATTCATCCTCAGTGCCTGTATGTGTAAATGGCCACCTCCAAGTGGCTTAATAGAGAGATGAAGATTTATACTGGGGCATGGAAACAAGTGATGGAACCTTCCTTGAAGTCATATCATTTGGCATTGATAATTTTAGAAATTTTTGAGAAGATAGATTGACAAATGGAGGTTGGAAAACATGTTCTAAGGTTAAATGATTGATTCAGGGATCAAATCCCCAAAAGAGCAAAATAGAGTACCTTGATTTTTTGTTGATATCTCATAATCGGGTTATAAAGACATTTTATGTATATTGATGACCTTATCTTGAATCCACCATATAGTAGAAGGACTTGGAAAATTTTAGAGGGTAGAGGGTTGGTAGAGTTTGGTTGTTAGATGCCCTAAAGTTAACATTTAGACACTGAATTGCTTCTCTATTATCTACATGATTGAAAGATTTGAGGGACCTTTATGCTCTAATTTGGTAGCCTAAACCATGTCACCATGTTGGAAGAGTTCCAAATAGTTTAAATTAGCATATATGACCTAAAATATCATCATAAGGAGATAATATACTATTTTTAAGGTCTAATATTCAGCTACAAGCTTTTATTCTCCAAGATTGTTCACCTATAGCAAATTTTAACTCCCACACCATTCATAAAGTGAGTCTAAACATGGAAACATAAACCTTGATAGTGAAATTTTCTCCTAGAAGACCTCAAATGGATCATAGGCCATGTCTTATAGGTTTCAAGGATAAAGTCACCTATAAGATCCTATTTATCCTAACACAATTGACTATGTTTAACTGGGACAAATAGTGAGCAAGTTTGAGGATTATGAATGTGGAAAATGCATAAGGAAGAGCAAAACTGATTAAATTCATTAAAAAACATATTTTAAGGCTTAAATTAGGTATTGTAACACTATTTTCTAGGTCCAACCATGCATAACTACACCTACAAGTATCCACTCAAGTGAAAATATGCACTTACAACCAACTGTAGGTGACTAGTAAGACAATGAACAAAGGTTAGCATTATTGAAGTTGAAACTATAGGTATATAACTTTAATATAAGAAAATAATTATTATATGGAAATGAATACCCAAGTAATTTGTTTTAATACTCCATCCAAATTCAAATCATGTAGGACATCTATAGGAAAAGTGCCTTGAAGAGGTAGAGTCAGGAAATACATTTTGTTTTGAAATGTTCAAGGTGTGTGCAGGGGTATATTGAAGGTTTGAATTATGAGTGGATTATAAATAGACCCATAATTATTATATAAGTTTTAATAGGCTCTTATTATAGGAAATTAATTAGAGAGAGAGGCCTAATAATGGAATACACAATCCATATGGTTGAATGATTACATAGTCTGCCTCCGAATAGTTTGTCTTGGGTCTTTGCAAATTTGGGAGGTCAAATTATTATACTAAGGGATAAAAATTGGTACATAACATGTTTTTGGTTTATATAATATATTTTAATAATCATTATTGTCTGATAAAACAAAAGAGTTCCCTCTATTTTGTCTCAGATAAAGGGGACTCCTTTTATGAGCAAAACCCTGCAGTACTAGGAAAGGAAGGTAAAGAGGTGAGATAAGGACTGATTGAGAAAATATTAGATATTTTTAAGGTTTTAAAACATCCATACCAACATTTAAAAGATTAAAAAAGGGGATAAACTAAATAAAATGCTCTAAACCTTTAGTAGTATAGTCAAGTATGTCAAGCAGGGTTTAGGCCTAAAAGCCAAATGGAGTCATTTCCAATTCCACCTAGAGATGATATTTATAATCTAATTGGTCATGATTTTTTGGTAATTATAGGTGTGTTCAAGCTTCCACTTTGTATATGAAACATGAGGATTTCATTTGGAGCTCAGAGACAACACTAGGCCTATAGGAAAAGGAGAAAAGAGCTCGATATGACAAATTTAAGTGCTTGTATCTCACTTTATACTTTTCATGGAGATATAAGGAGCTAGGATGAGTTATAAAAGTCACTAAAAATCATTTTGTGGCATTGATTTGAGATTTAAACATCAATTTTTTATGAACAAATCCTAAAAGGGTAAAACATACCTAAATCCTTACAAACCCTTAGATAAGGACTTGATGAAGGAAATGGATATGTAAAGGTGATATAATGGCCTATTTTGACTATTAAAGTCATTTAAAATTATAGAGGACTCTTTCAGGCTATTTTACATCCTTTTTAGTTGTATGGAACTATATGTATGGAGTATAAAATATGGTATTTTTGACTATTTAATGTGTTGTACAGATTCAAAAAATTTACAAGAGATGAAAATAATATGGAAGGGAATATTAGGACTTATGATAACTCACCATGTCAATTCCATTCCTTTTAAAAACTCCTAAGTGCCTCAACTAGCTGCTTCATCTCAACCAGTCAAAATTAACATAGTTACCAAGCTAGTGAGAAGGGTGGAAAACTTCAAGTGAGCTGATTTTAAGGTGTGTTTGATTATTATAAGGCCACATAAGGTCTTTAAAAGTGTCATACACTACCTTATATTAATTTTCATGGAAAATTGATGTTGTTTGGAATCCAAGTGTGCAAGGTGTGTGGAAGAGGGGTTTTCTTAAACTATAGATGGTGATGGCTCATTCCCAGATGATTTTAGATGACTTGGGATACAAAAAATCATAGAGATGCATTGTTGAAATACTTCCCTCTCATTCCAATAATTTTACCTATCCCTAGTTAATTTTGGTATGTTCAAACAAAGGTGAATAATGAAGGTAGTTTTTTGAGCCAACAAAGGGGATTCCATGACACTTTTCATGAGTTTCATGACTTGGATGGAAACTTATAATTCCTAACATTACATGGTTCATTTCACATATTCTATTCATGCATATTTGACTCTTTTATCAGCTTGACAAGTTTATACTTCTTCTTCTCCTCTCTCTCTCTCTCAAGTTATATAAGAACTAGCTGTTTTGGCCTTTGTAATTCATGATCCACATAAGTATGGCAAATCCTTACTCATTTATATTTCATTTGATCAATAATATTAATTATTTTTACCTCTTCCATAACTATTCATATTATTTCTACTTAAATTATGGATCTTTATTAGTGAAAACTATGGATTCCTTAGCATGTTGTCTCATTCTCTCACCTATTTGTAGCTTCTTCTTGCAGGTCATGTGAAGTGTTTTAGGATGTGTAAAAGTTAAGTGAGTTTTCATATTCACTAATGCCATTTAATTCCTCTTGTATATCCATTATAGCCTAAAAATTTGTCCATAACCTCATAATGAAATATTGATGTGAGAATATTCACTTTGGAAAAGTGTATGTTTGGTTAGTCCTTTGTTCTCATGTGTAACATGAAGCTGGTTGGAAGTCATCAACTTATTTGGTGTATCACCTCCCTTAGAATAGTTTTCTTTTAGTTGTCTCTCTCCCTTTTACCTTATATATTTTATGTGTATCAGTGATCCAAAGTGGTACATCAAGGGATCTATCCCTATCTAGAGATTCACCTCATTCATAAGCTACCCACAAGCCTATATGTGTTTAAATTGTGCCACTTGGATGAGGAGAACTAAAACATATCAAATGGTGAAAATCCAAGTGAAAACATAATGTTAATGTCATTTTATGTTCTAAAATAATAGCCATGTGACTAAGCTAGGATTAGGCCTTTAATAATTCTTTAGACATATTAAACAGTTTCATACAGATAAATTAAATTTGAGTAAAATTTTGAGATCCATTTACTCTACCACATCCCTTATATTTTTTATTGTGTTGTGATTATCTAGTTTTGTGTTTATTCATTTTAATTATTTTTTTGAGGCCTTCATTATCTTTTAGATAATTGTGTTGCTTTGATTATGTTTTTGATTAAGTACGGCGGCAAACTAGGGGCCGACCCTATATAGTCAAAAAAGACAAGAAGGAAAACAAACAAAAAATGCCTTCAGAGAGACAATGGCACAGCTGAGAACAATAGAAAGAAACAAAACACAAGCCATGGGAAGACCAGAGTCAGAGAGGTCTCCCCTTACATAACTATTGATTGATAAGATCATTGAGTTTCTCATTCTCTGCATTGTTAGCATACCCAGTATTACCCACCACTTCCAGCATAGACATGTTCAGCATAATTGTATTACAAAGCCCTATGGAAAAGAACTTCTCCAGCTTCTAAATACAATCCTTTAGGGCCCCAATTTTATTTTTCCAATCAGTCTCATTCTTAATGCCCTCACCAGCTTCCTCAACATACATTTTCCCCTTATTGTCAGTAGTTCCCATAGTGTCAGCACCCTGCTCCTCAATAACCTCAAAATCCCTAGTAGCCTACTTCCCTCCAGTGTCCTCTGAAATTTCCTAGATTTTTAGCTCCTCAGACTCTTCCTCCTGGGTTGATTCTTTCAAAGCACTTTTTGAATAATCAATTAGTCTGACCTTCGGGGCTGGTTTACTAACAATCCACCCCAACCTTTGCATTCAAGAGGGGAATCCTTCCTTATTAATTTTGGAAGGCTTGTGAGATTTGCCACCTTGGCCCCCCATGGCCCTACCCAAATTCTTATGGGTCCCTTCCGTAGTCTCTTTAATATTGTCTTCCTCTTCATCAAACTTTCTCTTCTTGCCCTTCTTGCTCACAAAGGAGCCGGGGGTATCAACAGGGGTCTTTTCAAGGTCATCAATATGCCTCATTCCTAACAAGTCATCTCCTTTTGAATGATCTCCCTAATGTTTAAGGGAATATGAACACCTTGTCGCCACACCCTCCAACCTGAAAATTGCTACCCAAGGTTGGCACAAGCATCAGCGACCCTATTGCCTTCTCTGTAGGTATAGGAAATCTCAACTTTGGAAAACTTTTGTAAAAAAAATTAGATATTAGTAATGATGTCTTTTAGCTTGATTCCCACATTTGAAGCTTTATTAATGGCATCTATGACCATCTTAGAGTCTCCTTGTATATTCAAGTTCTTTATTCCTAGGGATATAACTAACTTTAATCCCCATAATAAAGCCATTTCTTTAACATAGTTGTTGCTCTGGCATCCAATTCCACCAACATAGATAGTAGACATCCATCCTTTATCAGTCTTTATAATTCTTCCTCCACTAGCTTTACCATCCAACTTGGATTCCCCATCAAATTTGAGTTTCATCCAGTTAGGTTTAGGGGGGATCCATTTAGTATTAAGTCTCTATAGTATTTTGGAGTTATTATACCCAGGGATCTGGTTTAAAACCTTCCATTTGGCTGCAATTTGGCTTTCTATTTGAGATAGGGGTTTCTCTGCAACATGAATATGAGTTGTTGTAACACTTTCCATATGGTCCTAGCAAAGGAGTTAACACCTGAGAAGCATTTCTAGCAGTGTCCCTAAAAAATTTGTGATTGTGCTCTTTCCATAAAGTCCAACTCAAACATGGTAGAGCTTGCTTCCATAATTCCATAAGATAGGGATGTGTGAAAGTTGGGTTCCAGCTGAGAATTACTTCTTTAAGGTCAGAATTGTAGACCCATTCAATACCAAAGTTGTTAAATATTGTGCCCCATAATTTCCAGGTAAACTCACAGTGGATAAAGAGGTGTGAAACTAATTCCTCTTTTGAATTACACAGGAAACATCTGCTAACCAAAGTAAACTCTCTATTTGAAGGTTATCCTAAGTAAGTATTTTGTTATGAGTAGTAGCCCACCAAAACATGTAATTTTTGGAATAAGTTTATGATTCCAAACCTTTTTCCATACATCTTTATTCTGAGCTTTAGAAATGAGCAGATGGTAAGTAAATTTGATAGAGAATGATCCATTCTTATCTAGCCACTAGTATTGTTCATCCTCCCAGGGAAAGAGAGGGATTTTGATCTCCTGAATGCACTGCTAGATCTCTTGAACTCTTGAGAAAAGCTCAGGCTAGTGTACATAGCAATCTAAAAGATTTTTCTAGCTCCACATCCCATAGTTATTTTCCATATAATCACTGACCCTATCTCCAAAAAATTGGGTAGTCAAGTCAAAAATCTCTCCATAGTTTCCCTGTGTGATGAGAGCCTTGTCCTTTAATCGGATATCATCCCAAAATTTAATATGCTAGCCATTTCCAAGTTTCCATCTAATTCCCTATTTGAGAAGGCTTCTATTTTTTAGCATTTTATTCCATATCATAGATCCCTGGGGTAATCCCGTCTGTTGAATAAATTTGGAATCATCAATGCTATGCATGTATTTGGCATACATTATTTCCCCCCAATCATTTTTTTTATGTATTAGGTTCCAACTAACTTTTGAGAGAAGGGCTTTATTCATGTTTGTGATGGACCTAATATTAAGTCCACCATGAGATTTTGGAAGACACACTTTTTCCCATCTGACTAAAGACATTCTCTATTTGTCTTCCAATCCCATCCATAAAAATTTCCTTTGGATCTATTCCAATTTCTTAGCAAAATATGCAAGAATTTTAAAAAGAGACAGGAAGTATGTAGGAAAACCTTGTAGCGAAGCCCAAAGAAGTTTCAGTTTACCAGCACTGCTGAGTAGTTTCCCCTTCCAACCAAGAAGTTTCCTCTATGTTCTTTCCACAATTCCATTCCAAAATCTAGGAGATACCTCTTTGACTAAGAGTGGGAGACCCAGGTAGGTAGTTGGTAGGCCAGCTTTAGCACATTCTAATATATCAATGATTATATGTCTAAGTTCATTAGGAGTGTTGAAGAAATACACATTGCTTTTCTATAAATTTATCCTTTGTCTCGACTCTCTAGCATAATTATTTAAGATATTCTTCCATCTTCTAGCTTCAATCACCAATGAGATGCCAAAGAAGATGGTATCATCCACAAACTACTATACCACCATAGGATGAAGGGAGGAGGTAGGTTTGATGCCCACTATCTTTTGTGAGGCTATATCTGCTTGTATGTATGTTCCCAGTGCCTCAGCCATAATGATGAATAAGTATGGGGAGAGAGGGTCTCCCTGATGAGTTCCTCTTGAGGATGAGAAAAACCCTCTAGGAACACCATTAACTAGCATTAAGAATTTTGCAGAAGAGACCGTGTTCCATAACAAGCAAGACATTTTATCATTAAACCCCAATTTTTTGATCACTTGGAATAGAAAAGTCCATGAGACTCTATCATAAGCTTTAGAAATATCAAGCTTGAGAGCCATCCCAGGGATTCTACTCTTATCCATGGAGTGAATAGTCTCATGTGTGGTGATCACAGCATCAAGAATCTACCTACCCACGATGAAACCTTTTTGAGCAAGAGAAATAATTTTGTCTAGCAAAGGTTGAATCCTCATGACCAACATTTTAGTACATAACTTATACACAGTGTTGCATAGACTAATGGGCCTAAAATCATTGAGGTGTGAAGGTTGTGATTTTTTAGGAACAAGTACTATGAAGGTATTATTAGCTTGTTTCAAAAGTTTACCTAATCTAAAAAAATCATGCACAACAGCTGTGAGGTCCACTCCTACTATCTCCCAATATTCCTGAAAGAATATAGGAGGAAAGCCATCAAGAACCGAGGCTTTAAAATCACCCATGGAGAATAAAATATCATGGAATTCTTTCTCAGATATAGGCTTTAACATCTCCAGATTATCTTCTTTCGTTATCAAACAGGGGATTTTATCAATAAATTGAATCATAGGTCTATCATTATATCATTATTATTTTCTTCTCTAAGTAGATTCTGAAAGAAAGCCCTGGCTTGTTCCCCTATTTAATTATCCTTGATAATAATGTCACCATTATCTAGGACAAGCTTAGTTATTGATTTGGCTTTCCTATGTTTCAAAGTTGAGAGATGAAAAAAGGTAGTGTTTATGTCCCCCTCTTTAAGCCACTGAACACGAGATTTATGTTTCCAAAAAACCTCTTCTCTTTCCATAAGATTCTTCCATTCTAAAGATAGGATATTCTCTTCTTCTAAAGTGTCCTCAGAGTCATCCTCTTGATCTAATAGTTACTGTATATCCTTGAGTTTTCCCACTATATTTTTCTTCTGTTGGAAGACCTACCCAAAGCTGTATCTATTCCATCCATGAACTTCTTGTTTAATGTGTTGGAGTTTCTTGACTATTCTAAACATAGGAGTACCTTGAATAGGAATTTTCCACCATTTGGCCACCATTTGTATAAATTCTTTGTGTTTGATCCAAATAGCTTCAAAATGAAATGGGGAAGGTCTGGAATGTCCTTGTTCTCTCTAATTGAGGAAGATCAGGTAGTGGTCAGACATGGTTCTAGGGAAAGCCTGCATCTGCATATTATATAATCCTTCTAGTTGCTTGATATAAGAAATCTATCTAATTTAACTTGAATCATTTGCTCTCCTCTTCTTTTATTGGTCTAGGTAAAAATTTTATTTTGCAGCTCTATGTCTAATAATCCCCAATCATTGATGAATTCAGCAAAGTTGAACATGCTATCTGAGTAATCCATAATTCCACCCTATTTTTCAAAAGGGTAAAGAGGAGTGTTAAAATCTCCAGCTAACATCCATTTAATGTTCTAGGGATTATTCCTAAAATTTCTCAAGTCTATCCATAATTTCTATCTCAAAGCTCTGTTATTTGGTCCATAGACATTGATCAACAGCTAGTTCAAAGATTTCATAGAAAAATTAGTAATCAAGAAGTGCTTATTATAAGCCATAAGAGACCCCTATATTTTAGCACTATTCCACATAGTGACAATCCTCTTGAAGCCCCTTCAGTAGGACTAATGCAAAAAGCTGCCTTAGGCCATATATAGGTAGCAATTTTTATAAAATTCTCCTCATTCATCTTGACTTCTTGGAGTAATACAATATCTAATTTATTATCTAAAATGTAGTTTTTAACCTCAAACTACTTTGAGGGACTATTAAAGACCCTCAAGTTCCAAGATAATAATCTTATTTAGAGGGTTTGGGGGGTTGGATCTCCAGTGTATTTTGTTTACCACTGGCAATCTCCCTAGCAATCTCTCTTTGTCTTTTTTCTCTTAGGGTTGGCCTCCCTTGTTTGGGCTCAGTGCCAACATCTGTAGATTTTTTACCTTTTCAATTCTTTTTCTTTGGGGTAATGCATTCCTCCTATTCATTACTTCCACTTTGTCCTATTACACCTATTTCTAATTAGTTTCCTACTTGGTCTCTGACTTCTAGAGCATGGAAAATGTATGTATTTAGCTGTGGGTCTGCTTCTCCTTTAGTGGGACTTTCTAGAGTTACTTCTTCCTATCCAACTCTTGGAACTTTGTCTTCTTCATTGACTTCCTCTATCAAAAGGTTACCTCTTTCTCCTTCCTTAGACATATTAGTCTATTTTTCTAGAGGGTTGGTTGTGTTAAATATAGCCTTTTGACTATCAGTTGATACTATATTTTCTCTTGGGATAGCTTTTCCCTCACTACTAGTGATATCATCCTTTCTTGTCTCCTCTCCCTTTTCTATGTTGTCATAATTTTCCACATTACTCTCCATTTCCTGCTTGTTGTTCTTTCTATAATTGAGAGCCTAATCCTCCCCTTTAATCTGGGAATCATCTTTCCTCCCCTTTTTCTTTTTGTGCATTGTGTCATTAAATGTCCCTTTCTCTTACATATTTGATAGAAAGTGGTAGCATTTTCATAAGTGATCAGCTGAGTCCAGGTCCCATATTTAGAGTTTAGCTCTATGGTCGTAGGGAGAGTCCTATTTATTTCAACATTGACACAAAGTCTAGCGTACACACATCTGGACTTTGTTCTGGTTGTATGATCTGTAGTGACATATTGGCCAATAGAATTGCCGATAGTTGTGAAAACTTTTTCATCCCAAAATTCCAAAGGGAACCTTGGTAGTCTTACCTAAGTAGGAGTAGACTTATTAAGGTCTGAGTTAGGATCAAATCTTAGTTTCCATGAGCATAGGGCAAGAGAATGTGGGCCATACAGCCATGGTCCTCTAGCAAGAGTAGTGATCATGTCCTCCCTATTCATAAAACTAAAAAGGAATAGGCCTCTTGCCATGGCAATGATCGAAACACTACCCTTAACTTTCCACCTAGATAGAACCCATTTCCTAATCATTTTGATACTAAGATGGAAAGAAAAAAACTTACCTACCAACGTAAGGTCCATGGATGCCACGATTTCCTCCACTAGATTGTCTGGGATATGCAGGGCCATGCCCTCTGAGATAACAGGGAGGCTCATCATACTTTTTGAGGGGCACATCTTTTCACCTATAGGTGCCTTCTTCCATATGTTGGATGGACTATCCACTACCAAATTTTTGAACAGATCCCTAGAGGCATTGCCACTAGTAGTGTCCTTCATTGGATCCGTGATCCCACTGGTCGCACTCAGGGGGCCCAACTTGGTGGGAAAAAACTAGTTTCAAATGTTGTCCACATGCAGAACCCATTTAGAAATTGTTATAAAAAAAATACCAATGTTCTTTTGTTAACTCAAGGCTTTACTTGGCCTTTCAATAAAATATATTTTCCCTTTTCTCCTTGCATGAAGTTTTTTTTTCCTTTGATTATGTTATTACTCATTGTTTTTGGAATTTTTTTTTAATAATCAAAACTTCTAGATAGTGATGCAAGAGATTACATTGGAATCATACAAAAGATTATTTGACTTAATTATAGTCATTATTGTGATATTAAACATGTTTTTTTCCCATAGTTCTGTGAGGCTTTAAACATCTTTCATTGTTGCAAAGGCATAGATATAAATTATTAGCTTATTTGGTTTCATAAAGTAACTATGAAAGGTTTAAATATTTGTTTGATTCATTTATTGAGTATATGATTACTAAGTATTATAATTAGGTAATATTGAGGTTATAAAGGTCATTTTTTCCTTGGTGTCATTATTATGATTATTGTAATTTTATTATAATTGAATAAACTAATCATTTTGATTAGGGTTTTCATGATTTTCATGAATGAAAGTTATCATTGTGATTCATTTTGTATTAAGGAATATTTATCAAGAATTAAGAAGTTAGAATAATGAGGAGAGGAAATAGGGTTTGTCTGTGTTCAGGCAAAAATGATGGAGAAAGATGTAGTGGGACTTAAACTCTCTACCAGAGTTGCATTGATGATAGGCATAGAGGTTGGGAGAATATTTAGGTTCAGGTGGACTGTGGAAAAACACATGATATGATAATAAAGAGAAAAAAATGGTGGAGGAATAGAAATAAATGAAAACAACAAATATGAAATGTTTATATTGTATAAATTAAGTCATTTATTTTACTAGTTACTTCATTATATCAATTTTTTAGTTTTATAGAAAACCCTATGATATACGCTGGTTGTTAGAAGGACATCCTCCGCTAATGGAACTATCCCATCACATTGTAAATGTTTTCATGATTTTATATACTATAGTAGAGTGGATTTGGACTAGGAATGTTTTTATAAATGGAAATATGATTGTTTGTTTACAAAAATATTGATGGGTTTGCTTGGTTTAATTTCATCTCTCCCTTAGATAGTGTATAGATGTAGTGAATGTTAATAATTTTATGAGGAAGGATATTTTATTTAGAATATTTTATGAAAATTTGTTTATTTAAATTAACATCTTTTCTAAAAAAAAATTGTTATTTGATTAAACATCATATCTTGAAAATGTTGTTATTTGATTTAGCATCATGTCTTGAAGTTGCAATTTAATTTGTCATCTTTTCTATGAATATCCATTTTATGGGTTTATGTTGTATGTTATAATTGTGTGAAAACCTATAGTGGTGTACTATATCTCTCTCCAAACCCTCATTTATAATTTTATTTTATGATTTTAGGCCTATGTTTGGTGACCTATTCCAACTCTGAATTGATGGTTGGGGTGGGTAAGTCTACCATCAGATGGATGGTCTTAACTTCCACATTATTATTTTTTAGATAAATACATTGTGTATACTCCTTGTCTTGGGAAGACCTTTACCATTCCAATGACTCTTAAGGCACTTAAGAAACATTTTGATTTTGATGTAATATATAGTTTTGTTGAGGGATATATTGATGAAACCTCTATGTTATGGTCACCAATTATAGTGATCATGTTTTTATATCTAATTTATTTAAAACTAATGTTGAACTAGGTTATTCACTCAGTATTCTTTTATAGTTATATTCTTGTTATATAAACACAATTTGTATTGATAGTTCACTATATAGTTCAATAGAACTAGTTTAAGGCTTTGGTAATTGATTCTTTATGTTTCAAATGATTTGGATATATTTGGATTTGGGTTAGAAGTTTATAAAAAAAATCCTATTTATTTATATATTTCACTTTTGTATAGTGACAAATATGCTTAGGGATTTTAACCTTTTAAATCTTGTTCAAATATTTATGTGCACTTGCCTTAGTAAACTTGTGATGTTCTAATTCATTGTTCCTTTGTGGGAACACAACCTTATAATAAGTATCACAAAGAATGCTTATTAATTTAATGTGATTGCATAAGATCATGATTTTTCACTATTTCACATTGTTATTTAACATTATTCTTTGTTTTGTATTGTGTTATAGTACACATTAGATCACATTGAAGTATTTTGAATTGTAGTGAAATATATTTTCCAAATTATCTTGAACTATTAGATATGGCTACTTGTTGTAGGTGGGTTATTGGCTAGTTTTTGGCTGATAATGCAATAAAGTATATATGGATATTTTTTGGTTTACTTTGAATAAGGTGAAAATTATTATTTTCCTTTATAATATGAATTTCTCAAGTAATATCTTAGTGTTGATTATGTGGAATGTGATAAGTGTGAGATCATGTTTTCATATATTATCACTATTAATTTTTTATGTTATTGTTGAATGTTGTAAAGAGATTTTGGAAGAAATATTATTCTATTGCTCTGCATTTTCATTATTTATTGGTTATTAAGTAGGGATAAACTCTAGTGTAAATCTATAGTATACTTCTATGAAGTCAAGAATTAAATAGTATGATCATACTTAATCTTAAAGTACTTAAATTCAAGTTTTTTAGATATGGTGGAACATGCCACCTATATTTATTGATCTATTAATATTTATAACATTTTTATTTTGAGGTGAGTTCTCACTTGGAAATTGTGTGACCAATGGTAATGTGAATTAGTCACCTTTTTAAAATCATTTTTGATAAGATGTTTGGACTAGATTAATTATATAGTTTTTATTTTTTATGAATAAATGGATACTCAAGTAACTTGAGTCATCTTAACTTAGTATAAAAACATGTTCTCATTGTTTACTTATTTTATAAATTCATAATGAAGTGTAAGTAATCACAATATTTGAAGACATTATTGAATGTTTCCAAGTGTATTGTTAATGATTTTTTAATTTTTACTTCTTTAGATATATATCATGTTGTCACTAATGTCGAAGAGTTAGCATATATATGATTTTATGACTTACAAGATTAATGCACTATACTTTATGGAAATAGGGGATACCCTATTCAAGAAACCTAAAATTGGTGGCTTGGTAAAATACTTATAATTATTATGTGGCTTTGGAGTGTGTGTTAAGTCATTGTGATGTTTATTTGATAATTTTAGTGACAATTAATAAATTAAGGTTTATGGTATAACCACCTAGTTCTTGAGTTGTTACATAATTATGGCATGAAGTGTTTCTTACAAAAGAGGCTAATATAATATTTTTTGTTAAATAAAAGAAAAAATGTTGAATTTTTAAGGAAGTGGTAAACTCTTTATATTGATTATTTTTTATTAACTCCATTTATTTAATTACATAGTGTCAAAAAATATATTATTATATTTATGTTATTAGGATGGTATTATGGAACTTATGTCAAGACTCTAATGTGGTATACGATTAGTAGAATTGATGGATTGAACATTTTAATTTATCATGAAATAATAAGATACTATGAGTTTAAATAAGGTATAAATGCATGGTTAAATATTATGTTAATGGATATGATAATTATAATATAGTTTAGTAAACGGTGAAGTCATAAACAAAATATATTCCTATAACCATTTAGGACTAGCTCAGACATTGACCTGTCGAGAAGTAGAGTCGTTTTTCTAAAGATATGAGATGTAAATGGATTCTAGTTTGATGTGTTTGAATTATCACTTGATTTTTTATAATTTAGTTTGAAAATATTCATAGATGTGGTTAAGTAATAAGAAATGTGATGATAATTGTTATTTACTATTTTGGGTAGATATCTAAAGTCCTTTAATCATTTTAATAAGATTACTTTGATGAGACATTAAGTTCTTTGGCTTTAATATAAACCAATTTTTATGTAAATTAGTGGATGGGTAAAAACCAAAAATATTTTGAGATTCTTGTATCAAAAAGGTTTCAAATATGATACCCTAGTGTGATTGGTTGTTTTATGGGATTGAATATTATTGATCATGAGTAGTGCAGTCTATTAATAAGCTTTAACTATGGGTTTAAATGGTTATATTTATCAATTATTAAGGTTATATGAATTACTCTTGGTTTTTAATTTTAGTTTTTACTTTAGATTTTTTTACATAGTTTAAGCTAATGGAAGTAGTAAATGTCTTTTAAACATGACAATTCACCATAAAGATTATACTATAAGGATTAAGGTTTTTTTTAATGAATTTGTTAACAATTTATATAACCTAATCTCTCTCAATCATCATATGAGTTCCCAAAACATCACTTTATTTAATATTATTCCCTTTATAAATAAGTGATGATAAATAAAATTAAACTTTAGATACATGTTTCCTATCCTGACTAGATTTGTTGGCATATCTATTACCATGATGAAAATTCTATATTTAATTCATCATGATGGAAAGATGAAAATTCTCATAAAGATAAAGTTCTTATTCTAGTGATAGAGAATATAACTTTGAGTTTATTTTTTAAACCTTGTGCTAATCACTTAACCTAGTAATTGGGTAAAACATACCTATGGTTACCATGATAAGGTTATTACAATCATGTATATTAATTTCATTTTAATTTGATGGGATTAAAAACACATGAACAATGATTGATGTTGTAAATGGAAATCATAACTCTAAATGCCTAAAATTTTGTGGGTTGATTTTTGGGTTTTTGACATGCCTAATTTAACATTGGAACATTTAAAATGTTTGCAATAGGGCCATGATGAGATTATCAAAAAATAAATTTTATGATTCAAAACTACCTTCCATTTTTTAATTTTTAAACCATTAGATTTATAAAATTAATTCATCTTCACTAGGATTATTTTGTATCCACTCAAATAAAGAGCTATGCATAAAATTTAAAATTATTTTGAGGAAGTATACATGAATGTGTTCAAATATGCATCTGATTTAAATTTATAAATACATAAGGATACCAATATAAATGAATCATGGTAATCTTCACATAGTAATTAAGGTACTAATAAAATAATAGAATCATATTTAACATCTTAAAAATAGTCTAAATACAATCTTTCATAGGATGGATAAATCAATGAAAACATTTACAATCAATGCAGAGCAAGTAAAAGTACTCAATAAAGCAAAAAAATATTTTAAAAAGCACCCCCTAATGTGAATAAATCTATTTTACATAAAAGGAAACCACTTCAGTTTCACAAATTCAAAGATCAACCACATGATATTTTATATACATTATTGGATGATAAGTTAATCACTCTCCATCCTAATTAATATCATCCTCATCATTATCATGAGTAAAAAAATCCAATTCATTTTTCACTTATCATGGTATTAATGGGCATCAATATAATGATAGTTGTGCATTAAAATAAAATATTACACAACTTACAGATAAAGGTAATGTCACATTTCACAATAATAGAGTAAACATGAAAGATGATATACTCCATATAATAGTTAGATATCACATTACACAAACATGGTTAAAAAATAAAAATTTCAAAGCTTCAGATAGGATACATGAACATATAATAAACACTTCAAATATATAAAAATATCATTAATAATATAAAACTAAACTATCAAATATAATCAATACATGTATGACTATTTCTAAGAATACAAAGTCAAATATTCAATATCAAAAGGCACTTATGAATAATGATAAATATGATGATTTTTTTGTTTATGTAAAGGTGGTAAACTCATTATGATTATTAGTTATATAAATTATAAATTTCATGATAAAAAATGGTTAAAATGAAAATGCATGTATAATTACACTCCTTTGTTGCCTTGGATACACCAAGCAAGATTAATAAAAAAAATCAATAATATTCAAAACATTAGATAGTCATATAGATAATACCCTTGGGAATATAGTGATACCTTTCTAGGTTAGTTTATCAATAATGTAAATTCCATTTCTAGTCTCATCAAGTACATGGGTCTTTAATATGTTATTAGGATGCCATTGGATATATAACCTCCATGTAGGACCATATATAATGCATAGATGTCTCAAGTAAATACATTTTAATAAAGTAGTCAAATTTCATGGCATTCCTTATGAGCACTCTCTAAATTTAGTGATGAATCATCCTAATCCACCACCACCATAGGTTTTTATAGGATTTACTTAGGAGCACAGTATAAATATAAGTAGTGCACCATTTGAAGAGCATAGTGAAGAATTAGTTATAGAACCTAGATAGAATATTTATATATAGTTAATTAAAATTAAAGGGTCACAACCTCCTAAAAATTAAGATACCTATTAGAGAGTTACTCATAGTTCAAATAAATATACATCTACATTGCATTATAAGGTAATTGCTTGAACAATTTAACATGTTTAACAATGTACACATGTAAGAATCCCTTATCCTCTTTCACAACATAACTCACCAAGTATTTCACCTTCATAAGTTACATATTAAACAAAATATTCTATAAGAAGATATCAATATAGTTATAACTACAACACTTAATACCTTTTAAAATTTAGATACATCCACATGTAGCATTTTTCATTCACGAAAAGTCACTCTCCAACTCTATGATCTAAGTACACACAATGATCATCTCATTTATGGGATAATATTTTATTTTAATTTTTAAAAATATTAAAAAAAAAAAATCAAATATAAAATATTTTAAAAATATAAATTCATTCAATATATTTTTAAAAATAAAAAATTAGGCCCTGAACACAACATGAGTTGCTAGTTTACTTATTTACATATGTTATTTATCACATATTTGGTTGATAAAATATTATTTTTATATACACACATGAATTTCATGAGGGTTATGAGTGTGATGTATGACATACATTATACATTCATTCTTATATGTTGGGCACCCTTCTACCTAGCGGTGATGCCTATGTTAAAGGCACCTTCATCTGCAATTTATATTATAATAGTTTATATCTTTATATGACTTCAAATACAATATTAAGCTACATATATTATAAGTATATTTATAATCACTATCTAATATTTATTTATATGAATACATTAATTTTTCACAATATAACATTGATATATATGGATGGACTAGACGACTTGTCACCTATTCTATGCTCCTTCGATATTGTTTACTTTCTTGCATGGTAGGCTAGACATTGTGTGATTATTATATGTGTCCCTTCACTCTTTTTTGAAATTATTTAAAAATATATTTTATATCCTGATTTATATGTATGACATTTGAACATGTCCATTACTTATGGCCCTTGGACCTATGTGTGTAACATTTGAACATGTACCTTGTATGCATCCCTTGTCCTTAATACATGACATTGGGTCTTGTGATTATTTAGTTTTTTGATTTTTGTTAAGGTTTAAATGATACATAGAAAGTACATCCAATTTATATATGGTTACTTTACTATATGATTCAATGTTATATCTATCTATAGAAACTCTTATATGTCTCACATTCAATATGTTGTATACAAGATTCAACAAAAAGAATTATATGATAACAAACTCTCCACATGTTTAGAATATACTAAATGATTTAATATTTATTACATGATATAGTTAAATTTTATTTTTAAATGAGTGAATTTTAGGATACATCCTACATCTCAAAAGAGGGAATCACAATGGACATGTCTTAGATATCTAAGCCTCCATGTGTAGACAAAAAGAAGATTTCAAATAAAGTACATGTTTTCACATATTTAAAGTGATTAATAAATCAAACATATGGCATATAATGTCACATTTATATAGATTATGGAGGCATATGAAATGCATATGAACTAAATTTTCAAAGACTTAAAGTAAATAATTATACACACTTGAATGCATATGCATCGACATGTGAAAAACAACTACAATGTAAATGTTATAGGTTTCAAATACATTTAAAATTGAACATATATATTCTCAATATTCTATATTCTTGGTAAAAATTCAAGGGGTACTAATTCATTATCATGCTTATTCAAAGTTTTAAAATGCTAAAATTTAAAGTTAAAAGTTACAAATTCAAATAAAAATGTTTATTTAAAATTCAAAATATATGAGAAATGCAGTCATGATGGGGGAATGAATATTCTTCATTCTCTTTTAATCATGAAAATTAAATCTATATCTATCTGTAGTGGTGTGATTCAATATGTTTGAGTAATGTTCATTGAGGTTCAGTGACACTCAATGGCCATGGAATAACTTATATAAAAGCTATTGTGTGGTTTCAACTTCTATTAGAGGTGATGTACATTTGAGTCTAGTGAAACTCAACATCTTTGGCATCACCTCTATTGAACCCATCATGGTTACACTTATTTGTATTAGTGCATTATGTATTATTTTCCAATCATGCAAATTTTAATAATGAATTTTTATAGAGTAAAATCTGCATTACTTATTCAAAATTGGTATTTGATCACCATAAATGTGTCATTGGTTCAAGTTATCCAAGTGGATCAATAAATGGGGAAACTCTCCATCATTAGTTGTAGGTTACAAAAAAAATTGGTTGCACATACATATATGTAGTCTCCTTCCTTACACTCTATTCAAATTTACAAAGTTTTTTTTTTTAAATTTTAGAATTTGAAAATGACTACTTCATGAGATTTTACAAGGTTTTATAAATTGAGCACCCTACATAATTGAATTATTTATTTAAAGACAAAGTGTGTTGTACACACTCAAATTCAATTTATTTCTCCTTTACTCTATAAATTTCATTACTATAATAAATGAGGGATAAAATTAGACATAAATATGGTTATGGGTATGTGATAGTATTAATTTTTAACATATTCCTAACAAAATGACTTGCACCCAATTAAATGACTATTATTCACCATTCCTCTAATAATTATATCTATAAGGGTTCAACCTTTTATTTTTCATTACTATTATATATAACTTCCAAGATCAAATTTTAATTTTTTTAAAAATCACCTTTATAATGATCCAATATAGGATAGAGGTCCTTGATCTTTGAAGTCTATGTTAGGAAAACATGAGTACATTGCACCACTATCCACTTAGTTTTGCCACTTACCACACTAAATAATGGATAGTTTCCAAAATTTAAAATAATATTTTGGGTCTTTCCACACATTTCATAATTTTAGATAAATAAAATTATCAAAATATCCACCTATAAATACATGTCAAGAGTCACTTATTACCCCCACTTTTTATTCACTTTATTCAAGATTTCATACTTATGCACATAAAAAATATACCCTATTCTTTCTATTTCAAGATCATTCACACAAATCATGTCTAGTCACCTCTTATTATAATTTCCACTTGTAGATAGTTAGATAATTCAATATAGATCAATGTGTAAGATATTTACATCACTTATTAATACTTTCCAAAAATAACATCTTTCCATATTTAGCATTTTTCAAAATAAAAATAGTTTATTATTTCAAATCTTTAATATTATGATATTCTCTAGTTTTACATGTATAATAAAATATAATCTATTTGTGTTCTATCCTAAATATTTTAAAACAAAACCATGGAGAGGTAAATTTAATCTTCTCCATGTTTGGGAGGGATCCTATCCATGGTAAGGAAATTTTTTTTATCTTCATGGTTGGGAGGGCTCCCAATGATGGTAAGTGAAAAAAAACCCTATATATGGTTGGGATCCCTCCAAAACATGTATAGGATTTAATTTTCTCTCACCATGGTTTGGATACCTTGTCTTATTCATGGTTGGGTGGGATCCAAACCATGGTGAGGGAAAAAAATCCATCTCTATGGTTGTGAGGGCTTCCAACCATGGAGAGTGAAAACATTGTCCTCTCCATGGTTTGGATCCCTCCCAAGCATGGAGAGGAAATCAATTTGAATTAACCATGGTTTTTATCCTTCGTAACCATGGAAAAGACAAAATTTTCCCTTACCACATTTTTGGAATCCATTGCCCTCTCCATGGTTGGGAGGGCTCCAAAACATGGTGAGGGAAAAAATTTCCATATCTATGGTTGGGAGGGACCTTAACCATGGTGATGAAATAAAATCCATCATCATGGTTGGAATCCATCAAGATTATGTAGAGGATAAAATTTTTCCTCATCTTGATTGGGGCTTTCCCAACCATGGAGAGGAAATAAATTATCTTCACCATTGTTGGGATCATTGTCTTCTCCATGGTTGAGAGGGCTCCAAATCATGGTAAGGGAATATTTTTCCATCCATGTAGTTGAGAGGTAATGAAGAGGGGAAAAAATTCCATCTCAATAGTTTGGATCTATCCCAACCATGGAGAGGGAAAAAATTCCCTCTCCATAGTTTGGATGACACTTAACCATGGTGAGGGAATAATTTCCCTCGCTAGAGTTGGGAGAGATTCCGACCACATGAGGTAAAAAAATTCTATCCACATGGTTGGGATGGATATTGGTCAATGGTTACCCTCCCCATAGTTGGTATGTTTCCCAACCATGGGTTGGGAAAATGTTTCCCTCCCCATGGTGGGGAGATATCTCAAACATTGGGATGGAAATATTCTCCCTCCTCATGGTTCAGAAGGATACTAACCATGGGTAGGGATTGACCATGAAAAGACCAAAATTTCCATCACATAGGTTGGGAGCCATCCCAACCATGGTGAGGATAAATTTTATCCTATCCATGGTCAGGATCCCTCCTAACCATGGGGAATAAAAAAACATGGAGATGAAATATTTTAGCCTCTTGTTTTATTAGGATGCCATGTGGAATGATATAATTATACCACATGAAAATTAAAAAATTGAAAGGAGATAAGGTGTGACACTATCAAAGGTTTATTATAAAGATATTATTTGGCCCTCAGTATCCTAAGATAGATAAAAAAATATTGTGGGTTATGTGGTTTTTATGGCACATATAGTCTATTATAGATCCAGATCCATTCATTAGATCATATATAAGGAGAGGCACTGAGGATGTGGATCTTCAAGACCTAGGAACTATTGGATCTAGAGAGGGATGCTGAGTAGGAGGATAGAAGGTTCAAAGAGTTTTGGTGGAGAAATAATTACTACCAGGAGAGGAACTTTCTTAAATAGGAGGATAAGGAAGAGGAGTAGGAAAAGGAGGATAATGGTTGGCCTATAATAGCTAGTTCGGTGGAAAAGGATCTTAACCTTTATAGGGTAGAAGGGTTGGTGGAGAAGTATTTTTTGTGGATAAAATTGTCCATTCTTGGGGAGGAAGGTGATTTTGAAAAGTGCCTTTCTTAATAGGAAGAAAAAGGGGAAAAGAAAGACAAAGTTTTGTCAAGAAGGATCTTGACCTCTCCAAGTTTCATGTTTGAAAGGAAACTTGGAGAGGTGCCTTCCTGAACAGGAAAAAAAAGGGGAAAAAAGGAAAATCCTTTGCCTCCAATTGATTGTTGGGTATGAAGGATTCAAGACTTATCTACAGATGAAGGGTTGGTGAACAAGTTAGTAGTGATTGATTAGAATAGCTAGAATCTTGACTAGTTTACTCAACAAAATCTTAATTGGCTAACTAGTTTTATATTCTCAACCTAATTAACTCATTGGAATAGAAGGCAATTTTTGTAAATAGGTGTCCATCTCTTAGTTTTTTGGGATATATTAACTAAAAATATTAGGAACCTATGTTCACTGGGAGGCTCTTAACATACTCAACATTTGATAAGGAAGTTTATTTGGAATCCAAGCATTATAACATCTTCTAATAGGGCCCTCTATCAGATTGGAGGAGAATTGGAAGTTAGATGATCTAATTTCATGTCCTTGACTAGAAGGTTTCTTAACAAATTTTTCCTATGCTAGACTTACATAATTGGGTCAAGCTCACATCCTTATTTCCATTGAGCTTAATTTGACACTCTTCTAAAGAGGGTTAAAGGATGGATTTAGAATCAAGTTGATGGAACTTCAATGTTTGAATGTTAGTTTGAAGACAAGGAAAATATTTATGGAAGTCATATTTTTCTAAGAGTTAATTTTTTTGTATCCAAATAAAGTTATCACATGGATTCAAGATAAATTCTCTAGTTAAAGAAATAAGCTACCACCCATTATTAGTAGCTAGGTAGAAAATTTGGGCTCTAATCCAGGCTTCATCTACATTTCATTTTGGAGGATTGGTGCATGATACTGGATGTCTAGTTTTTAACTAGGATATATCAATTAGGAAGATAATACATTATCCTAATTATAAATTTCCTAATTTTGTACCTCTATTTAACCTTGATTAGATGGAAAACAAAACTAATAGTATTGATTTAGGAGGTTGGAGAGATAACCTTTCCTTGGCTTGGTTAATTGAAGTTTTTCATTGGTTTTAAGCTTTTGGGATGGCCCTAATTTTGATCCTATCTCCTCTAGTTGGAAGTCATAGTAGAAGGATGATGTAGAAATATAGGATTCATATTTTCTTATCTATTACATTTAGACTATTGGCATTTTTAGTGGTCGGTCATATGGTTAGACCAATTTGAATTTTTTATGGGATTTGATTCTAAGAATTCAAATTATAATTTTATCTACCTTTTTAGGGTTGATTGTTGTCACATCCACCTTTTTGGACTTGGGTCTTTAGATTTTAAAATATGGATGATGGGGTTGATCATGTATGTGAGAAATACTTATCTAAATTATTGGTTTCTAATTTTGTTTTTTATCTCTCTATCTATGTTATCTTAGGGCCCTTACGAGGCATGTGTTTTTATTAGATCCTTTTTGGTTGCTCTTTATCTTTTAATGATTCAAGATTTGGTTTGGACTCTTCTCTTGTTACTCAGATCCCCATGGGGGTCATTTATCAAATTATGTCTCTATTTGGGGACCTAAGCCCCCTTCTACTAAGGAAAAAATGTTATGTACTTTCCTTCTTATTTTGCTTTGTTAGGATGTGAAACTTAGAGGAAAGATAAACCCTCTTGATGTTACTTTTTTGTATGGAGGTTATGTAGAAGACCTTTATGGTGGAATATTTCCCTCTCTAGTGGATATTTTAGTGTGCATTACCCTTTGAGAAGACATGATGAATGGAGATCACCCTTTGAGATTCACTTTTTATCAATTTATTTTTTCACTATAGGCTATGGGACCTTATAACCCATTGCTAGGAATAAAACCAAAAATTGATACAAAATAATTTCACAAAAACATAATAATAGATATAAATAGAGATGTAGAAAGAATAAAAACATGAAAAATAAGAAGACCAAATTTAATGTGGTTCACCCAATATGGGCTACATCCACCAAGAAACACTTTATTAGATCTTATTACAAGCCATTAGAGTATAAAATACTCTTAGATCAGTCTTCTCATAATTACAATGCACAAATATTATTTGGAGTTATGTTCAAGAAACCCTCCTAAATTTGCACCTAAATTGACACACTCTATTCTTCCTTCTCAAACCCTTGTTCTCATGATGTATTTCCTATGAAAAATCTATCTATACATAATACATCAATAAAGTGGTATTATAAAATAATGGGTACCAAAACATGGGCCAAGTCAACTCAAAAAACCCTAGTGAGAATACATATAGAGTGTATAGTACATTTTTAATGTACAATATTTAAAATACACTATAATTTAGAAATAGAATCCACAACATAATAATCTCCCACTTGGATACTAATCTTATCTAAGCAAGCATCTCAACCCTTCACTATCAATTATGAAGACCAAACAAAACTGAACATAGCTTTAGTTTTTCCCTTGTGACCACCTTGGTCATCATGTCTATAGGATTTTGATTGGTATGAATCTTTTCTAGCTTCAACTTCTTTCCTCCAAAGTTTTCTTGATGAAATGGTACCTCAAATGTATATGATTTATCTTATAGTTGAAAGCAGAGATCTTTGCTAGATGTATAACACTTTGACTATCACTATATATCTTCCCTTCCTCCTGCTTATGCCCTAACTCTTCAAGAAATTGATATAACCAAATCATTTTTTTACTTGCCTCTATGGTAGTAACATACTCAACCTCTATGGTTGACAAGGCCATAAGCTTCTGTAGTCATGAAATCTAGCTCACCATTGTGTCACCTATAGTAAATACATATCCTATTATACTCCTACTATCTAAATCTCTATCCATGTCTGAATCTACATAACCAAGCAAAGTGGTGTGCAATACACCATAACTTAAAATTGTCCCCATGGTCCTTATTACATACCAAAGGATCCACTTCACTACCTTCCAATGTTCTCTACCTGGATCACTCATGTACCTACTTACTACTCCCATTACATGGGTAATATCTAGCCTAGTGCACACCATGGCATACATCAATATACCAATAGCTAATGAGTATGGTACATGTGACATCAGGATTCTCTCCTCCTCTATATTGGGACACTACTCCTTTGATAACTTGAAATGACCTTCCAAAGGAGTCCCAACTAGTTTAGTATCCTTCATACTAAACCTATCCAAGACCTTTTTGATGTACTCTTCCCAGGATAAATTTAGCTTTCATTCCTTCATATCCCAAGTTATTCTCATAACAAGGATTTGTTTTTCTACTCCCAAATCCTTCATAGCTAAGTTGTTCCTTGAGTACCTTTATTTCTTGCATGTTCTTACCTACAACTAGCATGCCATCCATATATAGACAAAGGATAATGTCATCACCCTCATCAAACTTCTTGATATATATGAAATGGTATGAATGACACCTGGAGTATCCCTACTCCATCATTAAACTATCAAATTTCTTGTAGCACTATCGTGGAGCTTATTTTAAGCCATACAGGCTCTTCTTCAATTTATACACCATTTTCTTCTTTCCTGTGACCTCATATCCATGTGGATGCTCCATATATAAGTCTTCCTCCAAATCACCATGAAGGAAAATAATATTCACATCCAACTACTCCAAGTTCAAGTCTTCCACTACCATTATCCCAAGAACAGACCTAATAGAATCATCTTTACAACTGGGGAAAAAATCTCATCGAAATCAATTCCCTTCTTCTATAAAAACCTCTTTACCACCAACTGGTACTTATACCTTTTCTTGCCTCCATCATCTTATTTAAATCTATACACCCACTTATTTTATAATACTCCCTTACCTTTAGGTGGGGTTACCAAATCCCAAGTCTAATTTTCTATGAGAGATTGATGCTCCTCATCCATAGATTGCTCCAACTTCTTCCTGACATCTACTTGCATTAGTTATTCAAAGCACTATGTCTCTCCATTTCCAATGAGTAATAAATAATTAAGAGATGGATAAAAACATTTAGGTTCCCTTCTTACCCTAGAATACCTTCTCACCATAGGAGTTTTGGGTTCTTTTGGAGTACATGCTTAAACTGGTTGCTTGGATACTTTATCATCTGTAATGTCCTCTAGTACTATGTACTCCTTTTTGGAATCCTCTTTTTGATCTTGCAACTGCTATTTATATATGAATTTTCATTAAAGACAACATCCCTAAACCTAAATATTTTATTTTCCTTAAGACTCCAAATCTAGAAACCAAAGTCACCCTCACCATAACCAATAAAGGTGCATTTTTTAGACTTAGCCTCTAACTTTGTCCTATCATCCTTATCAATATAAATGAAGGCTTCACATCCAAATATTTTAAGAAATTAATAATCAATCTTCTTACTAGACCAAGCTTCCTTAGGTATGCCTCCATCTAAAGTAAATGAAGGACCTCTATTTATCATATATACTATGGTGTTTACTGCTTCTATCCAAAATTGAAGAGGTAGTCCTACATGAAACCTCATGATCCTAACACCCTCCATGATAGTCCTATTTATCCTTTCTGACACTCCATTCTATTGTGTATTTCTTGGAACTATCCTCTATCTATGAATTCCATTCCTTGAAAATTAATCAAAAATTGCATTGCTACAATATTCCCCACCATTATCTGACTTGAGACATTTTAACTTAAGACCTATTTCACTCTCAACCAAGGCTTTCCATATTTTAAATATATAAAACACATCATATTTTATCCTAATGCCATACACCCAAACTTTTCTAGTTGCATCATCAATAAAAGTGACATAATAAAATGGCCCACTAATAGAAGATACCTAAGCTAGCCCTCATACATCTGAATGAACCAGCTCTAGCTTATTCTCCTTCCTCATAGGTCCAACCTTGAGAAACTTTACCCTTTTCTATTTTCCATATACATAGTCTTCAAAAAAATCTAAATTAGATCCTTTTAATTTGGATAATTGATCATTCAAAGTTTTCATACCATTTTGGCTCATGTGATCGAGCCTATTATAACACAAAGTTGTATCTTCATTTGAAGTAACTAAATTACAATAATCAACATTACTTGATAAATATAGGGTACCAACCTTCTTACCTCTTTCTACTATAATAGCACCCTTGGTCACCTTTCAATAATCTACTATAAATGTCACCATATAACCTTCACTACTTAGTTTTCCTACAAATACCAAATTCCATCTCAACTTAGACACATGCTTGACATCCTTCAATATCCAAGTGTTCCCATTCTACATCTTGATCTAAACACTTCATTTTCCTGCTATGTTGTAAGGAGCATCACCACCAAGGTAAACATGTCCAAAATCCCCTTGAACATAATCAATAAAATAATTCCTAAATGGTGTAGCATGAAAAGAAGCCCCTAAATCTAAAACCCAAGACTCGATAATATTATCAATGGAGAGAATTAATGCATCCTAACAAACATTACCTATTGCCACATTCACTTCCTTGGTGTCTTCTTGATTTTTTTTTCTTGTTCTGAAGAGACCAAAAATCCTTCTTTGCATGACAAGTCTTTCCATAGTACTAGCATACCATCTTAGCCCTTGATTTTGACCTTCCAAGACCATTTGACTTTTTGCACTTTCCTTTTCCTCTAAACTTTTGTCTCCCTCTACTCTCCACTGCTAAAGCATCACTTGAAGTAGAAGTATCCCTAGAGAATTTCCATCACATTTCCTCACTAAGGATTACTCTTATGACATCCTCAAACTTCAACTTGTCATTATTATAGACCAAGTTGCTCACAGCCATTACCAGGCTATTCCAACTCTCTGGTAAGGAACACAAAATAAGCAAAGCCCTGACTTCATCATCAAAATCTATTTTTTGAAAATTCAACATAAACACAACCATATTGAATTCATTTATATGATCATCAACTGGACCATTTTTTGACATCTTCATATTAAATAAATTTGTCATTAAAAATATTTTATTAGAAGTAGAGGATTTCTCATATAACTTCCCTAATGCATTAATGAGACCTTCTGTGGTCTTCTCTTGTGATATATTAAATGGGACTAAAGATGCATGACATAACCTCATGGCCCCAAGTGCTTTCTTGTCAAGAAAATCCCAAACCTCATTTGTCATACTCACTGATTGCTTTACTTTTCCTCCCAGTGGAGCATGGAGGTCCTTATGATAGAGTTAATCCTCCATCTGCATCTTCCATAGACCAAAGTTCTATCTATTGAATTTTTCAACCTTTGATTTATGATCATCATCCATAACTCCCACATAAAATAATAACCCTTCCTGTGATTCAACACTTTAGCAAATACAACTTGAAGTTTTGATACCAATTGTTAGGAATAAAACTAGAAATTGATTTTGAACAATTTCAAAAAATCACAAATAATAATAGATATAAATAGAGATGTAGAAAGAACACAAATAAATATGAAAAATAAGAAGACAATATTTGACATGGTCACCCAATGTGGGATACATCCACCAAAAAAAACTTGTTTATATTTTATTACAAGCCATGAGAGTATAGACCACTCTCAGATTAGTCTTCTCATAATTACAATGCACAAATATTGTTTGGAGTTGCGCTAAACAAAGCCTCCTAAATTTGCACCTAAATTCACACACTCTATTCTTCCTTCTCAAACCCTTTTTCTCATGATGTATTACCTATGAAATATATATCTATACATAATACATCAACAAAGCGGTATTATAAAAAATGGATACCAAAACCATGGGAAAGAATACATATAGAGTGTATAGTATATTTTAAATGTACAATATTTGAAATACACTATAATTTAGCAAAAGGATCCATAACACAACACCCCTAATTGTGGAAACCTTAAAACCCTCATGTTCACTTGTCTCACCTTGGTTTTTGGACCTTAAATCCACTTGTTAAAGGTTGGGGGAGCCTCCAAACCTTCTTTGTTATACTTTCAAGTTATGGGATCCTTAAAACCCTTAGTTGTGGGAATCCTTAAAACTCTCATGTTCTTTAGTCTTACCAAGGTATTGGGTACCTTTATTTCACTTTTTAAATTTTGGGGGAGCCTTCAAAACGTATTTTCTATTCTTGGTTATTAGGGGATTCTAATACCCTCTTTATTGTGCCTAGATGTGGGTCTAGTTATTAAAACCCTCACTTTCCCAGTTCATAGCTTCAGTTTCAAAAGTATTTTACCTTATCAAATTATATATATATATATATATATATAAAACCATTGTGTTATTGCTCGGGTCAAACATTTAGATTTTTGAGGTCATTATCATTTACACAATAAATGCCTCCCTATATTGATATAGATATTGATTCAAAAAGGCTAAGATCATATATATATATAGGCATTTATTGTGTAAATGATAATGACCTCAAAAATCTAAATGTTTGACCCGACCAATAACACAATGGTTATTCTATATATACACATATATGGTATAGTCTAAATACTACAATATCACTCATATAGATATAATTAATGGTTAATAGGTTGGTTTTGTCATGATTAGTTCAATGGGAATAGTTGTAAACCATTGAAATCAATTGGTGTGACCATATCCCTTGTGTATCATTTTGAGTCAATTTCGTACCATGTTCTTCTCAATTGGGACCATGTTTTGGTTTCTTATTTTTAATGGTTTGATAAAATATTTGGAAATGCCATGTATTTCTCATATTAAAATCATCATTTCCAATTTTAATATAATCTCACTAATTTTTTTTTGAAACAATTGGCATGTATGTTGTATGATCCCAACTATAACATGTTTTCTTAGAAGAAAACTACAATGGAATTTTGATTATTAGATATTTCTCAATATATCTAAAAACTACTAATTATGGGAACTTTTCACTACAACATCTCACTAAAATAGGCTTTTGAAATTTATTTAATCAACATTCCCATACAAATAATGTGTGGGGACTTACAACTATAAGATCTAAAATATATAGAACATAATCAAAGCTTACATACATAGGGTATGTTCCAACTTGATAAACTCATTCAAATAGTTTGAATATTTAATTTATGTTGGGATGCTCATAATAAGATTAATTATAATATGGACTCCATGGGATTTTCTATGCCCTAAGTTATATTGGTGGTTAATTTTCCAGTGATGGAAAAAAATGATTGTTTAAAATAATGATGGACTGTATAAACTTATGACTATAACTACATAAAATATATTTTTTAATGAAAAAAATTAACATAATAAATATGAATTCATAGGAGGGTGCAATAGGTAATGAAAAAATGTTCTTAGCAATTTTTTTTAATGAAATGGTTGCTTTCATATAGCTTATGATAATAAATGTACAAACTAGGTTTACTGATGATATATGACAACATGATGGAATTGATGCTTTAATAAATTTTGGATTGTAAAAAAATAATAGAGATAAATGCATAAAATGTGTTTATTAAGGACATAAAATAACAAAACAAAGTTTGATGTTCACAAAAATGAAGACACACAATAACTTGATGACAATTATTTTATAAAATAAGATTGTCAATTACAAATATCAACATAATAAAGATGTATAAAAATAAGAATGCAATAAAAAATATTATGCTACCATTTTCCATAAACAATGTAGAAAAAAATTCAATGTAGCCAAATGTCAATTGAATATAAAATTATATTTAGATTAAAGGCTACACCCATGGGTTGGGTCTACAAAAAAATTATGGGATGAGTCTTAACAATACAATGATTTTACGGTTGGGGATGCACTGATGTTTGAAAAGGAAACACAATGAGTTGGGTAGAATTTTTTTTTTTTCAATCTTCCACATGTTTTTTTAATCTATCAATGGATTTATTTCATTTTGAAAATTCCATCATATATTTGAAATGAACCACATTATGTTGTATGAAAAATTAAAAAACCATATATTTAAGTTACATAAAGGAGTTAAAAATTAGGATCAAAATTACATCATTACTAAACTAAAAACAAGCTAAAAAAAAACCCGAAAAGAGTAAAACATTCAACATAGATAACTTATCTCTTCATCTAAAATCTTAAATGAGTATTTCACAAAAAAAAAAAATTAAAAATAAGCTTTTGACAATGAAAATATATTATTTTTATTTAATGGTTTTGATAATAAAAAAACATATTACTTCCTTTCATTCCTTCTACTATTAAGATTTTAGGATCATAATGAAGATGCCTTAGTTGAATATTTACTAGATAGATTGATGTAGCCTCTTTTGCATGGTTACATTGATAGTTTTATCATGTGGTGAGTCTCCATTATGGTTATAATTATTCTTAGGTTGATTAGATTGTAACCTAAATTATTATTTCCTTATTCTCAATAACATTCAAGTATTTGTAGTATGTGAACAACAAGTCTTTCTTCTTCAATTAGCATATAGGTTTTAAACCTATAGTGGCTTGCATCAAAACTATATATTCAGTTGGTAATTAAATTGTTGCATTTTCAATATGATTATATTGTAACCTTTATTATATTCTCCACATTTTCTATCATATTCAAGTATTTTTGGCATGCTAAGGTGAATAAGAAGTCATTCTCCTTCAACTAGACAATATGTTTTAATTTATGGTGGAAATTTTTATTTAGAGTTCATATCAATCACTATTGAAGTTAAGTACTTTTTGTATGTAGGAATACAAACCCTATTAAAAAAGGTGACCTAGGAATTAGAAGTCACATTAGTGGTGAATATTATGAGTATTGAGTGTGGTTACTAAAATTTATAAAAATTACCACTAATATTAGGATTTGATATTCGGTCATAAGTATTTTTTCTTTGGATTGTTACCATTAGCAAGAGATCACAATTCTTTGAGACATTTTCTCAAAATTTTCACAAGTTGTTAACTTCCACCTCTTGCATATGTGTCTACCAACATAGTTACAACTATAATTTATTACAAAAAATATTGAACTTATACTAAGAAGAATGTCCATACCCTATTAAAAATGATAACCTATGGGTATTTAATGCAAATGCATTCTAAATGATAATTTTTATGCAGTTAATGTAGTTTACATTAACAATTATATCATGTAGTGAGTTTTCACTGTGTTTATAATTATTTCAAGTTAAGAATATTATAACCTATATTATCCATTCCACATTATCAAACATAGTCAAGTCTTTGTTGTGTGCTTAGGTGAATAATATGTCATTTTCATTTAACTAACCAATAAGTCTTAAATGTATATTTTTATACAACTAAGGTTAATGATATTATAAGTATGATATGCACTCTTTAATTGATTTTCTTGTGAATATTTCTAATTTTTGGACTATGCCAAAATGATTAAAATAAAAACCCAATGGGAAGGGGTACCACATAGTTTGATAACAAAGTGTGCTTGTTGAGAATTAGCAAGATAATAAATGATATTAAGATATGGTATTTAGTCATAAGTAATTTTTATTTGGATTTTTCCCACTAAAAAAGATGTACATATAATAAAAGGGATAATTTAGATAAATTTGATACTAAATATTCATATGACAACATAGTAAATGCTACCCTTCAAACTACATTATCTTAGACATAAAAAAAGACTCTTACCAAAGGCTATAAAAATAGAAATGCCAGAAGCAAAATGTAAACATAAAAATAGATAGTATTTTCATTTTTATTATGTATATTATAAGAATTTTGTTTACTTCAATATTTATCTTTATATTGGTTTTTCCTTTCTTATTCGGAACCAATTGCATAAAACATTCTCTAAAATGTAAGACTTACAAAAATGATGAAATAAAAAATTTTAAAATGAGAAATTTGGCCTTGTTTATTCTAAATTTAAATTCAACTATAACATCGCTAACATTCAACCTCATAATCCACCTCAAAATGCTTGAAAATATGGGTGATTTGAAAAATGTGTGGGCATCTATATTCACATAAGTGAAATCTTATTTGTTAAAGATATTGTAATTGTAATTGATCTGGTAGACACGTATACATACCAACAACCCTTGAATGGCCCATATCTTAATATTTGATGTTTAGTCCTAAAGGAACCCCATTTACCTCCAATATGTCAAAGGAAATAAAACACTTAGTACTAATAATTTAGCATAATAAAAACCCTATTTTTGTAATATGTTGTAGTTGTAACTTCACTGGTAGACACATATGAAAAATGAGGGTGCGCCATTTCCTAAGAATCACACTCAATACTCATAATATTTACAACTTCCAATGATGTGAAATATAGGTTTTAATTTTATTCCCATACACATAATCAGAAAATGAGTAATAATCACAATAAAAACACTTAAATAGTGGTTACCATACTTATAATATCAAGAAACTTATTTACGCAACAATGTCACTACCAAGGAAAGGTTTACTAACTAGGATTATACATGAATAATTACCAAAAGGAGTGTAACTTCATTGATTTTAAAATAAGTATAAATAACTCAATGAAAATTTTGAATAAATATAGGTATTAAAAAACTCATAACCATTGAAGTGACTTATATATTAGGGTTCACCTTGTTTTATCATTAGTTTGTATTCCTCCTGTAAACATCTACTTACATTGAGCATTAATTAATATGAACTCTAAATAAAAATTTCTACCTTATAATAAGAGTTTCAAATTTAGATCATGCTTATATGGGATCATGGCCAAATTAGAGATCAATAACAAGGTAGTAGGGGCCAACTAAACATCAATAATTTAGGAACATCTCCAAGTTTTCTTTCACACATGAAATCTGGAGAGGTACCTTCCTAAATAGGAAGAAAAAGGTAGGAGGATAAAGTTTTTCCTCCAATTGATTATTGGGTAGGAAAGATTTAGAACTTATCTCCAGATGAAGGGTTGGTGAAGAAGTTAGAAGTGATTTATTAGATCAGTTAGAATCTTGATTGGTTTACTCAGTGAAATCTTTACTGGCTAACCAATTTGATATTCTCAACCTAGGAAACTCATTAGAATAGAAGGCTCTTTTTGTAAAGAGTTGTCCATCTCTTAGTTTTTTAGGATTTATCAACTCCAAATATTAGGAACCTATGTTTGCTAGTAGGTTCTTGGCATACTTAGCCTTTGATAGGGAACTTTATTTCAAACCCCAGCATTATAACATCCTAGAATAGGTCCCTCTATCAGATTGGGGGAGAATTGGAAGTTAGATGATCTAATTTCATGTCATTGACTAGAAGGTTTCTTAATAGATTTTTCCTCTACCATACTTGTATAATTGTGTCAAGATCACATCTTTATTTCCATTGAGCTCGATTTGACATTATTCTAAAGTGGGTTAAAGTATGGAGTCAAAATCAAGTTCATGGAGCTTTAATGTTTGAACTTTGGTTTGAAGACAAAGAAAATATCTGTAGAAGTCAAATTTTTCTAGGAGTCAATTTTGTTGTATCCAAAAGAAGTGATCACGTGGATTCAATGTTAAATTCTATGGATAAGGAAATTAGCTACCACCTATTAGTAGTAGCTGGGTAGAAGATCTAGGGTCTAATCCAAGCTTCATCTAAATTTGATTTTGGAAGATTGGTGCATGATAGTGGATATTTGGTTTTAATCGAGGATATCTCAATTAGGAAGATAAGACATTATCCTAATTATATTTTGCTTGATTTTGTACCTCCATTTTACCTTAATTAGATGGAAAATGAAATTGATAGTATTGATTTGGAGGTTGGAGAGCTAACCTTTCTTCAACTTAGTTAATTGAAGTTTTTCACTAGTTTTATGCTCTTGGGATGGTCCTAGTTTTGATCTTGTCTCCTCTTAGTTAGAAGTCCTAGTGAAAGGATGATGTGGATTGGGACTCAAATTTTCTTAGTTGTTAAATTTGGACAATTAGCTTCTTCAGTGGTCAATTATATGTTTGTTAGATTGATTTGACTTTTTGATGGGATTTGATTTTGAGAATTCAAATTCTAATTTTATTTACCTTTTTGGGGTTGATTGCTATCACGTCTAACTTGTTAGACTCAGGCATTTAGATTTGGAAATATAGATGATGGGATTGATCATGTATACAAGAAATACTTATCTAAATTGTTGGTTTATAATTTTGTACTTTTTATCTCTCTTTGTCCATGTTATCTTAGGGCCTTTATTAAGAATGGGTTTTTTAAGGATCCTTTTTGGTTACTCTTTATAATTTAATGATTCAAGATTTAGTTTGGACTCTTCTCTTGTTACTCAGATCCCCATGGGGTTCCTTTATTAATTTACATATCTATTTGGGGACTTAGGCCCCCTTGTGCCAAGGAAAAAATGTTATGTACTTTGCTTCTTGTTGTGCTTTGTTGGGATATGAACCTTTGAGGAAAGATAAATCCTCTCATTGTTACTTTGTTGTATGGAATTTATGTAGAATACCTATATAGAGTTAATAGATAAGGTGTGTCTCCCTTTGATTTAGAGCCATGAGCCATATATATAGATAGCGGGGAGCCCCCATAAAGTTACTTTTTTGAGAGGCATATTAATATATTATGATTAACCTCATTTTTTTACCAGGTCCTCATCCTAAATTTATGTCCCCATAGGATAAGTGATATTCAGATTTAATTTTATAAGATTTATGTAGACACAGACCACACTAGTAATGACCTAAAGTTTCCCTATCTATAATCTAGGGGATTTCTCATCGCCCTGAGATGTATTGATGCATGATGAGTAAACATAAACAACTAGTGAGAGGGGTTCACTGGTATGGTAGAGAATCCTTATCCAGTAAAAATCATCCTTCTCCATGGGCATCCATCCATAGTAGGTATTGAAATAATCGATGCTACTCAACTATAATATAGATAGATAGGGTAGGTCTGTTGAGTTTTATATATAGGGTCAGTTCATCTGATTGACTAGTACTTGTCCACATTATATAGGGCACATCTATAGTCACCACTACTACTAGAGTCTTTCTATTTATAAGGCCTAAATAGGGATGGACATGGACATGGACATAATAGAAATAGAATAGTCTATAGGGGAGAAGAGGGTGTATAGATGATAAGTGAAGAAGATTAAGTGATCTTAAAAGAATTTGGATAATTTTGCCATGTTGAGTTTTTTTTACTTATGGTGGAAGACTTCCCTCTCTGGTGGACCTTTTAGTGTGTAGTACCCTCTAAGAAGACATGATGAAGGGAGATCAACCTTTGAGATTCATTTTTTAGAAACTTCTTTGTGTACTGTAGGCTATGGGACCTTTTAACCCCTGGTTGTGGAAACCTAAAAACCCTAATGCTCACTTGTCTCACCTTAGTTTTGGTACCTTAAATCCACTTTTAAAGGTTGGGGGAGAGCCTAAACCTTCTTTTCTTTACTTTTAGGTTACAATATCCTTAAAACCCCTAGTTGTGGGAATCCTTAAAACCCTCATGTTATCTAGTTGTGCCAAGGTCTTGGGTACCTTTATTTCACTTGTTAAAGGTTTGGTTACCCTTCAAACCCTCTATACTATTACTGGTTATTAGGGGATTAAATTAACCTCTTTGTTGTGCCTATATGTGGGTCCAATTATTAAAACGCTCACTTTCTCAATTCATAGCTCTAGTTTCAAAAACATTTTACCCTATCAAATTATATATATATATGTGTGTGTGTGTGTGTGTGTGTGTGTGTGTGTGTGTGTGTGTGTGTGTGTGTGATCTCGGTGTTTTTGACTCCATATCTATATAAATATGGGGAGGTAAAGGTATTTATTGTGTAAATGATAATGACCTCAAAAATCTAAATGTTTGACCCCACTAATAACACAATGGTTATTTTATATATACACATATATGGTATAGTCTAAATACTACAATATCACCTATATCGATGTAATGAATGGTTCATAGGTTAGTTTTAAGATGATTATTTTAATGGAAATAGTTTTAAACCAATGAAATCAATTTGTGTGACTATATCCCTTGTGTGTCATTTTGATTCAATTTAGTACCACATGTTCTTAATTAGGACAATGTTTCAGTTTCTTATTTTTAATGGTTTGATAAAATATTTGGCAATGCCATGTATTTCACATCCTAAAATCATCATTTCCAATTTTAGTATAATCTCATTCATACATTTTTGAAACAATTGACATGTATGTTATATGATCCCAACTATAACGTGTTTTCTTAGAATAAAACTACAATGGAATTTTGATTACAAAGTTTAAATATTTATCAATATATCTAAAAACTACTAATTATTGGCACTTGTGACTAAAAAATCTCACTAAATAGGCTTTTTACATTTATTTAATCAGCATTCCCCTACAAATAATGTGTGGGGACTTATAAATATAATATTTGAAGTATATAGAACACAATCAAAGCTTACATAGATAGGGTATGTTACAACTTGTTACACTCATTCCAATAGTTTCAATGTTTAATTTATGTTGGGATGCTCATAATAAGATTAATTATAATATGGACTCCTTGGGATTTTTTTGTGCCTTGATTTATATTGGTGTTTGGTTTTCTAGTGATGGAAAAAATGGTTGTTTAAAATAATGATGGACCATATAAACTTATGACTATAACTACATAAAATATATTTGTTAATAAAAAAATTAAAATAATAAATATGAATTTGAAGGAGGTTGTAATAGGAAATGAAAAAATGTGCTTAGTAAAGTTTTTTAGTGAAATGGTTGCTTTCATATAACTTATGACAATAAATGTACAAAATAAGTTTATTGACGATATATAACAACATGATGAAATTGATGCTTTAATAAATTTTGGATTGTAAAAAAAATAGAAATAGATGCATAAAATGTGTTTATTAAGGACATAAAATAACAAAACAAAGTTGGATGTTCAAAAAAATTAAGGCATGCATTAACTTGATGACAATTATTTTATAAAATAATATTGTCAATTATAAATATCAACATAATAAAGATGTATAAAAACAAGGATGCAATAAAAAATTATTATGCTACCATTTTCCATAAGCACTGTAAAAAAATTCAATGTAGTCAAATGTCAGTTGACTATAAAATTATATTTGGATTAAAGGTGACACCCATGGGTTGGGTTTAGAACAAAAATTATGGGATGAGTCTTAACAATACAATTATTTTATGGTTGGAGATGCATTGATGTTTGAAAATGCAACACAATGAGTTGGGCAGAATTTTTTTTTCAATATTCCACATGTTTGTTTAATCTATCAATGGATTTATTTCATTTTGAAAATTCCATCATAGATTTGAAATGAACCAAATTATGTTGTACGATAATTTAAAAAACCATATATTTAAATGCCAAAAATGAGTTAAAAATTAGGATCAAAATTAAATCATTACTAAACTAAAAACAAGCTAAAAAAACCAACAAGAGTAAAACATTCAACAAAGATAACATATCTCCTCATCTAAAATCTTATATGAGTATTTCACAAAAATTAATAAAAATTAAAAAATAAGCTTTTGACAATGAAAATATATTATTTTTATTTAATGGTTCTAATAATTAAAAAAACATATTTCTTCCTTTCATTCCTTCTACTATTAAGAGTTTAGGATCATAATGAAGATGCCCTAGCTGAATATCTACTAGATAGAATGATGTAGCCATTTTTGCATGGTTACATTGATAGTTTTATCATGTGGTGGGTATGCATTATGGTTATAATTTTTTTAGGTTGATTAGATTATAACCTAAATTATTATTTCCATATTCTCAATCACATTCAAGTATTTGCAGTATGTGAACAATAAGTCTTTCTCCTTCAATTAGCATATAGGTTTTAACCTTATAGTGGCTCGCATCAAAACTATATATTCAGTTGGTAATTAAATTATTTCATTTTCAATATGATTAGTTTGTAACCTTTATTATACTCTCCACATTTTCTACCATATTCAAGTATTTTTGGCATGCTCAGATGAACAAAAAGTCACTCTCCTTCAGCTAGCCAATAGGTTTTAATTTATGGTGGAAATTTTTATTTGGAGTTTATATCAATAAATATTGAATTTAAGTACTTCTTGTAGTTAAGAATACAAACCCTATTAAAAAAAGGTGACCTAGGAATTAGAAGTCACATAAATGGTGCATATTATGAGTATTGAGTGTGGTTACTAAAATTTATAAAAATTACTACTAATATTAGGATTTGATATTTAGTCAAAAGTTTTTTTCTTTGGATTGTTACCATTAGCAAGAGATCATAATTCTTTGAGACATTTTATAAAACTTTTTAGAAGTTGTGAACTTCCACTTTTTGCATACATGTCTACCAATGTAGTTACAATTGTAATTTATTACAAAAAACATTTAACTTATACTAATATGAATGTCCATACCCTATTCAAAATGATAACCTATGGGTATTTAATGCAGATGCATTTCAAATGCTAACTTCTATGTAGTTAATGTAGTTTACATTAACAATTATATCATGTAGTGAGTTTAGACTATGGTTATAATTATTTTCAAGTTAAGTATATTATAACCTCTATTATCCATTCCACATTATCAATCATATTCAAGTCTTTGTGGTGTGCTTAGCTAAATAATAGGTCATTTTCATTCAACTAACCAATAAGTTTTAAATGTATATTGTGAGTATGATATCCACTCTTTAATTGCTTTTCTTGTGAGTATTTATAATTTTTTGACTATGCCAAAAGGACTAAAACAAAAACCCAATGGGAAGTGGTGCCACATATTTTGATAATAGAGTGTGCTTGTTGAGATTTGGCAAGATAATAAATGATATTAGGCTATGATATTTAGTCATAAGTAATTTTTATTTAGATTTTTACCACTGACAAAAGATGTATATATAATAAAAGGAATAATTTAAATAAATTTGATAATAAATATTCATATGACAACATAGTAAATTCTACCCTTAAAAAAACATTATCTCAAACATAGCAAAAGACTCTTACCAAAGGCTATAAAAATAGAAATCCCAGGAGCAAAATTTAAACTTTAAAATAGATAGTATTTTCATTTTTATTATGTATATTATAATAATTTTGTTTACTTAAATATTGATCTTTATATTTGGTTTTCCTTTCTTATTCTAAACCAAATGCAAAAAACATTCTCTAAAATGTAAGACTTATAAAAATGAAGAAAAAAATTTAAAAATGAGAAATTTTGCCTTATGCATTCTTGAAAATATGGGTGGTTTTATAAATGTGTGGGCATATATATTCACATAAGTGAAACCCTATTTTTGTAAGATGTTGTAGTTATAATTGAGCTGGTAGACACGTATACATACCAATAACCCTTGAGTGGCCCATATCTTAATATTTAATGCTCATTCCAAAAGGAACCCCATTTACCTCCAATATGTCAAAGGAAATAAAACACTTAGTAATAAAAATTTAGCATAAGAAAAACCCTATTTTTTTGTTATGTTGTAGTTGTAACTGCATTGGTAGACACATATGAAAAATGAAGAAGCAACATTTCCTAACAACCACACTCAATACTTATAATATTTACCACTTCCCATGATGTGAAATATAGGTTTTAATTTTATTCACATACACATAATCTAAAAATTATTAATAATCATAATAAAAACACTTGAATAGTGGATATTATACTTATAATATCAAGAAGCTTATTTACACAAGAATGTCACTACCAAGGAAAGGTTTACTAGCTAGGTTTATACATGAATAGTTACCAAAAGGAGTGTAACCTCAATGCTTTTAAAATAAGGTTATATAGCTAAATGAAAATTTTAAATAAATATAGGTATTGACAAACTCATAACCATTGAAGTGAATTATAGATTAGGGTTCACCTTGTTTTCTCATTGGTTTGTATTCCTCCTATAAACATTTGCTTACGTCAAGCATTAATTAATATGAAGTATAAATAAAAATTTATACCTTATAATAAGAGTTTTAAATTTAGATCATGCTTATATGGGAGTATGGTCAAATTGGAGATCAATAACAAGGTATTAGGGGCCAACTAAACCTCAATAATGTAAACCACTATATGTTTAAAACCTATTGGAAAGTTTAACAGGAATGATTTCTCATTCACCTAAGCATTCCATAGACTTGAATATGATTGATAATGTTTAAAATATAATAGATGTTACAATATACTTATCATAAAAATAATTATAAACATAGAAGAAAGTCATGACATGATAAAAATGTCAATGTAAACTACTTTAAAAAAATGATGAAGGAAAAATTTAAAAATGAGAAATTTGACCTTGTTTATTCAAAAGTTTAATCTATCTATACTTACAATAACATTCAACCTTATAATCCACCCTACACTACTTGAAATTTTGGAAGTGATATAGCCTTGGAAGTTATAAACCAAAACCATAAATATGAGTCTCACTTCCATAATTTGGTAATGAATTTTTTATTGAAACCTACAAGGGATTCAATCTTCCTCAAAAATATGTAACCAGATATTCTTATGTTGAAAGTATATTGCAATTATATTTTCACCCTTATCTCCTTCCTTTTGTATTTTAAATAATGTTTTTTATAATATGATGATGACTCATATTTAGTTGATATTTTATGAATTTTGATATGATGCTTATTGTTGATGATAAAAAATTAACTACATGTACATGCAAGAACCAATATGTTGAGGGTACTTTAGGAAGGCCCTAATAATATTAATAAAAATTACCAATATCATATAACACATGAAGCAAATAATACCCATATAAAATGAAGGTATATAACTTATAATGGGAGAACCCAACTTCCCAACTAATAAACCGAATAGTATCAATATTAAAAAGTTAGTGATGTAATTTCCCAAAATAAGAGGAAAGGCATAACTTTCAATGTAAATATTTAAGTCCTTACATGCATACTAAATCTATGAGGTTAGGATTACTCCTAACATTTTCCCACTCAAGGATAAGACCCAAACATGAGGATTTAAATTCAATTCCATAAAGAATAATAGGAAAGGTGTCGAAATGAAATAATACAATCACCAATTTTTGAAGCTATATCCTAGATATATAAAAAGCAAACCTAATTTTGATATTTGGAATAATGGAACTTCAATCCAGAATTATGAACCAAGTTAAGTAATTCAAAAATCAAACTAGAATGATCAAATCTAGGTCTAATCTACTATTAAACAAGTATTTGCAAGACATATACATCAAACTAATGATCAATTTTTTATTCATCTAAAGTAGATATAACACTAACCAAGTGTCATGTATATGGAATGGGAAATAAAAAAAACTATAAATCAATCCTAGTTTGGAGAAGATAAATCCTATTTATACTTCCAATAGGGGATACATTAGATAATCAAGGTCATAACCAATATGGATTCTCTAAAACCAATCAAGGGATCTCTTACACAATAATATCACTAGGGAGGGTTCTAAAGCCTCCAGTCAAGGAAAATTATGTCATAACCCTAACTAGGTCCCATGTTTTCATATTCACTAAACTAATAACAAGTAAAGTAAAATTATAATCTTGTTCTTAGCAAATCTTGTGGCATAAAGTGGGGGCAATACAAACTAAAAGTAAACATTTATAGAAGACATATACTCATTTCCATGTATAAAGAATCCTAATGCATGTAAGAGAAGTACAAATGCATATCTATCTACTCTTAAAAAGGAGGAATAAAGCTAAGAATACTTACCTTTGAAGATGAACCCATCAAACCTCAATCTCTCCCTTAGCCAAGGTGCTTCATAAGAGATTGTTGTGGTATGTAAGGATGATAAGGATAAATTATCTCTAAGCTACACAACCTATTAATGCATATAAAATACTTATACATAAGATAATATTTGTATCTCTAAATAAATTATGAAACCATAATGTTGTAAAAAGGTTATTTTACTTAATCCATTTCCTTAATCAGACACTTATCTAGTTGTCCAAGTCAGTTTTAGACTTGTTATAACTAGGCACAAACATGGACTAGTCCTATAACACTCAACATTTATCACTTTAATGCACCGACATCAATTCACATAAGGTACAATATTTATTCACTCACTTGAAGTGTATAACAGAAATAACTGGGGCCCACATTGGGCTAGTTGTGCCATGGCACAAATCATTATTCAAGGGGATTGGTCATTTTCACAATAACACTGGTAAGTTCATTAGTGTAAGTTGTTTTGGGTGAATTTTGACTATTTTTAGGCACAAAGCCTATTCTAGTAACTCATTTTAGGCATAGGGGAACAAGCCTATATTGGGATAGTCCTAAGTTCTTAAGGGTACAAGCCTTTGTGTTACTAAGCTAAGCGTCATTCAAGCACTTGGTGGACAAGGGAATTTCTTATATCAAGGGGTTCATACTCAAGCTAGAACTCTTGGTGCAAGTTTCAAATCTTGGGTATATGCCATTTCCTACACTTAGGCTACTTTTTAGTTTAAGTTGATGTCATTATTTGGCATAGAGATGTCATTATTGACTTAGAACAAAACTTTGCTTAACAACACATTCATATATCAAAATTACACTATTGTATTCAAGTTATAGTCAAAGAACCTTTCCATAATGATATAAACTAGATAAATACACATATAGGTGAAATTCCATTATTCAATTACCAAGGTTCAAATAATAGAGTTCATATTAACATAAATAAAACACCTACTCATCTAAACAACTAATGACCTAGAGGCTCACAAGAGAGGTTGGGCACTACAAGGTGGATCTTCACAGGTATCCATGATAAAAATAATTTTTAATAGTGGTTGATTTTATATGCATGGAACCAATTATGTAGAGCTTAACTATCTCAAAGTCTCATCTCTTTACTCACTAGCTCAGGCTTGGTTATATAGCACTCAAAATCATATTCTCACTAGGGTGGAGGTCACACATTGGGTGTTGAGTTGGAGCCTTGGTTGAAAATTTTGTCAACTCCATCACCTTACACCATTTACACTCTAGTTGCCACATATAGATACTCATGAAGACCCCACAAAATCTAGGTGCTAATTAACTGCCTACCAATTAACACAAGATGAGCATTGATTCCTCTAGCTAGTGTAAAAGATACCAAACTAGCCATCATTCCAAATTATTGCCTCATGTTGAGATGTATATTAAGTTGTAATGGGTCCAAACTTAGGCAAAAAGGGTCCCAATATTATGCCATATAAAATTTCTAGTCCATCCTTAGACTAGTCTTTCAATGCCCTAAACACAGAACTCTGACATGTTTTCCTTTGATTTAGTGATGAAGTCTTCAAAGCCCTTGATGATAAGCTTGATTTATTCAATAGTTTTATCAATATTTATTAAGGTGGTACTAAGATCAAGCACATCAATTTTATCTAACTCTTTTTTGAAGGCCTCAGGCCTTTCTTTTTCCCTCATCACTCCATATACTATTTTCCCTTGATCATTGGCCTTTGTTTGTAAGGAATGGAAGAGTTCTTCTAGGTTTTGATCCTAGTGCTTAATCTGGGCACTCAATGTATGGACCTTTGGCATTATCTATGCACATTTGGTCTTAATAATAGTGTATGCATTTTCCATTAGTTCTTCCCTCTCCCCCTCTACCTGCTTGAGGTGTGCATTGATGATCGATGCTTGGTTGGAGAAGTTCATAAAGATGGCATCATCTACTTCTACACCTTCTTCTAGTTACACAAAGAGGTCTTCCACCTCTTCAAGCATTTTTTCTAACTCCTTTTTTAGGATAACACAATGTTATTCTTCCTCTTCTGCTTGTGTTGATTATGATTTCAAACTTGGGAACCTCTGCTCCACTAGCACACAAACCTTGTCAACCTCTGAAAGATACAAAGTGTCAATGCCATCCAAGAAGGATGGCTCAGCTTCCTCTACACACTCAACTAGTTATTTAATTTTGAATTTCATGGAATTTACTTTCTCTTATGCTTCCAACATGATTTTCTTCCATCCTAAATATCTAACATCATTAATGATATTCTTTTGCACTAATTCAGAGGCCATCTAAATAAGTGCATTGGCCAACCTAACTAGGTTAATTACATAGGGTCTTATATGAAGGGAATCATGTCCTTATTCTAGTTCCTCCACACCCAGTATGGCATTTTATGGTGCCTTAAAATAAGGCTCATTAATATAATTATCAAATGTGAATGATAAATTTTCATGTGTCTATGATGTGGTAGATCCAAGGGCCATGTACTCAAACATATAGTAATCTTCATCAGTCTACCCTTTCTATGCCTTTTCCCTTAAGTTTGTCTTGGTGCCTTCTTCCTCAGTGATGACCAACTCCATCTATTCTCTTTCCTTTTCATCATTGATAGTGCTCTCTTTAGCACTTCCTTATGAGGTTCCTTCCTCTTGTTCTAGTACAAGTTCATCATTGGACTTGTCCCCTTGGTTTGTTTCTTCTTCTACCTTGATGCTAGCTTCACCCTCCTATTTATACTAGGTTTATTCAATGTTCTCCATTTTCTCTTTCAAGGAACCAATATCACCTTCTTTGTCTCCAAGCACCCCTTCACTACTTGGGCATGCCTATGGTGCAGTTTCTTTTACTGTGTTTGTGGGGACACTAGGTACCCTTGCTAATTTTTCCTCTATTGGTTTTGTGCTTGTGTTAACCTTATTTTATTCCTTTTCTTTCTTGTCCATTTCTTCTTCATCATTATTTTTATCTTCCTTCCTCTTCTTAGCCTATGATAAGGCCTTTTATTCTTTGGACTTTATTTTTTTGGCCTCTAATTTCACAATTTCCTCTTGGGTCATGCCAGCCTCCCTCATTTCTCCTCTCTTTCCCTCTAACTCCCATGACATTTTTATTTCTTCTTTGCTATGGCCCATTTTCTTCCATGCACTTTTCTTCTCTTCCTTAGTTTGAGGAGTCTATGTGGATGGTTATTTCAATGAGGCATTAGGCTCTTTTGATGAGCTACTATTCTATTCTCATATTCCTTCTTAAATGATGAAAACCTTCTTCCCTCCTTCTTCATCCTTCATCTATTCACTTGCCTCTTGGGCTTCCAACTCCTAACATGCGTCTTTCACCTCCATCTCTACTAAGGTTATTTTGGACATTTCAAATGGCCCCTTAGACTTTTTTTTCTTATTCTTTTGCTTGGGTGAAGAAATCCATGACATGAAAGCCACATGATTCTCCCTCAGTGTAGAGGGATATGTTTCATTATCATAGGAAATCTTTAATTGGAGGCACTCTTTTATCTTCTCAAGTTTCTACCCTTTTTTATTTTGGGGAGACTTCTACATTATTGTCATCAACTTCCCTTCATTATAGATATGAAGGGGGAGGTCATCATCATTTTCAACACTCATGCCCTTCTTCCTTGGCTTCATATCATAATAAAACATATGGATGTGTTCGAGAATCACTTCTTTTTATAGGGGATAGATGTAATTGTGATCCAATTCATCCTCCTCATCCTTGGTGGCTTTCCCTCCTAGGGGCATTTATTAGCATCTCAACCTTCTCCTCTCCAAGTCTAACTCCTTCACTAAGATGTCCATCTGCTATATATTGGGGATCCTTCTCAGTGCCTCCCTAAAGTATTTCTTAAAGAATGCATAAGGAATATTGAGATAACATGAGCAGTTACCATCTATTAACACCAGGCACATTACACAAAAGTGTTTCATAATGGCAAAGGTTTTAAATCTAAACATGTTTTGGGAAATCTCCTTGAGGATACACCATTATATCCTAAATTCTTTGATATACTGCATGCACCACCCCATCACTTAGGTATTATTCTTTGAAGATAAAGAAGGGGCAAGTGAAGTCTTGGTACTTTTATGCTAGGGAGTCTTTATGCTCTAGGAAGACCTAAAGATCATCTTCATTTCCAAAGGGCATTTTAATCTCCTCCGTGACTATCAAAATCAATATTGAAACCCACATAAAGGTCTATCATGTTGTATAACACTCTAGCACATTCCTTATCATTTCATTTACAATGAGCTTTGTGATTTTAAACTTAACCCCTACACCATGTGATAGTTGATGCAAAGTAATCCTTGGTGACATCTATCCATCAACCATTGGGGTAAATTTTTAAACTCATGAGGCACAACATCACCCTTATGATAGGGTCTTTGATATATTTTATTGGGAACATGAATCCTCCCTCATAATACTCAAGGAGTTTCATGACCCTTTCAACTTTAACATCATCTTCCATCATCTAGTGGATGTCTACATTAGAGTCTGAGAGACTAGTAATTTTACTTATTAGTTACAATGATATCCACATGTGCCTCCCTTTAAAATATATGTGATATTCATTAATGTATAAGAGGAGGAACTTTACATTTTCCTCTAGCTTCCCAAAGCACAATGAATCATAGAGTTGATTTATGCTAGAGGTTATAATTCTATCTCAAATGGAAACATTAAACAACACTATGGCTAATTATATTTTGGCCCTTATGTCCACCATCTAATATTGCACTAGATCTTGCACATGGCTCAAGGTATGGTGGTTATATTATTTCAATCAATAGGTGTGCATGAAATATGTCCAATTATCCCTTATCAATACCTCTGGGGAAATTACATCACTTAGTATGACATTTTTGTAAACACCTCTATGTCTACTTTTATGATGCTTAATCCTATAATAGATTATGCCTTGATATTCATAGCATCCATCTCTTCTATTATCTGGTCCCTCTTAGCATCTTTCTACACCTATTGTGGACTAGAACTCATGCATTTCTTTCCCATCTTAAACCAGCTAGTGTTGAAGCACAATTTGTTTACTTTGCCAAAGCCTCTAATTTTTATTGGCACTTAGTCTATGACTGTGAATTTAGATCTTGATCTTTGCATACCATTAATATTGGCCTAAATGTCACTCTATATTTCTATGGCTTGATTTTTACACAATTCATTCTGATACTTCCTTATGCCAATCTTAAAGTGAATGCAATGCCTTTCTTTATTCAATTGTTCACTTTTGGCATCCATGGGTGCTCAAGGGGTAATAGTTGTTTGATTTAGCTCTAGTTTATTGGTATTAATTTTGGGTGTAAATTATCTCAAGGTTTATAACTTGAACCAGTCAGCATGTCATTACTTTATACCCTTAATTTTATCTACCATCTTAATTATAGGTGATTAATGGTGTGGTGACATCTAGAGTTCTTAGAAATCATGAAATCTCATGAAATACATGAAAATCCATTGCCACCTACACATTCACTATAGATATTTTTTCCTCCACCATTACCTTAATAAATATTCTAATGGTATTTTTGATGAAGTGACAAGTAGCTCAAATAGTCACTTCTTACCTCACTTTGGGTGGATACCAACATGTCCTGATGATATTTATCCTATGATTTCTTCACTTGGAATGACCTTCACATTCCTTATGGAAACTTGGGCATAGTGCCTCACATGCATGTGATTCAACCTCCATATTTCCATCTTCTTTTCCTATTGTGATATCCTTTGAAGTGTGCTTTCCTATCTTGGTTGATTTTTGTACACTTTCATCTCTTTGCCTTGGCATATCCTACCTCATATAAATAATTTGAATTGGTCCTCTAGTGTTTCAATCTCTTCTTAGATATCTTTTTCATGATCATCTTTTGTGTTTGATTTCTATCTATTGTGCACTAGAATCCTATACACCTTTCTTTCATCTTATGTGGTCAAGCACCCTTTATACCTCTCTTTCTCCCTTGGTGCTCATATGTTTAAATTTTGGTGAATTCCATGCACCTAAAAACTTAGGTTTCTAGCTTCAAGAACTTTATATATCATCTATGCTTGACTCACTTGACTAGATTTATGCATAAAAACACTACAATATTTCTCTTATAGGCCTGAAAGTGCCACTTATTCACTTTACAAGAACAATAATCACAAAATATAAGGAAATGTTTGGGTTGCACCAAACATCATTTAGATCAACCTACCACAACTAAATTGTGACTAAGAAGTCAATGTTTGATGATGCAAGTGCCATATTATTTCCTATAAGGCTTTAGTTACTTTCCATTGGAATGCCTAGAGAGCATTTCACTAGATAATGTGCACAACATGTATGCATCAATTTCCAATATATTTTGGATGACATATGGGCCCATCCACCTTATCTATAGTTTTCTTGAGTGCTTGAGGTTTTTTGAGTCATATAACAAGACTAATTATCCTTCCACCAATACCTTATGCTTAAAATACTTCTCATGCCAGATATTTTGGCATGCCTTCTCTATTTGTTGGCTCCATTTTGCTTGGATGCACACCTCATCCAACCGCTTAGTTTTCCAACCTTGCACTTTATGATTATTAGTCATCCAAATGACAAATTAGTGCTATGTACAATGATGTCACAAAAAAAACCATCAAGAGAATTTCCTCTACACCAAACTCTAGTTGGAATGTTGTAGCCTTATTTAGGTACTTATAGGTTATACAATATGCCCATAGAACTATTAACACTTGATCATCCCAATCTTTGTGACCAACATCACATATTTTTCTGAGGCTTGTTCTTAGTATCTTATTGAATGCCTCAATGGTACCATGTGCTTTGGGATGATATGGGGTGATCTTATGGTGTGCCATCATGTACTTGGCTAGTACGATTTTCATAGTTTCATGGAGGAAGTGTGTTCCTCTATCCTAGTTAAACTAAGTGGGCACCCATAGAAACTTATAATGTTCTCCCATAAGAAGCTTATGGTTTTGGAAACTTTGTAGTTTTTATTAGGAATTTCCTTGACCCAATTTTTAAAATAATTAGTGGCCACTAAAATATACCTTGCACCTATATGTATTATTACAGGAATGATCAACCCAATAAAATCAATGGCACATTTTTCAAATGACACCTAGGAAAGAATGGGGATGAAATGAATCTCATCCCATTAGTTTGGCTTCCCTATGCACTGGCATATATCACATGATAGTGCACAATCCTTTTAATCTTATATCAAGCTTGGCCACCACAAGCCTGATTAGAACACTTTATGTGCCATTATGTCTCCAACTCAATGGCCTCCTATGATTCCCTCATTTGACTCATGTAGAATGGAATCCCTTTGATGTTCCAAAACACATTGGTTGAGGATTTCATCTTGAATATATCTCCCCACTAATGATTTGAAAGGGGGTGGCCTAAATGATGAGATTATTCTTCTCTTTGGTTGTCGTGGTTTGGGGCATAAACCTATACATTAGAAATATGTCTATCTCCACCAAGTCTTTAGGAACATGTTAGACTCTATAGAGCTTTGTGTTTGGCATGTCATCTTAAATGGGCACTACCACATTGCCAAATTTGATGTAGGATAAATGGTTTGGTCCCAAGTTCTACTTACCAAGTTTTAACACAATTGAGAACTAGAATTATTGAAATAAAACTATCCATCTAAAAATGTGGTCATGGAGAATGGGATTATTCACAAGGTACTTAAGTTCTTCATGATTGGTGAAAAATATCAATGGGGTTTCCAACAACTATTGCCTAAATTCTTGGAGGGTGTAGACCATTTCCAGTACCTCACATTTGATAGTAGTATAATTTTTCTCTGCTAGGGTTAATTTATGACTTGTAAAAGAGATAAGATGATCCATCTTGCCTTTACTAGGTTGTGCCAAAATAGTGCCAATTGTAGAGCTAGATGTATTGACATGGATGTGGAATGGATTCATCTAGTCAAGAAACTAAAGGATAAGCACACTATCCAACTTGACCTTTATATTTTTAAATGCATCCTCTTGCATTATGCCCTAATGGAATGGGCCATCCTTGCACAACAACCCCTATAGTGGCATTGCAATCCTTGCATAGCTCCTTATAAACTTTATATAATAGACATAATGGCCAAGAAAGGTGCAAACATATTTTTTCATGGAAAGAGTCTAGAGCTATAAAATAATAGAAATATTCACAAGGTTGACAAGTAGACCATCTTTGTAGATGATGTGCTTGAGAAAAGTTCTAAATGGTGTCATGAAGATGCACTTTTTAAGGTTTAATGATTTTTTTATCTACTGATACCTCTTAAACATGAGGCACAAGTTATCATAATGGTCTCTCATGAGAACATACACAATGAAATCCTTAAGGTACACTTAGATGAACTTATGGATAAAATCCTTGAATGTAGTGATGACCACTCTAGAGAATAATGCTAGAGCATTTTTAGCCCAAATGGCATCACATTATATATTAAACAACCCCATTATATTTCAAATGTTTTCTTAGTCTTTTACTCCTCTTCAATTTGGACTTGATGGTATCTATAGAAACCATTAGTGAATATTTCATAGCCTATGACTCCATTCAAGACTTTATTAGTGAATGGAGTTGGGAAGGGGTCAGTGACATATGTGGAATTTAATAGTCAGTAATCAACACAAATTTGGATGTGCATATCCTTCTTAATGTTAATCACCATGGGGTTCACCCATTATGAATCTTACACTAGGTAGATTATTCTTGTGGTTAGCATACCATCAATCTCTACTTTGACCTTAGCATGGAGATTGGGGTTCATTTTGTAGGGGTACTTTTTGATAGGTCACACACTATCCACCAAATTTATGCTCATTTTTACAAGGGATGGGTATATTCCCTTCATGTACCAATAATTACATAGAAATAAATATTTAAACTCATTTAATAGATCCATAATTCATGCCAACTCTGCATCAGACCAATATGCACCTAGAGTAGCCATCTTCAGTTTTCCTTCCCCACTGATATCAACTTAGGTGGTCTTGAGTGGCATGAGGTAGGAATCATTTCTCTCTTGATATGCATCCTCAAATTTAATAATCCCCTAAGTTGTTTCAATGTAGAGAAGAGTAGGGTCTTCCTCATTAGGGGCATTATCATCCACTTGGCACATGATCTTCCTCTTTCCTATCAAGGATGTCTAATTTCATGCTTTCTAGACATCTATATCTTGATTAATTGAGTCACTTTAAAGTGCATATTCCTCAAAAAATATTAAGATAATTAATCCTTTCTTCCTAAACATATCTTTTAGGCACTCCTCTAAGATTGTGGTGTCCTCAAACACTGCCCTTCAAATGACTTGTAATGACTCGATCAACTCTATGTTATGTGAGGAAAAGGAGAAGGTGTGCACAAACTTATCCTTCAATAAATCCCAACAAGATATCTCACAGTGTGTTTTTGACCATATTCCAATCTTGCACCCACATATTCAAGGTTCTGTATAAGGCATGCACCCATAGGTTCCTTAAGGCATTTGCACTATATTCAATCCATGTTTCTTAACATAAGTGTTTGTACACTATTAGGTCTGAATCACCATAGTATGGAGAAATTTACAAGTCTTCATTTATTTTTCCAAATTTGGTGTAGATGGTTGATTTTACATCTTTCCAAGTTGTTAAGCTAGGTCTCTACACTACCTACCAATGAGTGGTATTACTTCTCAAAGTATGTACTAATGCACCCATCCTATCTAGTTCCTTTGAGATGTAGGACTATAGGTCATGGAAAATTTCTTCTATAGGATTTCTCCCCTCATATTGTGGAAGCACTACATGTTTACCTTAACTCAAGTAAAACACTTTGTTTCCTTTCTTCTTATTACAAGGAACTCTTTATAATGTATGATGGATATGGACCCAACTAGTCCTCATAGGTTTTGGAAACTTAGTGCTCACTACATGGCACCTCCTACTAGTGTTTTTTTAAGCTCATTCAACCCATCAATCATAAGCTATGTTGATAGTGCCTAAAGCCAACTATCTATCATCCCAAGAAAGCACTCCTTGGTCATTAGGGTTGAAAGTTTTGGTGCCTTGCACCATGATGTTGTAGATATAGTTGATCTCATTTTCAAGATCAACACTTTATATATAAGGGGGTCCTTGGTCACTTGAGAGGGGGATAAAAACCCTCTCCTTACCATTTTCAAAGGTCATATAGAACTTCTTGAAGCACATGTCAGCATTATTCACATAGTACCATGGCTTGCCCATGAGTGCTAGATAATTAACTTGATCAGCCAACTTAATCACTTCAAAGTCAGCATATAACTTTGTACCCATAATATCTATAATGATGCCTTTTATAATTTTAATTGGTTACATCTTATATTTGTTGGATATGAAAATCACATGAGGGGAAGGCTTCAAGGTTGGCCTACCCATATTATCCCATGCATTCCTTGTCATTATATTGACCTTGATGCTTGTGTCCATAAGGACTTCACATATAGACCATCCATTAATGGTGGTATTTACTATGAGCTCTTGATCATACTTTATGTTCTATGTATGCCTAACCTCTCAGGCCCTTTCCATGTGTGGTGCATAATTTTCAACTAACTTCTTTCTAGAATGCTATAAAATCAAAATTTTCAATAGGGGAAACATCTCTTCTATATATAAGAGGTGTAGGATCTCCATTAACTCTTGTACCTTAACCTCTTAGTTATATTGCTTATTTTAAGAAGCAACAACTTGCACCTCTAGATCTTGTGCCAGTTGAAGTTATCCTTATAGGTCTTGAATGACACTTATGGCCTATTATAAGACATCCTTATATCATGTTGGGTTAGGGTAAGGTAAATATTTGCGTTCAAGCCACATGATGCACTTAGTGTGACTTAGTTCTCCATATTCTAGGCACAACTCTAGTACTGACACAACTAGTGGCTGAGTGGTGAATCCACTATGAGTAGTTGCCTATACTTTGATTAGATCTATGTGGGTTGATTATGAATTTGGAGTCTACTTATCTAATTTAGGCTCATGTCTGATCATTCTTATGCCTTTGTCTACATCGAGTCAACCTTAGGTTAAATTTTTATATAATTTGGGGCATTCTTTGAATTTGTGTGTTCCTCAACAATACCCACACATTGGATGTGTTGGGAAGTCACATTGATAGTGCTCAATCAAATTGAAATTATAACATGATCATGGTGGGAATCTTCCTCCACCCTACCCTTTGATTCCTCTTTTATATCCCATAGCCTACATTCTACTGGACATAACCTTCATTACCTTGATTAGCCTATCCTTTGATTGTTGTAGTGGTTTGTCATGCACCTCTCTATGTTTTTTGCATCTAATCAATTACTCAAAAATCAACTATGTATGATTATAGACATTAGATAATCAAAAATATATGTTTGTATTAACCTCACTAATGTGTTACAACAAAGGTAATTTGTTAACATCATGTACCTCACAAAAAACCTCATAGCTTTGAATCAATGTGCACACATTATTTTGAGGGTAGTTACTCCTATTATGGCCTTCCATCTCATAGTTTGTACACCATAATCTAGTTCAATCATTTTGTGATGAACTAGTGTTTAGTTTTTGGAGTTAGCTAGCCATGTATGTAATCTATCCTTATATGAATGGGTTAATCCTAGTGTCATTTCTTCTAACTACTTCATCTCTAAGTGTAGCTTAAAGTGCTTCTTGATTATCTATGAATGTCTTCATAGAGATCACTCATCTAAATAATACTAGAATTCTTCCAATGAACCATTGCCCATGTTGGGAGGGGTGAATGTCATTAAGAATATTGGAAAGAAGAGTTTTAAACCTAGCATCATATAGGTGCATGTTTTTTGAGATCCCTTGGCTAATTTACTTGAGAATGGTTATGATTTGTTATTCAAACTTGGGAATGTCAAATTATTCAAAAATGCTTCCTTTAAGGTGTTGTAATCAATCATAGCCTAGTTAGGATCAAATTTCCTATACCAAGTATGAGCATGATCAAGAAAAGTTATCATGAACTAGGTTTCCTTATGCTTTGATTGGTTTATACCTCAAGCATGCCATTGAATCTCACATTTTAACACATGTTCTATGTCATAATATTCTAATAATTGCATTTCTATTTCATAATATATTTGCTATGGGGGAGAACTGACATCTAAGGCACTTACCCCCTGGTACTTGTCCCAATGGAGGTGTTCCAACACCTTTGATAACTAGGTTGAGTGTCAACCCCATTATTGTGGTTGGTGTTATTGAATTCAATGATGTGATGCTAGTCACTTATGACATTAGGCCACTTCTTATGGATTGTTGCCTAGTCTATGTAGCTAAATTTTCTAAATTAGAATGCTTATGATCACATTTTGTGTTTTTGAGCTATCACCCAAAGGTCTAGAGGTATCCTCAGTTAGATCCTCATAAGGAAAAACTTGTTTAATCACAAAATTATAATCTAAATCTATAAACTAGTCAAAGTCAATATGGATAATAGGGTCAGTTATCACTATTTTTCTTCACATGGAAGATCTAGCGCATGAGCTAAAATCATAGGTTTAGAAGGGATAGGTACTTCTGGTGCATCTTCAATGGTCAAAATCTATAGGGACATAGCACATTTTTCACCCATCAATAATTAAGCTCAATTTATGGCTTCATTATTCCTCTCCTTGCACTTTTGTAATTCAATAGATCCTTCCCCATGCCCCTCCCACTTGATATTGGTCCTCTTAAAACTTCTTAGTTTTAGATCTTCCATTAGCCTAAACCTTCTCTTATTATAAGTATGTTTCCTAAGATATTGGGTGTTAATCTACTCATCCCCTTCCATTATGCTTCACCTACATATCCCCTTCTTCCCTATTGTATCACTCATACATGAAAGGATTTTAACCTTCCATTCTTAAAGTTTAAAAGCCATAATCCACCATTAGTTTCTTAAGCTTTGTGTTGAATTATTTCACAAACTTACCTTTGAGCTTACATAATAATTGTTACTCTACTTTTTTAGGGTAGGAGTGCATCGATACTACAAACTCAAGCACATAACTATTTAATTCTCCTTTCCACCATATGTCTACAACTCTAGTCCAAGTGGCATAAGGGTTCTCAAGATTTTTTAAAATCCCTTCATCCACTCGAGGCATTATCCATAGCTTCATCTTCTATGGATGGCATAGGCAGCCAACCATTGGTATACATGCTCAGGTAATTCAAAAAAACAAAACATCATATAGAGCATCATATAGGTTGTTCTATACCCACTTCCTTAGTTTTTTTCTTTATAGGATGGATGATTTAGTTCAAATTTATCTTCCACCTATTTCATCCAATGTTGGATGTTCTTGAGGGAGAGACAAAACATTTTTCTTTTTCACTATTGTAGTAACAAAATTCAACACAAGTCCTAGTAACAAAACCAAAATGTTGAAGAAATTTTCTTTTTATTAATCCATTTCCTTAGTCAAGCACTTATCTAGTTGTCCAAGTTAGTTCTAAACTTGTTGCAACTAGGTGTAAATATGGACTAATCTTGTAGTGCTCAACATTTGTCACTTTACTACACCATCATCAATTCACATAAGGTGTAAGACTTAAGCATTCACCCACAACCTAACAAAGAAAGAAAAAGGGCCTATATGAGTCTAGTCATGCCATGTCATAACTCATTCTTAAATGGGTTTGGTCATTGTCATAATGAAATTGGTAAATTTATTAGCATAATCCATTCTGGGTGAAGTCCGACTATCTGTAGTTATAAAGACTAATCAAGGAACTCATTTTGGGCATAGTGGTTAAAGCCTATATTAGGATAGTCCTAAGTTCTTAAGGGTTTAATATTCTATATTACTAAGCTAAGAATAATTTAGGCACTTGGGTGGATAAGGAAATACTTATATCAAGGGGTTCGTGTTCAAGCTAGTGCTCCCAACATAGGTGTCAAAGCTTGGGTGCATGCCCTTTCCTACACTTAGGATATTTTGTAGTTTAGGTCAACATCATTATTTATCATAGAGATTCCATTAATGAATTGGAATAAAACTTTGCTTAAAAACACATTCATATATAAAAACTACACTACTATAACTATTACATTCAAATCACATTCAAAGAACCTTGCCATAACCATATAAACTAGATCAATACACAGATAGGTGTAATTTCATTATTTAATTACCAAGGTTCAAATAAAAGATTTCATATTAATAGAAATAGAGCACCTACTCATCTAAAAAACTATCAATCTAAAGGCTCATAGGTGAGATTTGGCACTACAAGGTGGATCTTCACAAGTATCCATGCTAAAACTAATTTTTAATGGTGGTTTCTTCATTATGCCTAGAACCAATTCTATAGAGATTCACTATCTCAAAGTTATGTTTCTCTAATCACTTTCTCAAGCTTGGTTTTAAATCAATCAGGAGCATCTTCTTGCTAAGATGGAGGGTGCACACCAAGTACTGAGCTAGATCCTTGGTTGATCATTCCACTGGCTCCATCACCTTGTACCTTTTGCACTCTGGTTACCACATATATATACTCATTAATATACCCCAAAAAATATGGGCACCTATTAACTTCCTACCAGTTGTCATAAGATGAGCATTGATTATTCCAACTAGCAAAAAAGATACCAAACTAACAATCATTCCACATAATTTCCTCACACTGAGATGTGTGTTGAGTTAGTGTAGGTCTAGACTTAGTCAAAAGGGGGCCCAACACCTAAACTTGCTCTTCAAATAAAAAAGTGGATAAGTAGATGCACAATATATCTTACTTATTCTATTATAAATGGTGAAATTAATGTGTTTATATAGGTATATCTAACCCTGAACCCATCTAAAATTTTAGGTCAACAAGGTCAAATCAGTCGACTTAGTGTTGTAATTGAAAAAAATAAACTAAGTCATGGACTAGGTCCACCAGGGGCCGACCTAGACCCTAATAAGTTTTATCAATAATAATACAAGGTCAATGTGGCTGACTATGTAATGTAAACTATCAAGAAGGGGTTTTAGGTTATGAAATGACTAATGAGGATGGTAAATGACTAGAGGAAGGTGCGAAAATAGGAGGCAAAGCTTAGGGTAATGGTTTTTAGGAGACAAGTGTCTAGATAGCAAGTGGTAAAAAGGGACAAAAATCCTATGAAGTACCAATGATCAACCCACCCCTTTTTTGGTGCACCCCTTAAGGCATGCACTTAGAGATATTGATACTTGATGGTTCTTGCAAGATAAAGATCATTGGTAATTGATAAAGTTTGAAAATATTATGTGTATGCATATGCCCCACTCAAATCTCATCATGTGCCACATAGGTGCAACATAGGATGGTACTTTAGGAAAAGAACATAGCGACACATAATCTTGAAGCTAAATAAAGTGTAATAAAGAGAAAATGATATAATTGAAAGGATATAATTTAAAAATACACACCTTCACTTAACTTAGATTTGTAGATAAATAAGGAGATGATGGAAATGTAAAGGTGCCCAATGTGAGGACATTACGTGAACCTATAGAGATTAGTGATAAAGAGCAAAAATTTTGAAATTTTAGAAACATAGACATATAATGGTTGAAAATTATCTATGACATCAAGATTTCATAATATTTTATAGTTTGGAAAAATAGTTAGTAAAAGATATGACAAAAATAATAAATCTGATGGTAAATATTTGAGGGATACATAATTTTTAAATAATAAATATAAATAGGGTGGAAAAAAATTCATTTGGTATTATTTACTATTTTTAGAAAAGTAGAGCTTTGATAGGCCTAGTGAGAACCCAAAAAGCTAGGATGGTGAGGAGATGATAATTAAGATAGGGAGCATGCATAGCGGCTACGAGTGTAGTGTTAGGAACCCATGTTACCCCCTTTCTTTACTTTATTATTATATTAGTTTCTATGGATGCATATTCTTTGTAAGTCATTTTGTGAGAATTTTTTAAATCCCACATTCATGGAAATTATTATTTGCTTAGATTAGACTTAGTATATAAGTAAGTGTTGAGGACAATGAAGGCATCCATGAATTTAATGTGTTGATATTTCTCAAAGGAGGTTACCCACTCTAAGTGGCTTGTGATCAATATAATACTTTTAGTGTATCTGCTAATTATATAAATATATTATTTCATGCATTTTCATTAATTTGTTATATGAGGATCCTCACATCTAGTATCAAAGTGCTTTCTAGGGACAATTGTTTTTTTAGAAATTCTAAACTCTATTCTGATGCATAATTCATTTAAGTATTTTTCTCATTAATTCTTAACTATATTTTATTGCATAATTCATTTAAGTATTTTTATGTATTACAATAATATATTTTAGATCAAGGTAAAAACCTATCTGCATAACTGTGGGAAGTGTTTGGGTGAAATCCCTAAAACTCATTATGAGGAGTACCATAGGAATCCCAAAGTAGCTAGTCCATTGAGAAGCCCTACAAGTGAAATGGGTAATGGCCCCTTCTTGACTGAGTAGTTCTCACTGATGAGGAAAACCAAGAGCTATCAATTAAGGGTAAATTTTTGACCAATTTTTTTTAGAGAGTAGTACTTGCTTAGAACATTGGTGGCCATAGAGATATCTTTAAAACCTTAGGTAGTCATTAAAACTTGGGACCTATTTTTATCAATTTGAGAATATTTCTAGAAGACTATCAAAAAATCAATCAACAGAGTATCAAAAGACTCTTAGAGGACTTGCATTCAAATATTTGATAGAAGCTAGAATCCAAAAAGTCTTCATCCTATCAGTTTCATAAAACTGTCAACAAAGTATTAGAAGACTCTTTGAGGACTTTCAACTAGACATGTTTTCATTTTTTTCCCACATCTCTCCATCTATAACCCATTGATCCTCAAACTTTATCTAAACACCTAAAATTTTATTCTCCACTTTTTCTTCCTTGAGGTCCCATATCTTGATTCCACTCTTAATTTCCACAAATCTCAATTTTCCATTTTTTGGGTTTTACCAAAACTATTTTTATTCGTTTGCCTCAAAAAAATTCCATGATGTTCATCTCCCTTTTCTACTTATTTATCCCTCCTTGATAAATTTTCTAGTTTTTCCATTTTCACTTTGAAATTTTCCTCACCTTCATCAATCATACTCCCACTATGTAAGAAATTTAGTAAAAGTACCTTTACCCCTTCTGATTTCACCCAAATTAAACAAAATCCTTACTAAATATGTCTTAACTATAGTTTTCCTACCCATTTCAAAAACATATATCTTATTCTAGTCATGGTAGTAACTTGAACATGATCAAAAAACATGGAGAATGAAATTTCCACCCTCAAGACCCAAATCAAAGACCTTGATTAAAAAATTCCTAGCCTCAATCTTCTGCTTTGAATAACAGATAGCATTCAGAGTCCTCTTCAGACACTAATATTTCTTCTTATATAAATTTTCATGGCTTGAAGTTTGATTTTTCTTGATTCAATGGTGTAGATCTGATTGGATGGATCTATCAATCAAAACAATATTTTAGTCTACATAATACTTTTTATGACAACAAGGTCCCACTTGCATCCTTTCAATTAGAACATGAATCCCTTAAATGGTATCATTCGTATACCAAGGATCATGATGAGCCCATATGGATCAATTTTTTCACCCTCATTTTGCAACGATTTGGCCTAGGTGATTTTGATGACTTTGCCAGAGCACTCACTATACTTTGCCAAATAAGAATTGTGAGAGAATATCAAACAAAATTTGAAAAATTGGCTAATCACACAGAGGGATTATTTGATGAATTCCTTAAGAGTTTTTTAATCAATGGATTGAAGGATGTAATTCATTCTAAGGTCAAAATTTTCTATCCCAACATGATGATGGAAGCCCTAGGGTTGGCTAAGTTATCAGTGGATAAGATCACAACTTAGCAATGATTCAAATCCAATTTTTATCCATTCAAAAATACAAATCCATAATTATCTCAAATAAAACCAGCCCCTAGAACCACTCCTATCAAGCATTTGACTAAAGAAGAGATGTGAGCATGTATAAAAAAAGGACTATGTTATACTTATGATGAAAAATTCACTTGGGGACATTGATGTGTTGAGTAAAAGCTATACCTAATAGATGTGGAATTTCCACCTAAAACTAAATATTTTGAAGATGTTTATGATACAACAGATGATCCAAAAGAATCTTCACCAATTGTGGAACCTACTTCTCAAGAAGACCAACCAGGGATATCTCTCCATGCCTTAGTAGGAATCATCATCCCACAAACCATGTAGGTTAAGGGTTAATTCAAGAAGATCCCTCTCATAATACTCATTGATTAAAGTAACACTCATAACTTCATTGACCCTTACATCACCAAATAGGTTGATTATTTTTTCCATCCTTGCTCCAACTTTGAAGTCATGATTACCAATGGGGGCACATTACCTTGAAAAGGGAAGTGTCATAATGTGTGTATCTCTATTAGAGATTATAGCTTATTCTATGACATGTTTGCATTTCCCTTAGGTATATGTGATGTTTTTTGAGCCCAATGGTTACACACACTTGTACCCATCTTATGGGATTTTGTTGAACTTTGGATGCAATTTTTAGACAATGGGAAAAAACACACATTAAAAGGCTTATACCTAGGGTCTCTCAATATCATAAGTTCAAATCACATGGAAAATATTATTAATAATAATTCACATAATGTCATTTCCCATCTCCATTCCATTCAAATGCAACCATCAATGGTTTTTTTTACTCCTTCTGATCTACAAACTATTCTACATAGGTATGCATGTGTCTTTGCTGAACTAGTGGGATTTTCATCTTCATGGCTAAAGTACCACCATATTTAGCTCCTACCTAGAAGTATTCCTCCCAAAATAAGTCCCTAAAACTACCCATTTCATAAAAATACCAAGATCAAGATGCTCATTCAAGACCTATTGAAGGAAGGCATTATTCACCCCAGTACCAGTCCATATTCTTTCCAAGCTCTTGTCTAAAAAAAGGATGGGTCATGGCACTTTTGCATTGAATTTTATGTACTTATTACATCATAATCAAGGATAAGTTCTTGATACTTATTATTTATAAGCTTTATGACACTCATTTTTTCTCCAAGTTGGATCTTCACTCTCGATATCACCAAATCTAGCTTCATGAAGATGATATCCCTTAGAAAAATTTTCACATACATGATGGCCACTATGAGTTTATGGTCATACCCTTTGGACTCACTAATTATCCTTCAACATTTTAGGTAGTGATGAATAAAATATTCCAGCCCTACATGTGTAAATTCATTTTGGTCTTCTTAGATGATATCCTCATCTATAGTAAAACATGATCTGAGCATCTCCAACATCTAGAACTTGCACTACAACTTCTCTCTAATCATAATCTCTATACAAAATAGTCTAATTGTGATTTGGTCTAGGATGAATTGGATTATCTTGGGAATATTGTTACATCTTAGGGGGTTCAAGTGGATCTTAAAAAATATAGCTACCATGACAAATTGACGTCATCCTCAAACACTCAAGAGTCTTCATGGTTTTTTGGGGCTGATTGGATACTATCATAAGTTTGTCAAGGACTATGGGAAGATTGCATCTCTAATGATAGCTATATTTAAATAGTATTCTTTTACATGGACACAATATGTTGATTGTTCATTTGAAGAATTGAAATAAGTTATGTGTACTACACCTATTCTAGCTATGTTAGATTTTGCCAAGACCTTCATGATCAAGAGAAATGCTTATGACAATGGACTTGGTGTTGTTATCCTCCAAGAAATATGCCCCATTGTGTTCACCAATTAAGAATTTTATGTAAATAATTTATTACTCTATATGTATGAGAAAAAAATTATGGCCATTTTGCATGGAGTACAAAAATGGTGACCATACCTATTAGGGAATAATTTTTACATCAAAAATAATCACCAGAGTCTGAAATATTTCTTGTAACAATAGGTCTCCACCCCATCACAACAAAAATTGGTCATAAAACTCATGGGTTATAACTATGAGATCACTTAAAATAAAGGTAAGGATAATATTATGGTAGATGCTCTATCTTACACATTTACAGACTAAGCTTCCCTTTCAGCTATTTCCATACATATTCTAAATTGGTTTGATGTTGTCTAGTAGGGGTATTTTAATGACTCCTCATTATCTTAAATCATTCAATAGTTGGCCACTAACCCCTCTACTATACCACATTATTATTAGGATGGTGCTTCTTTGTGATATAAGGGCCATCTAGTGCTTCCCTAGAGCACATATCTTCAATAGGTTGTATACTATGAACTTAATGCTTTTCCATCCATAGGGCACTTAGGGTTTCTCAAAAATTATGAATAAACATGACACAACTTATTTTAGAAGGGAATGAAAAAGTAAATTCAATAGATGGTGATTGAATGTGATACGTACCAACACAAAAAATGTGAAACAACACTCATTCTTGGGTTGATCGAACCCTTGCCCATCCCTACCAGGATTTGGATAGATATTTTATGGATTTCATTGATGGGATCCCTAAATCTAGAGGTAAAATAGTGATCTTAGTTATGGTTGATCACCTCTCCAAATATAATCATTTTTATGTCTTCAATCATCCCTATATTGCATCCACAGTCACACAAATTTTCTTCAACCATATTTTCCATCTTCATGACATTCCTTCTTCCATTATCTTCGATCATGATGCAACCTTCACCATCCATTTTTGGATAAAACTATTTTGTTGCACTAACACCCAACTAAAGATGAGTTTTAGGTATCATCCACAGATGAATGGCTAGACTAAAATTATCAACAAATGCTTGGAAAATTTCTTTCATTTCTTCACCTCATAACAACAACATCAGTGGGAAAAGTGGCTCCCTCTCATTGAATGGTGGCATAATACCTCTTACCACACTTTAACTAAAATGACTCCATATAAAGTAGTCTATGGTCAAGCACCACTAGTGATCCTTCCATACACCCCTAGTAGTTCATGAGTTTAAGTGGTTGATGTACTTCTCTGAACTCAAGATTAGATCCTCAGAACCTTGTGTAAAATCTTCATATAGTACAAAATAGAATTAAACAACAAGCTAATCAAAACCATTCTAAGTGTATTGTATTCACTTGTAGCCATAGAAGCAATCATCCCTAAATCTCAAAGGGCATCATAAGCTAGTTCCCAAGTTCTATGGGCCATATAAGGTTCTCTAGAATATTGGGTCAGTTGCTTATAAGTTTGAGCTCCCACCTTCTTCCCAAGTTCACATAGTCTTTCATATCTCTTGTCTAAAGAAAGTTCTTGACACAAACATCAGAGTGTAAACTATCTTACCAAAAATTGATAATGAAGGATCCATCCTTCTTGAGTCAGAGGAAATATTGGACAAGTGCACATGCCAACTTCACTCCCACTTCATCATAGAGGTATTAATTTAGTGGCATAGATTGAAACTAGAGGATGCAACATGGGAACCACTATTTCAGATTTAACACCAATTCCCACATCTGAAGATTTGAGGATAAATATTTTATAAGAGGGAGGGGATGTTAGGAACCCATGTTATCACTTTTCTTCACTTTATTAGTATATTAGTTGTTATGGACACATATCTTTGTAATTCAACCTGTGAGTATTTTTCTTTATCCCAGATTCATGGGAAGTAATAGTTGCTTAGATTAGACTTAGTATATAAGTAAGTGTTAAGGCCAATGAAGACATCCATGAATTTATTATATTGAGATTTCTCAAAGGAGGTTGTCCCCTTAAAGTGGCTTGTGATCAATATAATCCTTTTAGTGCATTTGCTAACTATATAAATATGTTAATTCAGGCATTTTCATTGATTTATTGTAGGACGATCCTCTCATGCAACACAAGTAAGAAACTAAAACATTTCTCAATGGGTGGTGGATGGGGACACCATAGAGATAGGTATCACCCTAAAGGATGTCCATGCATTTCTTAGATTGCATATATGAGGGACACCAGTGATCACAAGGATACTAAATGATTTAGAGGAGAGACAAATAGTAAATAGGTGGGAAACATGCTCTTATAAGATCTACCCAAGGCTAAGGGTGAGCTTATTTGATGTATATATTTCACATATTCCATATATCTATAAGGCTATGATTTTACTTGTGACAATATGAGTGTTGTGTCACAAGTTGGACAATAAGGTACCATTATATGCAATAGCTTTATGCCAGTCCATTTTGGATCATGGGGTGATCTATAATTTTGGGTGTCAATGGGTCCATCTCATGCATGATATGTATGGGATGTTATCTAAAGGGTAGAATACCATGGGCTATTGGTGTTTCTAATGGTATGAATATATGAGAGGTTCTCAATGTATTGACCAATTGGGTTGCCCCATATGGTCGATAATAGGTTACTTTGGGTTACTAGATGGAGACAAGAATAGGTAGCATGAACCATGCCCCACATGCTAACATTGTAGATAGTCACATAATGAGAGATCATGTGGCATCCCTACACACATATTGATACTATTTGTCTTAGTTGGATGATTGTGGCACCAGGCTAGGCTGAGTGTAGATCATGGGCCACTATACTTGGTGGGTTGAACCATAGCTAGTGGTGTTCATACCAAGATAGTTTAGAATATCATACCCAATGGCTCTTATAGTATTTCCCATGTTTTGGGCATGACATGTAAGAGAACTGAGGGGGAGAGGAGTGTTAGTTGAGAGATTAGATATCAAGCCATGGCATGTGAGACCATAGACTAGTTGAGCATGATAGCTAAAAGCTAGAGGATGAAAGGGCATGGATATGGATGTAAGGGTGAAGTAGGGACCATATAATTTATTATAGTAGGAGGATTAGTGACCACCTTGGCTATACCATCAATAGAGATGCCATTGGTTGGGTCAATCATAAAGGGTGGTTACATAGGATAACTTGACAATAAGCCTAAGGTAGAGCTTATCAATATATTTACCACTAAGAAGAGTCATGTGGCATGCATTGGTGGTGAGTCTGGGCTTTGATTTGATAGGTAGGAACCCACAGATGAGGTGCCTAGAGGATGAGCTAATGGAAAGACCATGCTTGATGAATGAGAAGATGGGGAGATAGTGGTTGGTGACATCGAGACATTTAATAAATTTTATAATTTTCAATTTTTGAGATAGAATATTAATTATATATTATTATAGGTAAATAAATATATTTTGGGATGTACATGTCATCTGATATCTAAGTTTTGGTTTTATAGATCCTATGATAGATAAGTTCAGATGGATATCCTTAGTCATTATTGTGCACCATGACATTTTAGATGGGGTAATGGCACCATACAACCCCATGACACTAGATGATCTTATGTTACAATCTACCCTAGCTTAGGCAAGCTAGTTTATACTAGTGGGGAAGGTTTTAAGGTAACTATAGACATGCAGGGATGGATTGTATCCATTGATAGGGGTGGGAGTAGGAAAGGCATAGGCTTGGCAGGCCCTAGCTTAAGAGAGAGATAAACACATGGATACCATGATCCATATGGGATAGATAGTAGGGTTGAGATCTCAAACAATCTCATTACATCATATTTTTTAGATGGGACATTTTGAGGCATCTATGGGAAGTATGGCTAGGCCATGAGATAGGGATGATAGAGCCCATCCATAGAGTTGGAGTGATGTATTTTTGTATTTTGTATAAAAACACATGATATATAAAGATATATCATTTTGATAGTTGGATTTTGGTATCAAGAGTTATATTTTGGCTGTGATTATTGACACATGGATATATTTCAATCTAACACATGTATTTTAATTTTGTTTTATATTTTATAGGAAATATATGTGGAGTGTTTTCTTTTCTAGCATTATGTATTACACATTCATGATTAAAAATAAACAGGCAAAAAGGATTTGAAGAAGTATAAGTAATCATAAATAAATGCAATACACACTATTTAATGATGGGAAATGTGTAATAACAAAATATGACTAAGTATAATAAACCAAAAAAATTGTAAAAAGAGGATAAAAATGTTTTTGAACCATCAAAAATATTGGCACCAAATTAAAACAAGTAAAATCACACTAAATCACGTTGAGAAGTATGAAAGTAATGTAATAAATGGAAAATCACTTGAAATACAAATGGTATAAAAACAAATCAATTAAGTCAATAAATAATACTAAATCATGTTGGGAAGTATAAATGAGAAACAAAATTGGCAAAATAGTCTTAAATTAATCACATTAATTCAAGTTGGGAAGTATGAAAAAGTTAAGAAAAATGGTTGGATTCTTACATGTAATCAAAAAATAAGAAGATAAAAGTGAAATATCAATGAATTAAGAATAAAAAATACTAAATCAATATGATAAGAATGTCAATGATGTGTAGCTCATAATCAAACATGACTTATCTCAAATTTGACACATGTAGTTTCATTGTGACTTTGGGTATTGGAAACTTCTGTGAGGAAGGCCAGGCCCTATCCATGGTCTTACACTGAAACTCATGAAGGTAAAACTAATTAGGTGGAAATAAAGGGTAAAATATGGTAAAAGGATATGTTTGGAGTATTAATGTGAAAATTTGGTAATTTGTGAAGAAGGCTTGGTTCTATCCAAGGTCTTTCACTGCAACTCACAAATGGAATTCCTAAGAGAGTCATCAGTGAAAAAAAAAATATTTCTCAAAGTGAAATATTAGGATTTTAGGTAATTATAGAGGTAATTTAATAATCATAACATATGTGTCTTATGATAATACCTTAGTAAACATAAGGCATAATAAGGACATAGAAAGACACTAAGAGACTAGTGACCATCAATATACAAAGGATACTTGTTCATTATAAACATAAAGTTGTGTCAAAAAATAAGTGTGGTAATAAGATCAAATCATGTTGGTTATTTTAAATAATAAAATTAAAATAGACCTACCTTCTTATAATGTGTTCCCCATTCCTCAGGAGCCCTTATAGAGTCGTTGGTCTACTATAAATATTGGGTACTTGCATGAGAAATTAGGTAACATTAAAAGATTTTTTTATTCTCCTATTCCAATTTACTAGCCTAACACACCCCAATATACCTCAAATCTATCATGAGGTTTATTGTGGATTTTTATATCTGATTAGAAAAATAAGATGTGCTTAGAATCATGTCTTTCAGTATGATTTGACTTTTGAGAATTTTGAATGTTGCCTTTTAGATCATTTCCTTTTGTTAGATGATTTGGATTTTGAATGTTTATGGATTTTTATATTCCTCCTCCATACCAAATTGGAATGACCAATCATGAGAGATAAAGTGATACACACAAATGAGATTTAAGCTTTGGCTAAAGGAAGCTAAGTATCCAAAGACATGACTGACTAGAACACTTAGGCTTAACTATGAACCAACATGTTATCTCAAGTCTCAACCATATATATGCTTAGTTTGTGAAAGGAAATAAGGGAAATAAAATGAGATATAAGGTGGATTGGTAAAATGAGATTATAATGAGATGAATTATTTTCTAATTGATCACATGGGAAATAAGGAATGACTAAAGGGATCAAAGTTTGTATAACCAAGTCACAATAGGAATTATCCATGTTTATAGAGATAATATAGCAAATAATCATGAAAAAAAAGATAACCATAGAAAAATAACTCATGAATAACAAGTATGTAATCATGAAAAATAATTTGTAAGAGAGTATAATAAGAATAATGACATCATAAGCAACATGTAGTATGAAATAAAAGTCATCATGTAAGATAGATAAGAATTTGACACAATGTCAAATTATATAAAATAGATAAATGTAAAGTTGGAGTACACATCCAATCCAAAGAAAGAAATAAATGAAATAATACCATGCTTATGTTCATAAATATTGATATATTTGTCCACACACATTATCCATAACATTTGATAAATCTCTATGAATTTAAACTTAGACTGTAGCTAAAGTTTCATTGATCTTCAAAAAAAGTTGATAAAATACTTTGCATCAAATCTTCTCAACATAAAAAGTAAGAATGCCTAAAGGATCATGTTGATGAGGGCTATCATGCAGGGGATACTTAGGAAAAGGAATGAGAATGTAATATGCATAATATGAAGGGGTCATTGGTGGGGAATGGGCCACAAGTGAAGGAATCACTTATAGAGAAGGGGCCACTAAGGAAGGAGGATCCATAGGTGAGGGAATCATGGGTGGAGAAAGGACCATAGGTGGTGGAACCACATGGGAAGAAGGGGGAACCTTCTTGTGATGGTGACTTGTGGGAATAATGGTAGTATGAATAATATTGGTTATGAGGTGATACTTGAGATGCTATTGAAGGATTAAATAATGATCAGTGTGATGAGTACCACATTTGTGCCAAAGACAATATACCTCTCCATATTTTGGAAGATATTTAGGTAATACTTTTAGGGGAGGTATATCCTTATTTGTGGGTTAAAGATTAGTGTGACACAAGGTGTTTATCTATTGCCGTAGCTTACAACAATATGTGTATGAATGATTATCTATCATTGAAGTAAAAAATATTCTTGTTAGTAGACTTTGTAGGTTTACTAACAAAAGGAGTGGAAATGAAATCCAAGGAAGGTTGGTGTAATGAATAGTCACTAGTCTAATGACTAACAACTTTATGAATATCATAATATGGTTGATCATCCCATTTGGAATGCAAACAAACAAGCTATAGGAAAGGGAGAAAACCATCACCAAGGGAAGGTGGGGCTAGTGGAGAAACTAGACAAAGCTTGACTAAAGGAGTAATAGGATTTGAAACAAGAAGATACTCAACTAGAGAGGGAGTGGGAATAGAATCTAAACTAGGCTTAGCTAAGGGAGGGGTAGGATACACACAAGGTTGAAGGATAGTCACAAGTATATTAGGGATAAGTCAGATAGAGGGGTCTTGGTATATAGTAAAGTGATAGGAACCAGTCATAGAATGATCCATAAGAATACTCCTATGAGGATCTTTAAAACTTAAAGGTGTGCATGCCATCTATACCCTATAAACAAGAGTAAAAATTCTAAAATTATGAATTATATAGGATGGAATGTTAGAAGATATATGTAAAGACTGAAGCAAAGAGGAATGATAATGAATTTTTTTATCATCCCAAGCCTAGATAAGACCTCCTAAGAATGGATCATCTAATGTATATCCATCATCATAGCTAGGTGTATGAATATCGATGGCATAGGTAGGGAGAACCTTGTCATCTTAAGTGGTTTGATGAATGAAGCATTGAGTCTTAGTTAAGACAAGTATATCATTACTAGGTGGTTAATGGGAATATGGTTTTAGTGAAGGTAGAAGCTAAGAAATGAGATGAGGTGAGAGCTATGAGGTTTTAATATTGAGATTGATCTCATTAGGATCATCATCATATGAATTTTGGAGGTTAGGTGGTATATTCTTGATGAGTTCAGGGTAACCATTGTAACTTTGGGTGGAGTTGACAAGAAAGTTAAACCATTGAGATTCATAAAAGGGAATGCTTGGCAGGGGTTTAAGGGTTGGAATCTTGAATACGCTATGATCTTTGAGTTGTTTAAAATTCCAAGGGTTAGTGTCACCTTGAATATTATAGATTTCTCCATTATAAGGAAATTTGATACAGTGGCAAGTAGAATAGGAAACTTCTCTCATGCGATGAGTCCATGGCCTATAAAGAAATATGTTATAGGATAGAGGAAAGTTTAAGATAATCACCTTCACTCAAATAGTTATAGGTGGGATAGTGATAGGGAGCCACACACAACCTAAGGTAGGTATTTACCTTTGGTCATAGCCTTGATACATGTTACATGTGGACTTAGGATTACATTTAGAATATCCAAGGGTTTTAATAAAATTGAGAGAGGTAACACAAGTTATTGAATATATATCACCAATTTGGACACTGATAAAAAGAGGAGGATCATCCACATGAAGAAAAATCTCATCAGGGATCATAGAATCAATGGGGAATTTGAGGGAAAGAGAAGTGTCTATTGTTTCATCAATATAGATGGACATCTCTTCATATTGTTTTAAAATTATATCTTCTAATCTAGATAAGGTGGCTTTACATCCTACTAGGGGAGGATGAGGGATGTTCATTTTGAACAAGAGTTATACAAGATGATTATGATGATGTAGAGAGGTCCACATAAGTTTGAGAAATTGGATTTGAGATGGGAGATTAGTAAGTTATGTGATAGGATCCCACTCATCATAATCCATAAGGGGACTATTGGAAAGAGGTGCATAGTGTTGAAGGAGGAGCTAAAGTGCATGTGAATTTATGTTGATAAGATGTGTGAGGTTTAATTGGAGGACAAGTTTGTTGATTATCTTGAGAAGATGGGGTAGTTTATGCAAGCTTGGTTTTAGATAAATGAAAATAAGTGATAATAGAATTTTGAGTATCATTAGTGATGGGTAAAGAGGTTAGAGTAGTGGTAGGAATGGTATGAGAAGTGTTATCCAAGGGAGGTGTTGGAATTGGTTCATCAAAATATATAAGGTCTTCTTACCCCAAATCTATTAAGTGAGTTGGGGAAGAGTCTTGGATAACAAAAAAAGTGCTAGATGATTGAGGAGTGTGGATGAGATGGGGATTAATGAAGGCAACTACCCTTTGCATATTAGTCATATTGATCACATTCTCTTTAGAAGTTGGGTCTAGAAGACTATTAACACTATTGGATGAAGGGGTAGGATTATCTTGGTTGTCTTAGTGATTATGAAGTGGATCTTTGTAGATGGCTAAATGAACATTAGCCTAGTTCAAAGCTTGAGATTTAGTTTGTGTTTCATGGGCTTTGAAGGTAATGTCATAGGATTGTTGACATTTATGAATTATATAATCATGGTCAAAATTGAGACCAAGAAGGAAATCCATATCCAAATTGTGAAGTTGCCTACAAGTCTCATGAAAATGACCCCAACTAGCATGAAACCAACAAAATTTATTAGGATCACACTAGGATTTCATGGGACAAATGGGATCAAGTTATCATGAAAGAGGCCTTGGTAGATGCTTTTGTAATTACTCTAAGGATAAATTTTTATGAACATTGATGTTATTTGTTCATGATAAATGAGGATTAATGGTGTGGTTAGGAGGGGAAGATTTTTTTGAAACTTGGTTGAGAACAATAGCTTGAATGTTAGAGTATTTAATCCTAAGTGGGATTATTGACCCTTAGCCTTGGTAAAGCTATTAAATAATAATAATAATAATAATAATAATAATAATAATAATAATAATAATAATAATAATAATAATAATATATTAACACGAGGTGGAAACCTCATGAAAATAAATAATAAAGTGATAATTATATAATGATTTAACAAAATTTAATTAAATGATTTTATCAAGATGGATGGACCCATTATTTTTACAACAGTCACCTCCCTTAGACTATCACTATAAAATAGGGTTTGACCCCTATTTTGAATTCATTCGAATATGAAATTATTTTGATCATATTCAATTTGTTAGTTTTGTGAAGCACTACATGAACAAGTGAGAATGAGAAGAATTGGTATTGGGGTTATTATTATTTCTCATTTATTGAATATCACTCATGGGTTTTTTTACCTCATAGAGGTTTTACCATAATTGATATTCAATAATTGAGAAACAATAACCCCAATACAAATTCTTCTCCTTCTCACTTCTTTACACAGTGCTTCACAAAACTCACAAATTGAATATGATCAAAATAATTTTTTATTGGAATGAATTCACAATAGAGGTAAAACCCTATTTTATAGTGAAATTCCAAGGGAGGTGATCATTGTAAAAACAATGAATCCATCCATCCTGATAAAGTAATTAAATTAGATTTTGGTAACTCATTAAATAATTATAACTTTATTATTTATTTTCATGAGGTTTCCACCTCATGTTAATAAATAATATATTATTATTATTATTTAATAACTTTACCAATTCTAAGGGTCAATAATCCCACTTAGGATTAAATTCTCTAACACTCCCCCTTAATGTTAAGTGGGGATAAATGTCATAGTCATCTTAGAAAGGAATTATAATATGTACACAATTGAAGGATTTAAAAACCTTTAGCATGTCAAACACCAACTTTTGAAACAAAAGGAATTATAATCCATAAACTACTTAAAATTAAGTTTAGGCTAGCATGATTGTGAGACTACATCTCATAATTTCTCATGAATAATCACTTTGTATATTTGGAGCCTTTTATAACATAAGGACCTCTATTATAAATTATGTTTTTTTAATGTATTAGAGAATAAAAGTAAAACTTCCACATGAAGTTTACTTAAATCACATAACTTCCACATAAAGTTTACAATGATTTATAATGAGAAACATAGAGAAAGATAAGAAACACATGGCTACTAGGAAGTGGCATTGTCATGTACACTCCACCTCAATGGCATCTTCAAGAGGCCCAACATTTCATGAAACTAACAAAAATTGGTAGTACCAAGTAGTTTTGTGGAGATATCATCCAATTGTTTATTTGTAAGATAAAACTATAGATTAATATCACCATTAAGGACTTTTTCATAGATGAAATGCACATGAACTTCAACGTGTTTAGTTTTTTGGTACTGCACTAGATTTTTAACCAGAGATATAAAACATGGGTTATCACAATGAAGGATGGTACTCTGAGAAACATCCAAATGAAATTCTCCTAATAGCCTTTACAACCACATGGCTTCTTTAAAAACTTCCATAACACTTCTGTACTTAGCTTATGTAGAAGAGAGAGATAGTAGGTTGCTTCTTACTACTCCAAGTGATAGCACCTGCATCAAACTTAAACACATATCCAAAAGTACATGTGTGATCTAAAGTATTACTATTATTGTCAGGATCACAATAACCATATAAATTAGCATTATCAATGGATGAATAAAATAAAATATATTTTATAGTTCCTTTGATATAATGAATAATATGCTTAGATAATCTCTAATGATCCAAATAAGGGTCTTGCATAAATCTAGAAGTAACACTAATAACATATAAAATATCTAGCCTAGTAATGGTTAGATAAATCAAACTTCTAATAATGTATCTATACAATGTAGGGTTATTCTTTTCACATGCAGGTTTAGGATAAAGTTTAATACCAATTTCAATAGGAGTAGTCATAGATTTACAATCAAACATGTTAAACTTAATAAGAAGATTATGTGCATACTAAGATTTTGATACAATAATTAAATTTTTATCCTAGAATATAGCCATTTCTAAAAAATGATGTAGAATGCCTAAATCAGTCATTTCAAAAATTTGACTTAGTTTATCCTTATCTTTATGAATTAAACTCGTTAGATCACTAATAATCAACAAATCATCAACATATAATACAATTAGAATCAAATGACAATGTTTAACTTTAACAAAAAGATCATTATCTAAATAACAGTTAGAAAAACCCATTTTTTTGAAAAAAGTAATTTTAGAATACCAAGCTCGAGGAGCTTGTTTTAAACCATAAAAAGATTATTTTAACCTACATACATAATATTCATTATTAGGATTAGTGAAAAATTTACGCTGAGTCATATAGATTTCTTATTTTGAATCACCATTTAGAAATACATTCTTGACATTCATTTCGTGGATAACCCAACCATTTCGGGCTACAAGATCAATAAGAAGTCTAATAGTAATCATTTTTGCTACAAGAGCAAAGGTTTCAATAGAGTCAATCCTAGGTTTTTGAGTAAACCCATGATTAACTAATCTAGATTTAAATTTGTCAATTTTACCAATTGAATTATATTTGATTTTATAAAGCCACCTACAAATGACAATATGCCTTTTAGGTGGAGGGATAAGATCCCAAGTCTAATTTTAAATTAAGGCATTATATTAATATTGCATAGAAACATTCCATCTATCATTTTGAGTGTCTTTCTCAAATTATTGAGGTTTACATTCATACATAGTCATTAATGCATGATAATAATGTTGACTTCTAGTTAATTTATTAAGATTATCAAAATTAGAAGATTGAATTAGGGATTTTGCCCATTTAAGTATTTTAGATTGAATACAAAAATTAGGGGGTTGTTTAGACTCTAAGATATCCAAAATTAGATCAACTTCCTCAAGGGCATCTATTTCATCACTCAGAGAAACATAAGATTCAAGTTCATCAATAGAATAATGTTGAGGAGGTTCTATAGAGGGATCATAGAAGGATTTTTCAAGAACAAGAACATTCATATTCTCAATAATCTAATGTTTAGAGGGATCATACACTCTTAAGCCTTTTGTCTTACCTCCATATCCTAAAAAAATATAGGAATAGGAAGTGGGGTCGAGTTTCTTCCTCTTAATTTTAGGGACAAAGATAGAAGCATCACTACCAAAAATCCTGAGATGAGCCACTCTAGGTTTATTTTTAGTCCACATTTACAAAGGGGTAGAAATATGAAAGGTTTTATTAGGGACACTATTCAAAATATGAATAATAGTGTTCATGGATTTAACCCATAATGATTTAGAAAAATTTGTAGATTGTAACATTATTCTATCCATTTCTATGATGGTATAGTTTTTCCTTTTAACAATACCATTTTGCTAAGGGGAATAGAGAGTTGTTAGTTCCATTTGAATATTACAACTTATGCAAAAAAAAAAAAACTCTTTACTAACATATTCACCACCATTATAAATTCTTAATCTCTTAATAGAAAAATTAGATGCATTTTCAACACTAGGTTAAATTTTTTTGAATTTAGACAACATATATGATTTTTTTAATGAAAAAAGACCAGATCATTCTAGTGTAATCATCAATAAAAGTATTAGTATAAAAAAAAAACCATTAAGAGATAAAAATTCAATAGGTCCTACAATATCACTATTAACTAATTCTAAAGGATGTGAGGAATTCACATCATGATTTTTGTGAAAGGGGTTAGTGTGTTGCTTACCATGTAAGCAACCCTCACAAGTTACATGATGAGAAAAGATAGAAGGAAGTCCAACAACTAGATTATTTGTAGGCATACCATGCAAACTTCTAAAAAACATGTCATAATATTTCATGCCATAATCAAGATTCATTATTACTATGTGATAAAATAAAACATACAAAATAAGGAGAAAAGATATATAAACCATTCTTTTGAACACCTTCAACAATCAAGGAACTAGAATGATTTCTAATGGACCAAATATATTTATGTAATGTTATAATGTAATTATAATCTATAAGTTGAGAACAATATAGAAAATTCATTTTAATCTTAGGTACATAGAAAACCATATCCATATCCAAATTTTGAAATTTCCTACAAGTCTCATGAGAATGACCCAAACTACCATGAAACCAAAAAAATTTAATGGGATCATACCAAGATTTCATGGGATGAGTGGGATCAATTTCTCATGGAAGAGGCTTTGGTAGATGATTTTTTAATTCCTCTAAGGATAAAGGTCTATGAAAATTGATGTTATTTATTGAAGATAAATGAGGATTAGTGATGTGGTTGGGAGGGGAAGCTTGTTCCAAAACTTGGTTGGGAATAATAGCTTCAATAGTATGAATAGTATCATAAGAATTAGTGACACCATCATTAATAGCATGATAGTTTTTATTTTTGATTAACATGTGATTACCCATAGATAGTTGGGATGGTTTGAATTGATGCATGAGTAAATATTGGTGCTTGGCTTAGTCAATGGCCTTTTCCAAAGTGCATGGAGAGAGAGAGTCAAGACCCAATATTGTAACTTGGGATAAAGAGCATTAGTAAATAGATGAAAGAGGTTATCATCTAACATATTGTGTTAACATTTTTTAGATAAGGTCTTACACCATTTGATGAAATCTTGTGCATTTTATATATCAAGTTTCTTACAATTAATAAAATGGGCTACGGTATTTCTAAGGAAATCACTAGTTTAAAATTCTTGGACTAGATCATTGACTAAATCTTCTAATCTAGTGATGGAATGATATTTGAGTTGGTTATGCCAATCTAAAGCATCACCTATGAGATATTTTTATAATAAATTGGTAGTGGAAAAAGTATTTAACTTTACCCAATATTTTTATGGATTTACAAATGTTTTTAAGTGGCGAGTAGGATCAGTTGACCCATTATAACTAATGGTAGGGTGATACCTCCTATATCGATGTTAGCAATTTGAGGTGTAAGAGGCTCATTTTGAATGTTCTGGATTATTTTGTTAACAAAAGGAGGTTGAGGGATAAGATTACCATTAGAATCCTGAAGAGGAGGTGGGGGAGTATTTTGGTTATGCATTCCCCATGGAACCTATTGAGGGTGATTTTGAATATGGATAAGAAGTTCTTACCTCTACATCATTTAGATGGAATTGTTATATTATAAAGCATTCATTTGTTTAAGAGTATGTAATAGAAGTTGATGGGTTTTAGTGGTGTTATTTTCATTATGTGAAGCATTGGAATTGGTAATAGTGACTTGAATACCACTATGGGTGTTATTAGTAGCTTGAGAGGAATTATTGATAAGTGAGGCACTAGTAGCATGATTTTCTTATATGGTAAAAGATGTACTAGTAGAGGGATGAGAAGAGGTGGAACTAGATGCATGATTACCATGGGTATAAAATGATGCACTAGTGTAATAATTGAGAAGAGTGAGTCTTAGAAGAGGCCCACTAGATGTATAAATAGTCATGTTAGTAAAGATACTAGGAATAGAGGTGGAGGAAATTAGAGAGGAAGATGTCATGGTATGATAAGAAGTCAAGAGAGAAGGAAGATGTTGAAAATCAAATAATCTAGTGTCCTCAAATCCATGTGATAATATGGGAAAAGTTGAATGGGGTTTCTTTGTTTGACTACTTATCATGAGATGGAAAATAGTAGAAGGATATTTTCCTCAATGTTGAGGAAACTCATTGATGAAGAAGAGTATTTCTTGTTATATTATAATTCAATCTGATCTTATAAGGATAAGAGAGGGTTATGAACTGAAGAGCAATGAGGTGGGTCCCATAGTTTGTAGTTCAAGTGTTTATATGCACATTACTTCAATCTAGGGTAGAAGCTACAAACTGCTTATGGAATAACCTATTGGGGTTGGTAAATTGAATCATATATGTTGAGTTTAACTTAGTGTTGTCTTTAAATAGGAAGTTCATGATGAGAGAGAAAGGTTAAATAAGACTAATCTAATGCAAAGGCAAAGAGGTAAAAAGGATATAGTTAGGTAGACTATGTTCTATAATCTAAGAGGCAGATAATGGTACAAAGTCATATAGGTTGAATTTATACTATAGATAGGGTATGAAACCAAGATGATAAGGATATAGGGTCAACAAAGTTGACTTAGTATTGTAACATGATAGGTAGAAAGGGATATAGAGTCATATAGGTCAACTCTATATTATAATCTGGGAGATAAGGTAGGCATAAAGGGATACATAGTCATATAGGTTGATTATGTACTACTGATAGGGAGATAAATTAGGTAAAAATGGATACATAATTTACAAGTTGAATATGTATTTTTGATAGGTAAAACATAGTCTATAAGAGATTTTAGCAGACAAAATGATAGTGTGCTAAAATAGGGAAAATTTTAGAAATATAATTGAAGCAAGAAATGGAATCAAACACATAAATAATTGGATCACTATGAGTGATCCAATTGGGGTACACATCACCAAACCTTGCACTAATGATAGCCAATGTAAGTTTTTTCAACACAACACGTAATGATTAGAGATCAAATAGTCAACTAAAAAGTAAATGCTAACTAAGTGGTCATCTTGAGTGTTATTAGATTATTAGAAAGTGTTGTTTTAAGTGTGATAGGGAAGTTAGTTAAAAATAGGGAAATATAAAAAAGTCTATGGATGGTTTTAGGATATTTAGGTTGAAAGGGATTTGTGTTGGCAATGGTACTATATTGGTAATGGGGCCTACCCCCTCACTTCACAATCCCATAGTGATAAGGGTGTCGAGTGCTTTCCAATATATACCATTAACCATGTATTTATACTTGGCCAAACAACCAAGTCGGCTTTCCCCTTGGTGATGAAATATAAGTCAGTAGGCTTTGGAAAGATAAATATTAAATGCATTTTGAATATTGTGTGATTTGGTAATGTGTGAAAAATATAAAAATAGTGTAATTAAATGATAATTTAAAAAACTACCTATTTATAATATGTGAGTTACTCTAAGCATGTAAATAATTGAAAAGGAAAGTGTGGATTAATTACTAGTAAATAGTTGTTAATTCCCAAATTTAGAATGGTACATAGTTGGTGTAGATGACATTGTATGCAAATAATACAAAATAAATTTGACTAGGTCACTACTATTCTACGTAAGAGTATTTAAAATCATAATCAAATAGGTTGACTCAGTCTTTTAGATAGATGATAAGCTACATAACTAAGTTGACTAGGTTGACTTAGTTTGTTTTAGGGTTGTAGTTTTAAATATTGCTAACTTGTATAAAATAGAATTAAAATGAAGTATCAAAATGATTGGGAGAGAAAGAGAGGAACCTTGGTTAGTTGGAAGATGATTAGGATTGAAAATTTTATGTTGAAGTGCCTTGAATGCTACTTTTAAATTTTGCAAACTAAGTTGATTGGTTTGAAATAGTTTTGCAAAACTATGTGCTAAGTAAGGATGAGATGACTAAGTCAAATTGTTTGACCTAGTATGTTTATTTAGATGCTGGCAGAGACACTATATTAACTTGTTCGACCTAGTTTATTGATCTGGATGTTGGAAAAAAGAATAAGATGATAGACTCAACCTTTTTGACCTTCTATTTTTATCTAGGATTAAACTAGATTACTATGTCAACCTATTTTATTAGTAAACTATATCTAATAAAGACCTGCATAGAAAGAACATAGTTTTTTTGATATGATTATGTGTTAAACTTGTGCATAGAAAGTTAGAACTATACTGATTGGTTTGATATAGTATCACAAATATAGAAAAATAATAAGATGATAGAAATGAAAGCATGAAATAAAACTTGTAAGGGTTAGGTTCACATAAGGTTCAACATAATTTATGCAATGGGAAATATAGAAAATATATAAATCAATCCTATCTTAGAGAAGATAAACGCTACTTACACTTCTAATTGGGGATACATTAGATAATCAGGGTAATGACCAATATATATCTACTAAACCTAATCAAGATATCTCTTACCATAATAATATCATTAGGAAAGGTTCTAAAGCCTCCATTCAAGAAAAACTATGTAATAAACCTAACTAGGTCTTATGTTTTCATATTCACTAAACTAATAACAAGTAAAGTAGAAGTCTAATCTATTTCTCACCAAATATTTTGGCACAAAGTGGGGGTAATAAACACTAAAATTTAACATACATAGAAGACATATACTCATGTCAATGTATACAAAATCCTAATGTATGTAAGATAATTACAAATACATGTCTATCTACTCTTACAAAGGAGGAACAAATTTATGAATACTTACCTTTGAATACAAACCCATCGAGACTCAATATCTCCCTTAGCTAAGGTGTTTTGAAAGAGGTTATTGTGGTATGTAAGGATGACAAGGATAAATTATCTCTAGGCTACACAACTTATCAATGCATCTAAAAGACTTCTCCATAATATAAGATCTATATTTCTAAATAAAGTATGAAACCCTAAGCTTGCTACTCAAGTAGAATGGTGGATAACCAGATGTGAAATATATCTTATTCATTCTTCTCTTATAAATGAAAAAATGAATGTGTTTATATAGGTGGATCTAACCCTAAATCCTTCTTAAAGTTTAGGACAACAAGGTCAACCCAATCTACCTCGTATTATAATTGACAAAAACAAACTAGGTCATTGACTAGGTTGGCCAAGGACCAACCTAGACCCTAATAAGTTTTGTCAATAAGAATTCAAGGTTGATGTGGCCAACTATGTAATATAAACTATCAAGAAGGGGTTTTAGGTTAGGGAAGTTCTAATGAGGGTGGCAAGTGACTAGAGAAGGGTCAAAAATAGGAGGCAAAGCTTAGGGGAATGGATTTTAAGAGATAAGTGTGTAGATATCAAGTGGTAAAAAAGGACAACAATATTACAAAGCACTAATGGTATTCCTACCTCTTTCCCTATACACCTCTTAAGGCATTAATTTAGACAGTTTTAGACTTGATGGGTTCCTGTAAGATAAAGAGCATCATTAATTGATAAAGTTTGAAAATATTATGTGTATACATGATGTTTCAAGTGATTTGTGAACCATTTTTACTTAAAAATAGGTTTTGAACCATGTATTAGAATAATGAACAAAAACTTAAACTAAGTTTTTAGGGGAAGCTAAAAATTATAGAGAGGAAGATTTTTATGTTAGGGTTCTTATAATAGACCTAAAGAGAATATATAATCCTTGGGATTTGTTTACACTCTGATTAATATTGGCACTTGGTTTTCTAGTGATGTAGTCACATAAAATTTCATTAATGCAACAAGTGTCACTTGAGACCACCCTACCATTATTTTATCCCTAGACCTATCTTAAGGCCTTTTTTGATCCTTATCCAGCTTATGTGTACATCGAGGTCATGCTTAGATATACCAAAATCCATATTGAACCATCACCTATGCATCCCTAATTATTATTCACATGTGTGAACCACTTGGATAATAACTCAAACCCTTTGGTCTATAACATAGTGTGACATTGGAAAATAGGGGAAATGTTATTGACCCTTAATTTCCTTTGACCCTAATGGATATATTTCCACTCCTTGAAGAATATTAGGGTTGGTTAGACTGATTTCATATCTTGACAAGCATCAGAACACTATATAATGACCAATCTAATTAATTTATCCATTAGATGGAAATTCTCATGAACAAACTCATAAAAAATTATGAAAATTAAGGTTATTGATCCCTATTTACCCCTATTTCTACATACATCCATCTATAGCAACCCAAAGCTAAATTTTACTAAGACTTAAAGTTTCAAGTCACACTTAAATAATTTAAATTGGAATTCATATTTAGGCATATTAGCATCACTCTCACTTGCACCAGAACTTAGATCTAGATAACTACATCTATCTTGATCCCCTTTTGAGGTATTGGTATGTAGGTAATTATCAACACATGGGGTGGTGAGGCCACATCTAACCTATTATAATAACACCACTTTTCTTACACTTGTGTTCAATAAAACCATAGAAAGCATGTAGGCTTAGGGTTCCATAGTGAAATCAATTAAAATGAAGTATAGATAGTGATTCAGATCTTAGTTACATAGGATTCCAAAAATAGATCAAATGTCTTTCCTAAATTTCACTATTTCATCTGCATGGGTCAATAACATTGTACAAAATATTAATAGCTCAGTTAACTATTATAAAATAGGGTTGCCTATTGTCAAATAGGATTATTATTATTATATATTGATGACACTCTACCCTTCTCCTACATCACTTTACATCTTACCACTTATTTACTTTAAGAAAATTTTATAATTAAGTACACCCTTTTCAAATCATTATTAATAATAGGCTAAGAAAACAAATACATTATTGTATAAATCAATGGCTATTGTTACTATAGTATTTTATTCCCTGATTTACATACCTCTTTTATCTACTTAGGGTTTTACATTAATTCCCAAAATAGTTAAATCATTTGGTGAATCTGACTTACTTCAAATAGTGCCCAAATCTTATATTTAGATGATCTTAGGGTTTCTATCCTTCTATTTTCTATGATCAGTAATTAATTTCTCAAATATAATTCATTATTTTATTTCTAAAATCTTTCATAGATGTAATTTCTAAAAAATTTCAAAATATACAACTTTTTATTTTCTTACATTCTAATTGTAATCACCTAAAAGTGGTATTTGCATTATAAGAGTGTTGTTTGAGAAAACATATTCCTATATTAGCCCTAGACCTATCCTAAATCATTTATCACACTTTTACATCCATTATGTCAACCAAAGACATCTCTAGTTCACCAAATCATAGTCTCAAACTTATATTTTGGGATCATGTCCCTTTGTGCCTAGCAGCCTACCAGCTAGACACTAATGCCACATTAATGACAAGAGAGGCACATGGCTCTAGTTTTCCCAACATGGTGATAGTGTCCCTTGACCTAACTCTCCCAAAAAGATATATTTTCAAATGTGTAACCCTTTTAAGGTCTTCTTAAGCATATTTTATTATTTTCATAAGCTATGGAAGACTATAAATACAAGACTATTAGACCTCCATTTACAATATGTAAAATGGATTCAAATAGACTATTCAGACAAGAAACAAGTTAATAAAAATCAAGGTTATTAATCCCTATTCTTCCCTACTTCTACATACTACCATCTACAACTTCCCTAAGCCTAGATTTTAGAGATTTCCAATCTCAAGCACACTCAAGGCATTCAAAACCACTATCATTCTAGCATTCACTTGTACTTGCACCAAGCTCTAGGTGAGATAACTACATCAAGCTTGATACCTCCTTGGAGTATTAGTATGTAGTCAACTCTCTTTATAATAGGGTTTTGAGGATTTCCAACCTATTCTACTAATGAACACACATTTTTATCTCATGCCATACTTTCTATAGACACCTAAAACTGGCCACACCAAGCTTTTGACCAGACTTCAAATGGATTCCTACAAACTATTGAAAATTAAGCCTAAGAATCATTGAAATTCCAAAATATATTTGTGCATCATTCATTAAAGCTTATAATCATGTTGAGACATCTCTAATTGGTATATTCTAACATATTCAATAATAACCTCTCATGAATTGAACCCTAATCACCTTACAACATCGCAACTATCAAATTGTCTTATAGACATATTTTTACTTGGATTTTCACCCTTTGAGGAGATGTCTAAGATCTCCTCATCCAAGTGGCACAATTTAAACACCTCTAGGATTGTGGGTAGCCTAAGGATGATGTGAATCTCTAGATAGGGCTAGTTCCCTTGATGTAGCACTTTAGATCACAACTACACCTAAACCATGGGGGGAAAAGGGAGAGAGAAAACTAAAATAAAACTATCCTAAAGGAGGTGATACACCAATATAATTTGATTAATTCCAACTAGTTTCATGTTATACATCAGAACAAAGGACTAACCAAACATACACTTCTCAAATCTACATCTTCTCACATCAATGTTACATTATGAGGTTATGGATGAATTTTTAGGATATGAGGACTAGACAAGAGGCATTGAATTTCACTAGTGAATAGACTAACTCACTCAACCTTGACACTTCCTAGAACACTTCATATGCCCTACAAGAAGAAGCTTTCTAACTAAAAATAGGGTGAAAGAATGAGACAACATGCTAAGGAATCTATATTATTCACTAATAAATATCCATAATCCAAGTAAAACACAATATAATAGTCATGAAGAGGTAAAAATCAATAGTATTATTGATCAAATGGTATGAAAATGATCAAGGATTCTCCATACTCAGGTGGAGCATAAGTTACAATGGCCAAAATGGCTAGTTCTTATAGAACTTGAGAGAGAGAGAGAGAGAGAGAGAGAGAGAGAGAGAGAGAGAGAGTCACAAGGAAACTTGTAAAGATAATAAAAGGGGTTAATTTTGAATTCAAAGAGGATATTGGATGAACCATGAAATTTCATAAGAGACAAGTGGCCATATATGGCATGAAACCCATGAAAAGTGGCATGAAAGTTCTCATTCTGGCTCAAAAAATTGCCTTCATGATTTGGGCCTATTTGAAGATCCCAAAACTAATTAATTATAGGTCTGATTAGTATAATTAAGGGTAATAATTTTATACATTCCTCTCCATTCATTGGTTGTAGGCTTGGTCATTTGGAATCATCTGAGAATGAGCCATCATCATTTGTAGTCCAAAAAACTCTTCCTTCATGCACCCTATACACTTGGCCTCCAAAAAGGAATAAAGTTTCCATGAAAATACATGGGATGGAAAAAATGACACATTTAAATAACCTCCATGGCTGTAGAGGCATTAGGCACACCTTAAACTTAGCTCACTTGAAGTTTTTGACCCTACTCACTAGCTTGGTCACTATGCTAGTTTTGATTAGCTAAGATGAAGTAGATATTTTAGGAACTTATGATTTATTAAAAGGAATTAAATTTACATTGGGATTTATATTAATTCCTAATATTCTTTCCCATGTTATTGTCATCTCTTTAAACCTCCTACAACTTGTACAATGCACAAAACTATCAAGAAAAGTGTATTTTTCACTCCATTAATATAGTTTTGTACAAATAATCATAATTGGGAGTATCCTAAGAGAGTATCCTAAAATTTCCAATCATCATCCTAGGCAATCTATACCATTAGATTATCTTTCCAACATCATTTCTCCAAACTAGTCACTAGCAAGGGTTTGTGAGGGTTTTAGCCTATTTTGACCTCTTAAGCTTTGTTCATAAAATTGGGATATTAAAATTGAAAAAAAAAATTACACAAAAAGGTTTTTTATAATCCCTAATAACACCTATAAACATATTTTTCCTCCATGTTAATCATCAAAAGAGATGTGAGCTTCTAAACTTCTCTTATCGAACTTGTTTTCAAATTTTGCACAAGTCTGAGTTGTCTTTGGGCCAAAAATGGATTCACATGCAGCTTATCTTCCTTTTAAAATATTTAAAACATATATCTCCATACTATAAACATTTTTTAATTGGGTATAAATCTCATTTCAAGGTGTAAGCTACCATGAATCTCCTTTTGTCTTTTAGGCCTAATCGTGCACAAGTAGGTTTAACTATAACTTTAAGGGTATAGACCATAAAATTCGACTTATTTAAATTAAATATGATTTAGACATCTAATTTTACCCTAGTAACATGTTTAAATCCATTTAATTTCCTATTTAGGATTATAAATGAATCTGACCTTTCATTTGGGCTCTAGGCCTCACCATGCTCAATAAGCATGTTTATAAATTTTGTAGGTTTAGACCTCCAAGATGGGATTATTCCTTATATTAAATGTTATTAATAATTTCTCAGGTATTTTAAAACTTACTAAACCTCTCTATAATTATCAATCAGTCCCTTGGCCCACCATTTTCATCTTGATTTCTTAACCTACCAGTTTATGTCTAAGGGGAAGTACCCTCTGTTTGAGACAAAATAGAGGGTACTTCCCCTATTTAATAATAAAAAATAAATATTGGATAAGATTAATAACATTTAAAACATTTTTTTTACCAAAAATTTTCCCTTTTTTAGGTCATTAGGTCCTCTAAAAACTTTAAAATCCAAGACAAACTTGTTGGGAAAACTATGTGTAGGGTTTATAAGGTTGATTGTGCATTGCTTGTTTTAAACTCTTTATTGGAACTATTTTTATTGGAGAGATAAAATTAAAGGAATAAAAATATTTTTTATATATTTTTTTTAAAAATATCATTCTAACTTACTACATACTCTTGATAACCCTTAAAACCTTTTCTCAATCAAGATTGTGTGCACAAAATCTTGACTATGTCCTACTCTTTTGACACTGCTCCTACAAATGTCCTACATAATTATAACCTAGATAAAATTTATACACTCAATTTAGACTCTCATAATATCATTTTATATTTTTTTTTACATGTTCCCTTACCTTTAGTAGCCTAGACCATTACTTAGGCAATGTGTTTTATCTCACTGTTACATCACAACCATCTATAGTTGGTTGTAGATGAACATGTTTGAATTTAGAATTGAAAGAATGATTATAACCCTTATTAAATTTTACATGGTGATATATAAATTTTTATATTCATTTTTTACCTTAGTTTCATGCAATACAAACCTTATATGCCAATTTTAATTTCACTACCTGTCTCAGTCACCCCTAGTTGACTATGTGGAAGTTTCAAGACCTATAGGTGTAAATATATGATTTAGGATTTGATTTATGGTTTTGAAATTATCATTAAATTTATATACAACATATATAATTTATTCATTCATTATATTCCTGGAATGAGGTCTATCCTTCAAGGTGTTTGGCTCAAACTTCAAGATAACTCTACAGCTAGCCTATAAGGTTACATTTATAATGAAAATGGAGCCTATAGGTTAAATTATGAAGTCAAACATAGTATATCATCTCTTTTGAATATCCATGTTATCATCATGAATTATATCTTAAACCATATTAAACTATTTCATCATGAAACATGGTTTCATACTACAACTTGGATGAAGAGGTCTACTATAGCTCAGACCTGTAGATTTCATTACTCAAAATCAGTACATAAAGTTGTGATTTTAGGCTTCCAAAAAACAACCTCCCATATGTCATCTACCTCCAAAACCTATAACAATACTTTTACAATGTATGGGATTCAAGGTTTGATCACCATTATACATCAAAGTCTCTTGAAACCTTATAATAAGATATCTACAAAATGCTACGGTGCTCTATTTTCCTATTTTAGGGATAATAGTCCCTAAAACTACAGTCATCTCCCTTGGAAGTGATTGTCAACTTAATTTTACAACTTAGCCCTTAAAAAGGTTCAATCATGATCTCATCTAATGATATGACCTCAAATATGGTTTCATCTTATGCTTCAATGCTCCAGAATGACCTCTCAACTATCTATCAAGACCACCTATCAGCGGTTATGGTCATGTACTGGTAATGTAGCTTGAATGGTTCTCACTCATTTTCTGTCAATATCACACCTAAAATTGAACTTCCATGCCATATTCAACATACTAGGACTTCAATAAAGGTTCCAACATGCTTCAATGCCTCAAAAAAAATTCCTTAGCTCTCTATAGTGTCACCTATAGGTGCATATTCTAGTGTGCAGGTTGTAAAATGTAGAATTAGGTGGTGAGCATTGCCTTTGATATTTTATGAGTTTTAAAATTGTATCCATACTTCAAAATACATATTTCACATTATAAAACACCTAAATAAAGTGTAAACATCTTATTTTCAATATGAACACTTCCTTCATGGCACCTATAGATAAATATGTCCATAACAGACTGTGTATCTTGTATATACCTAAAAATCCATGAAACATTTCTTGGATAATGTGATTTCAAGTTGAGAGGAATAATAAGTACATTGAAACACAATAATTAACCTATCTCCAACATATGAAACCACTATCAAATCAAGAAGACATGGAAAATGGTTGAAACCTGCCTAGAACATAACAAAGTGCTTCCTCTTACAACTTGAGATGACTGGCATATCAAAACACTTTGAAATAGTAAAAAAAGAATAGTTAAAATTGTATTGTGGATTAATAATCATATAAAAACAAAATCAATAGGTGAATTGTATGGATTTACCCAAAACAAGGAAAAATATATAGGGTACACAGATTAGTAGACAAACTAGATAGTCTAACTTCTTAGGAATTATTCATAAAGAATAGGACACCATTCCTCTAAAACAAAACATAAAATGGAATCTAAATAATTTTATAATACATCCCCAAGATCATTTTTCCTAAAACATCTCATGTTGACTGTATAAAGTACAAATTTGAAGACTACTTTTGCTTGCCAAGCCTAGTGGAAGGAGAGATAAGTAGTTTTCTTCATTTTTTAAAAAATTTTTATAAAAATTATAATTTAATTAAGTGTGGGGAAGACCAAGGGACACTCTTTAAATTTCCACAACTAAATAATTATGTACAAGTTTGTACAACTCAAGAAAACTCTTTTTTCCAAGAAAACTCCTCTTTTTTCAAGAAAACTACCCTTTTTCTAAGGAACCTACCAATTTTCAGTTATAATTAGTTACTTAAGACATAATAGGACACATGGGGTGTGACATCATCTCTTGAAACCTTCAAATCTCCCTAGGAGGTTGTACAATAAATTAAATGCCCCTTTTTTGACCTCAAAATGACTCCCAAGCCTAAAAGAACTAAAAAGACTAAGGACCATGGCTAATATATTACTAAATAACTTAAATTGACCTATGATAAACCTAATTACATAACATTATACCCATAATAAACCTTTAAATATGATGTTTTTTCCTATAGGGATCCTGATTTGACTTGCAGGGTCAAATTTGGTCAACATGACCTATTAAGTGGGGCACTTACACACTTAATCAAATCTTGAAAGAGATAAAAGGCTAGTCAAAATCAATTAACAAGTTAAAAAATATTAAATTCATAGTTGAATTATCCATTTGAAATTAGTGAATATCTAAACAAGTAAATTCAAAAATCAAAATATCCTAGCCTTTCATCATTGCCTTTATGAGTTGTCAAGCTCTTTGAAAATACCCTAAAATATCTAATTTGGAGAACCATGCCTAGTAATTTCAAATCATAATTACTTTAAAACTATTAACTCTACTAGAGTTATATTTAACTCACCTAGGTTTAGTTTAAACCCATTCCAAGCCTAAAATCAACCTTAACTCACCTTGGGTGAGAGTTAATTCCTAAGGCTATAAATATAAGGCTATACCTCTTCATTAGAGTTATTATGAAATGTTAGTTCTATGAGGCTCATGCAAGTAGTTTTATAATGCTCAAATATTAAGCCAATCAATCACAATCTATGGTGCCAAGGAGAGAAAGAGACAATCAAGCTTCATTGCCAAACACTGAGAAAACCATTCAACAAAGCCATTTAAATATCCCAAAGAAGTTTTAAGATTTATTGTCTTTTATGTTTTTGTTTTGCTTTCATTTAGTCTTCGTTGCTAAGCTCTCCCTAGTATCTAGATTAGAAGTGTAAGTCTTAGTGTGTTTATTTGATTTTTATTGCTTAAACTAACACTATACTAACCTCCTTTCTTGGATTCCTATGATCACAAATGGAATGTCTAGTGGGAGCATTCAAGCATCCCATATAATAAATGATATTAATATGTTACTCTTAGTTTTTCTAATGAATGCTTAAGAATATTCAAAATTCAATTTTTTGCTTCTTTATTCACATAATTCTATTCTCTCTGATCGATGTTGATTGTCCTAGAATCAAAATCAATCCTTGTGTGAATAATAAAGGATGATGAAGATGTGATTAATGATATTTTCTTGAGTTTTCTAGTTTTTATTATGTGTCTAAGAACCTAAATATTATCTATCTAACCATTTCATTATAGGACCTACTATCATTTGTTGGTTTTAAGTTTATTTACTAACAATATTTTTAATAAGAACTATATTCTATGTTTTTTATGTTTTTATAGGAATTGACATCGATCGATGTCAATCCCTTTGTGGACCAACTGACATCAATTTTCGTAGACCTAAATCGATCCCTGTATGGATCAACATTGATCTCTTTGAGATAGAAAAATAGGAAACCCAAGAGTTCATTCTAAAATGTTGTTTTCTCACTCACTTTTAGGATTCTAAGCAAGAAAAATCTCTAACAAGTTACAAGTCCTAAGGTGTAACAAGCCAAGTTTGAACATGATTAAATATTTCACACTTTGTCTTTGGTGTTCAAAATGAACTTAGTTTTTTTCAACACCTTAGTTGTTTATTATGTTTTTTTCAATATTTATAACTAATGCTAAAGGGCTCAAATTTCACAACATGCTTTGTTTTGGTGCACAAAAATGAACTTTCAAACTTAGTTACATACTCGTATGAGTTGTTTATTTTTTGAAAGTTGTTTATTTTAGAAAAAATATTGATACATATAGGCTCTCCCCCATACCCTTTAGGGAAATTGGTTGACCAAAAGTTTTCATTATGTGTTTTATGTTTATTTGTTGAAAGTTGTTTATTTTAGAAAAATGATTGATACATATATTCTCTCCCCCCATCCCCTTTAGGGAAATTGGTTGACCAAAAGTGCTCATTATTTGCCTCAGTCACTTTAGTCCAAAAACATGAAAATAATGTTTCTAATTCCCTCCCCAAATATATATGTTTTAGGTGATCCAAATGTGACCCTAAAGTCTTTTCACTTATCTTTTTTTTTCATACATTTTGGCTTGTGAACAAGAATTTATCACCTCCTCATAGGTTATTTAGGTAAGTGTTGATCTGGTAATTTATCTCTCATCATAATTTAAACCTCATTACATGGGGGGTATATAAATTGAGCTAGTGATTCACTAGGATGGTAGTTTGAGTGGTTAAACTACATCTGTTAGTGATTATTGCCCTCATAATGTATGATTAATTTTGGAATTGCACTACATAGAGGAAGTGATGGATGTAGTGGTTGTGAAAAGGGAAAGACCTTTTCATAATAATTTGATTACTGTGGATCCAATTTACATGATCATATCTTTTGTTATCCATACTTCGGACCATCTAAAAATGTAAGAAAATTGATAGTTTAGAATAACCCCACTTGTTGTAGACATATTATTATTACAGGGTGAGTATCCTAGAGTTCCATGTCAAAATATAAAAAATTGATATAAGAGTGGGCCTTGGATTAACAATTAAAATCCTTTCAAGATCAATTATATTGATGAAACTCAACATTATTATGCAACCTTATCATTTTTGGGATTTGGGACATTATACTTAGGTGTTTGTGTCATTTTATCCTTTCTTACATGGTCTTGAGTCTAAACTATTATTTTTTATTTGTTATTCCACATAGAAATGAGTCTTGTTTATACATCACTCCTTTATTTGAGGAGGTTTTATGCCACCTATTTGAAACCATACCTTTTTATTAGTCTTTTTGACAAATCGTTGTCTGTGTGTCACTTGATTGAAACGTGTGTCATTACGCTGCTCAATTCATTTCAAGTCTTGTGCCATGAATTATTGAAACCAAACAATTGATCACATATTTAGAGCAAGATAGCATCATTACATTGCTTGAATCATTTCAAAGACTTATTTTCCATGTGTCCAAAATTCCAAATTTAGAAACCAAATCCACATATGCCTTTTGGACCTTTACCTAGTGTCGTTATACTGTCCATCCTTAGTTAGCTTTTTGTTTGTTTAAATAAGCCTAACTTTCTATATTGAGTTCATAATTAACCTTTCCAAGTTCAAATCCAAACATTGATTGATTTTTGGCTATGCCTTATGTAATTTTGTCCTAGGCATCGATATTTATCTTTTGGGGTGTGTAACTTAGGTTAATTATTTATTCAAATTTAAAAACTATTATTTGTTCTTAGATTTGGAGGAGATAGTCTATCTTCCATATGAATTTTGTTTCATGCCTTATACCAATTGACCAAGTTCATGTTTAAATCCAAATGCCTAGTTTATGCCAAAGTGTTTCAAATATGTTAGATTAAATCTCATACCTTATTTTGTTTAAAGTATATCTTTTGTGCCTTTCTAAAAGACCTGGTACATGCCTATTTTGAGCCTACATTTTATGAATTCTCTGAAAGACCTAGAAACTTTAGTTTTCCTTTAGATTAGACTTGTTTGAAACACTTTGTACCTAGAGTTTGGAAATTTGGTTTTTATTCATCCACTTGACCTTGTGTGTAAGACATTTGATGTTATATTATTTTTTACCAATTTTTAGCATAGACCTTTTGGAGATATAGCTCTATTCCTTTGACCAAGTTAGACCAATTTCAAACTATTTTTACTTTGGAAATTATTTAAAATTTTATATAACTTTAATCCTTTTCATGAAAAATTCATCATTGATATGAATATGTCTCACTATAATCACACCAGAGCCATGTACAATCTAGGATATGATAATTTGGTCACACAAGAAGACTTTGTTCAAGACCCCTATGGTGATGATGTAGTTTTTGAGATGGATCCATATCCTCCTTAAAAAAATCAATATGGGGAACAAATATAAGATATTTTAGCTCACTCTTTGGTCAAAACACCTCCATACTCAGAGTACGACCAAGAGCAAAAAATGCAATACCTAGCTAGCATACCATCGGTTATGGACCAAGTTCAAAAACAACCATACTACATTATGATGCCATCAAAATATGATCCCTAATTATTTGATCATCACTTAATTGAAAAAAAGGATGAATTTTTAATTATAGCTACAAAGGTAGGGTCTAAGTTTCCTATAGACTTCCCCCATGATGATTTGCCTAGTCTAGCTAGAGTGCCTTTAAATATGCCTTACAACCAAACTAATGAACATGCCTCTTCTAGAAATATTCAAGCTCTAGTGTTGATGTAGTACCAAGACCCACATATGGTTTTAATAGGAAATGGTCTCATGGAGGACCACTTTATTTAAATGCAGACAACATATCAAACCTATTTGAACTTAGTACACAATTTCAATAACATGACTATGTCAAATTCTCTACTTATTAAGCTATATAATTCAATAGGAGTCTTAATTAAATTAACAAGACAATATTATTCAATTATAGACCCATTTATGTAAATTAGTTCAATTGGAGACATGTTCAATGCCCTAGCTATCGAAGAAGTGTATACTACTTCTATGTACACAAATGTGCCAAACACAGTGGATAACATGCAAGTGTCATCCAACCTAGACCAAAATGGTTTAAATACAAAAATAACTAGTGTACAACAAGTTCCTTTATTTAATACCATGAGTATTTTTCAATATCAGGGGGAGGAAATTCTACTCCCAACTACAACAAGCTAACTCTAATACTCAACCAACTACTTATTCAAGCACACAACCACAAGGATTAAGTAGTCAAATGCAAACCAATGCTTTGCCTCAACAAAATGTGATGAATATTACTTTACCATAATAGGTGATGACTAGTATTCCATAAAAATAAGCACAATCTAGTACACCATAGTAGTAGAGATCAAACATTATGCCACCTTAACATGGGGCAACCAATGTTCCACCTCATTAGGTCATGACTAGTACACCTCAATAATTACAAACCAACATGCCTAAATAAATTTTGTCTAATCAGTAAAGTATGTCTATTAGTTAAAGATAAATTCCAAACTGTAAACAAGCATCTTCTTCCCAATAAGTGGCTGTGAAACAAAGAGGTTCTACTATTCCACAAGTACCAATTAGGCAATAATTACTTTTTGTTCCAAATGTGCCACTAATTCAATGATAGGGCCTTATGTCATAATAAGTTCCCCTCATTCAACCAAGTTTGACTATTCAAAAAGTCCCTATTCAACCAAAAAATTCATAGTACTTAACCCCAAGTCACATCCTTCTATCTCAACCATAATTTCCCCAAAACTAGGCTTATATACTAAATCCAAACCAGAATATCACACTTCAATGTGTGAAATTCTAACAATCACATCCTAATTTGTGAATGCATATTCCTAGTCAATTCCCTAATCAGACCAACATTCCACAACAAACCATTCCTCCACTATACCCCATCAAAATAATCCACTTTTGACCACCTAATCTCTACTACAAGCCAACATTCCATCCAATTTCTTAGCACAAGAACAATAGAAAATGAAGGATGCAATTATTGCCATTCAAGATTAGAAATAAACTAAGAAGTTTAAGTTGTATGACATTTGTTACTACCCATTCAACATGGAGTATCTATATATACCATTTCATCTAGGGTACTAACCATCAAACTTTGATAAATATAAGGGTAAAGGAGACCCAAAGGCCCATTTAACTAAATTATTTGTTGCTTTCTAGCCAATGACACATACCTCCTAATTTTTTTTCCTTAGAGTCTAGCAGGACAAGGTTTGCATGTTAAGGTGTGGAGCTAAAAGCTTCAACTGTTTCCACACACATGAAGAGGATGTTGAAGAACCAGAGCCATCGGTGTTGGTAGTATGACCGACATCGGTTAGATGCAGTGGAGAAGGAGACCGGCGATGGAAGAGAGTCGGCCGACATCGGCAGCACCAGACAAGCAGGGACCGGCGTCGATCGCCTGTGCGGTCCAGAACTGCTATTTACAAATAGTCAGTTAGTTAAACCGAGTGTTTGCATGCTAAGGGACTATTTTAAGTCGCGAGCTGTGTGTCTAATTTTAGTAGTTAGATGTCTATTTTTGTAACCATGGGATTCTATTTAAAGACCCATGAGGCATGTATTATAATTATCAAATTGATCAAGTAAGAGCATTGAAGCAAGCAAGGTCAAGGAGATCTACAGGTGTAAGGTCAAGGAGATCAGCTATAGCATTCAAGGAGGGATTGTAACTCAAGTTTTAGAGTTGGTTTTGTGTTGAGCAAGAGAGAGAGGGAAGAAGGTCTTGAGGTGTGGCAAGCCTTTGAGGTGGAGGAAGAAGTGGCATCTTCCTTATTGTATTTTCTTCTAGTATTATCTAATACAATTGTGTGTATTGTCTCTCAAATTCTTTGTTGTCTCATGTTTCTAGTTTCTTAATCATTCTAGTATAATTTCCGTGTTTAATTGCTCATATATAAGTAATCAATTGTGTTACCATTGGATAAGGGGCCTCCTAACAGTTGGTATCAGAGCTACGGTTTACAGGAAGCAGGTTATTATTTTTGATTACAGGTCATTCACAGGGTCTTCTGATTGAGTGGGAGTTCAGCAATGGCATAAGAAAGCAAGCTACAAATGGAGAAGTTTAATGGCAAGAATTATCAACACTGGAGGATGCAGATTGAGGACTATCTGTATCAGAAGGATCTGTACTTACCATTGGGTGGGGTTGCATGCAAGCCCATAGATATGAAGGATGAAGAATGGAGTGTTCTTGATCGGAAGGCTCTCGGTTCCATAAGGTTGAGTCTTGGAGCTTCTGTGATTTCTAGCTTATCACAGTGCAAAACAACGGAAGAGTTGATAAAGTCCTTGGCAAATTTATACGAAAATCCCTCGGCTTCTAATAAGGTATACCTTATGAAGTAGCTATTTACTTTGAAAATGCAGGAAGGAGGTTCGGTACATACTCATCTTAGTGATTTCCATGGTTTGGTAAACCAATTAGCTTTAGTCAACATTGCTTTTGATGATGAGGTAAAGGCTCTCTTGATTTTATGTTCTTTGCCTGAAATTTGGGACGGTATGGTTATGGCAGTAAGTAACTCTACATCTGCTTCTAAAATCTTAAAAGTTGATGATGTTGTGAGTGTGATCTTGAATGAAGAAATATGTAGGAGAAGCACAGGTGAATCATCAGGGAACGCTCTAAGTGCGGAAAGCAGAGGAAGGCAAAAGGAGAAGATTGAGCAAGGGAAATCAAGGTCGGGAAGGAGATCCGAGTCCAAAGGTATTACCTGTTGGTTTTGTGGAAAGAAAGGACATACAAAGAAGGAGTGTTGGTTGAGAGATAAAGAGAATCAACATGCAGGTATTGAAGAAGCAAAGGATGCAAACATTGTGGTACAGGATGCTCTTATACTTTCTTTGGATAGTCACGTAGGATCATGGATATTAGATTCTGGTTCATCTTTTCATGCATCCCCAAACAAAGATTTGTTTCATGAGTATGAACAGGGAGACTTTGGAGTGCTCTATTTAGGGGATGGTACGCCTTGTCAGATAGTTGGCAAAGGGAAAGTGCAGCTGAGATTGCAGATTGACAACACATGGGTGTTGAAGGAGGTCATGCATGTTCCAATTCTAAAGTAGAGTTTGATTTCTGTAGGAAGGTTGGGTGATGAGGGATGCACAATAACCCTCACAGCGGATTCTTGGAAGGTTACCAAGGGAGCACTTGTTTTAGCAAGAGGTAAAAAAGTAGGTACTCTTTATCTATCTACTTGTACTACTGATTCCACTTCTGGTGCAGATTCGAAAATGTGGTCTAATAGACAGGGTCACATGAATAAGAAGGGAATGGAAGTTCTTGACTCAAAAGGTATGTGTTCAAATTTAGAAGGCATGGATAGAATTCATTGCAAGAAAAGGAAATTTGAGGCTTTTGACAAGAACAGGGATGTCTTGGTGTTTTTGGAGGAGATGAAGGCCAGAGAACAGTTACAGGCAGTAAATAAATCTGAGCAGGGCAGCATGGATAGAGATTTGATCCAAGAAGAGCTCGCGGATGAAGAATTCATCACTCACGGGAACACACAGGCACCGATGTCAGTTACTTGGAACAGACGTCGGTCATCCAGACACCGGCTTCGGTCATGTGCAGACCAGCAGGGTCAGTAGGTCAGGCAGGAGAAGTCTGACGTCGGTCATCAGGACCAACATCAGTAGGGGGGACACCGGCATCGGCCAGGGGTAACGACGTCGGCAGTCAGAATCAGTGTAGGGAACCGACATCGGTCGAGAGCAGACTGGGAGTTGGCTGAGATCGGTCACTGGAACGGATGATGGGTGGACAGTTGGTTGTCAAGGAGTCTCAAACACCCATACAGAGGTCAAAAAAGGTATGTGAACCTCATATTCACTGTTTGCCTTCTTTATATTGCTTACTGATAGTCATGAATTAGGAAGACAGAAGAAGCAATGCAGGTAGAATCCAGAAACAGTGGGAGCTTGACATGGATGAGGAGTGTGAGTCCTTGGAGTAGAGCCAAATAGGTATTTGTTGGTGGAGTTGTCAGCTGGATAGAGGGATGGATTCCCATTTTAGAGAAGAGAGTGGATGGACATCTGAGACAGAAGGCTATGGTATATGGTCTTGAGTTAGCTGCATGGCAATGGAGGTTTGACCATTGTTTTTTATCTTTACCAGGTTGGATAATATTAGCTACATTATCTTGTTACTGTATTGTGTTACTTTTTGTAGGGTTGCATATATAGGGAGTTTTTTGAGCTAAGGGTAGAGTTGGTTCAAAAGTATGTCATGAAGAATTTGGGAGCAACAAGATTCTTGTGGCATAGGTGACAGATATAACATCATAGGTTTGCATGGTGGTTGGTCTTCAAGAGTGACTTTGAAGAGGGATACAGGGCCTAAGGAAAAAAATAGATGGTGTATAGGTACAGGTACAGGTTGCAGTTGTTTATCTCTAAGTGGGAGATTGTTAAGGTGTGGAGCTAAAAGCTTCAACTGTTTGCACACACATGAAGAGGATGCTGAAGAACCAGAGCCACCAGCGTCGGCAGTATGATCGACGTCAGTTAGATGCAGTGGAGAAGGAGACCGGTGACGGCAGAGAGTCGGCCGATGTCGGCAGCACCAGACAAGCAGGGACCAGCGTCGGTCGCCTGTGCGGTCCAGAACTGCTGTTTACGAATAGTCAGTTAGTTAAACCAAGTGTTTGCATGCTAAGGGACTATTTTAAGTCGCGAGCTGTGTGTCTAATTTTAGTAGTTAGATGTCTATTTTTGTAACCATGGGATTCTATTTAAAGACCCATGAGGCATGTATTGTAATTATCAAATTGATCAAGTAAGAGCATTGAAGCAAGCAAGGTCAAGGAGATCTGCAGGTGTAAGGTCAAGGAGATCAGTTATAGCATTCAAGGAGGGATTGTAACTCAGGTTTTAGAGTTGGTTTTGTGTTGAGCAAGAGAGAGAGGGAAGAAGGTCTTGAGGTGTGGCAAGCCTTTGAGGTGCAGGAAGAAGTGGCATCTTCCTTATTGTATTTTCTTCTAGTATTATCTAATACAATTGTGTGTATTGTCTCTCAAATTCTTTGCTGTCTCATGTTTCTAGTTTCTTAATCATTCTAGTATAATTTCCATGTTCAATTGCTCATATATAAGTAATAAATTGTGCTACCGTTGGATAAGGGGCCTCCTAACATTGGAGTGGTTTTTAAAATTTCCAAAGAATTCAATATATGATTTTGATGACCTTTCAAATAAGTTTATGCAATGCTTATACTACAATATTTAACATGAGATTTTGTTGGTAGATTCGAATCAAATTAAGTAGAAAGTTGGTAAAATTTTCATAATCTATTTATAGTGATGGAGAGCCCTTACTATCCATTTTACTCACAACTTACTAGATAAGAAATTAGCGACTATGTTTACTAAAAAAATTCACAACAAGATATTTTACCATATAGAGATACAATGTGCACATACCTTTAAGGAAATCATCAATAAAGGTTTTCTTATAGAAAAATCCCTTATTAATAAATGGATTATCAAATTAACCTTATTCAATCAAAATCAGAATCAAAACTAAAGAAACAACCAAAATTAGAACCAAAACCAAGTCCAAGTGCAAGTGTCAACACCAACCTAACTAGTAGTTATGAAAAATGCACACAGTTTAACTGCAATAAGAATGTTATTGGAAATGGAGTAACTGAGTCATGACATGTCCAAATAATGAAAGCATCATCTTCTCAGCCAACACCATAAATACAAATTAATCCTCACCAAAAACCTATTTATTAAGTGTAGCCTTCACAATAGCCTAGACTAGATCAATAAGCATAACCACCTTTGCCTTTGCAAACCCCTCCTCTAAGGATAATTGTGCCTACTCATAGATTCTTTATTGACCTTAGAGAACCCATTGAAGTTATGTTTTACAAACTAGTTTCTGCTAATCTAATTAGTTAGGTAATTTCAAAGCACTACCCTAAGGGCATTCCTTATCTAGATTGGTATAATGAGAATGAGTTTTTTGAATATTATCATATTAACATACATAACCTATGTTATTGTGTGAAAATAAAACATATCATTCAAAATATGTTGTAAAATAGGGAGATAACATTGGATAATAAATAATTTACATCCAATCAAAATTTGGATATTTATAAAAACCCTTTTCCATAACATAACAATAATAACTAACAATATTAACATCAAAGGCCAAAACCACAATAATAATAATATCAATAGCTGAGGAAATAATAATAATAATATCAACAATAAAAAAACCAATGATAACTAAATGGATATAACCATGGCTAGAATGATGCCAATAAGCAACAAACTTACCATGCAGTTGCACATGACTACAACAAAGTTTTAGGTCATCTAGTAGGAGGTCATGTTTCCAATGTCTCCATCAATACAAGACTAAGTACTAATCAAATAAGACCATTACTAGTCAATTCTAATTAACCAACCTATGATATTAATCCTTCCTTGACTTAGGACCACATATATACATAACAACAAGCAAATATTACTACTTTTGAACATTATACTAATAACTCATCATTATCTCATGACCACAAACAAGTGTACTAAAGCCCAAGACTTATCCTATCTATCCCCTCACCACCATCATTTATTAGCATAATGGTCTTGTCTCTAATCTTGATTGTGAAATCATAACTTGACAATCAAATAATATCATCCCAAACCTACAACTACCTACCATCGAAACCATCTAACCCACCATTCTATCTAGGAATAAGTCATATACCATTTTAAACTAAAATACATTCGATATTGTGAAACAAATTCATAAAATGCCCATACAAATTTCCATTTTATATTTGTTACATACATCTACCATCCAAAAGAACATCTTAACACAGTTCCTTTATTAATCCCAAGTTCCAAATGATAGAAGCCTAGACAAATTCTAAGCTTTGGTTAGACATCTAACCCCAAGGAATAATTAATCTTTGACCAAAGTGATATGTCATCCCTTGCCCATCTCCATAATAATCTATTATACATCAAATTTATCATCATACAACATAAAGTGAAGTGTGTCCTCATAGATAATGGATGAGGCCTAAATATTATGTCTCTAAATCTCATCAAGCTTCTAGAATACATAATAGTTGATCTCCATTTATAAAATATCACAATCAAGGCCTATAATAATGAAGAGTAGGAATCAAAAGGTACCATCATCTTTCTAGTTATCATTGGGCCTTTAACCCATGATACAATTTGCCATGTGTTAGACCTAGACCTATCATATAATTTGCTCTTGGGTAGACCTTGGATACATGATATTTTTTCAATTCCTTCAACATTTCACTAGTGTATCATGTTATCTCAATTAGGTATGGAGGTCACCATTCATAGAGTTTTTTAGCCTTATGAACATTACAAGAATTTAGAAGCTGAGTACAAAGGCTATAACTACTATTTTGGCTTAAATATAGTTCCCAATAAGGTCAAAGGGAAGTAAATAATTTTTTATTTACTAGAGCCCAATTGCATTGACGTAGATATCCTTGACTCATCTTCCTATATACCACCTCTTAAAATGTCTAATAATTTTACCATCATGACTAATGGCATAGGATAATATTTGACCCATGATACAGTCCACATTTCCAAGCTTCCACAAAACCCCAAGTCCTATGGAAGATCTAAAGCCAAGCTACCCTACATGAAATGAAAACAAAAAATAAAAGGCAAAATGCATAGTCCATCTCCTATCATTTTCACACCAACCACTGGCCAAGAATAGGACCCACTTATAGATGATGAAACTTGGTTATACATTAACAAATTGGTTGATTGTTATAAAAATGCCAAATACCCCATTCCTAACAAGATCATGGAGAAACACACCTATGAAGGAGGAAGTCTCAAGCCAAATCATCAAAGAACACTTGAGCCAATATCCATTACTCGATACAAAGGAACTTATGGTCTCATATTTAAACCACCTGGGGGTGACCCCACATATCTTATTCATGTTCTAATTCCAATGACTAGTGATGATGATGTTGAAAATGAAATAGAGTCCGATCATAGCCATTATGAAGACCTAGCCAATACCATTTTTTTTACACTCATGCCATTTGTACCCTTAGACCGATTATCCACCATAATCTACTTTTATATTACCCTCAACTTATAGCCTAAGACCAACAAGAATCCATAGTTCATGTAGATGAGTTTGAGAATAATGAGGCCTTTTACAAATTTCTAGGCCTAAGAGACAAAGTTCCATTAGGAGACCATAAAAAAGGATTCTCAATCAAACTAGATCCTGCAACATATTTTGGAGAATAGGTGAACATGCTTAGCCATAATTAATTAAATAAAAATTAAGGTTCCAAAGTGAAAACCTCTTTAAGGCACTTTTAGACTAGGGTAAAAGTAAATAGAAAGGCTAGTCTTCTGGTGAAAACCTATTTTAGACAACATTAGATGGGGGTTCACCTTTCCTCAAACATAGCTTAGGAGACCACCAACGTCGAACTTACCAATGGGTCTAAGTTTAGTTATAAATATAAACATGCCTTCAACCAAATCATTAAAGATTTTTTTATAGTGTTTGTCACATGGCCATACTTACCATTGGGAGATTTTGATTCATCTTACCTAAAGGAACTTGAAAAGCTAGTCTAAATAGAGGACTTTGCCGTTATAGGCCAATTCAAATCATTGATAACCATTTTGGAAGATGGCTCAAACTTCTTATGGAAGACACTATAGAAGTCAACATCAAGACTCCAGATGATTAAAATGGATCAAACTAGGTGTGTCCCTCACTAAGGAGGAATGTCAAATCTTTATAGCTCTTTTGAGGGAATTTGTTGACATCTTTGCTTGGGACTATTATGATATGCTAGGTTTGGACCACACCTTGGTTGTATAAGATCTTATTGTATATATTGATTTTAAACCCCTAAAACAAAAATTTCATAAGATATATCCTCACATTATTATATTAGTAAAGAAAGAGTTGGAAAAACACTTATAAGCAAGATGTATTCGACTAATCCACTACTCATAGTGGATCTTGAATGTTGTGCTAGTGAGTAATAAGTTATAAGGAATTAGAATTTGCACTAATTTTAAAGATATAAATAAAACCTACCCCAAATATGACTTTCTTCTTCCAAACATTGACATGATAGTTGACTGCACAATCAAGTACAAAATGCTTTCACTAATGGATGGATTTTTAGGATATACTAGATCTCGATTGTGCTAGAAGATAAACATAAAATAGAATTCACCACTCCATGGGGAATGTTTTGTTTTTAAGTTATGTTATTTGGTCTAAAAAAAACTAGGGCTACATACCAAAATCCATGACCATCATGTTTCATGATATGATGCATAACATTATTGAAGACTATCTTGAGAACATATTAGGAAAAGAAAAGACTAGGGCTGATCATCTAGCTATACTATGAAGAATATTTGAGAGACTGTGTGAATACAAAGTTAGAATCAATCCTAATAAGTGTGTTTTTGGTGTTACTTCTATAAAATTTCTAGGCTTCATTATGTATTTTAGAGGCATTGAAGTCGATCGAACAAAATTACAATCCATTACAAAGATTCCCCCATCATCCAATTTAAAGCAACTCCATAGTTTATAGGGCAAGATTTAGTCTCTTAGACACTTCATTTCTCAGTTAGTTGAGAAATTACATCCATTTACACACTTTTTGAAGAAATGTGCCATGTTTCATTGAAATGATGAATGCCAAAATATTTTCAATGTTTAAAATACTATCTTGAAAATCTACCTATTTTATTTTCCCTTATGCCAATAAAGTTATTATTACTATATCTATTTGCCATGGACAATTCCCTAGGGGCAATTTTAGCTTAGCATGATTATAATGGAAAATAACATGTCATGTACTATCTAAGTTGTACATTGGTCACATATTAACACAATTATATGCCCATTGTAAAAGCCTATTTATTTATGGTTTTTATAGCTCAAAATTTGTGCCATTACATATTAAACAATAAGACCATAGCTATTTCCAAAGTAGATCCACTTAAGTATCTACTATCCAAGATAAATTTACAAGGCTGGATGGCCAAATGGATCATACTTCTGAGTGAGTTAGATATATAATAAGGACATCAAGGGATAAGTACTTACATATTAGCTTGCTTAAGTTCCCCTTGTAGCTATAGAACTTCTAACATTCCATTTCCCAGATGAGTCCATTATGACAATTATTGAAAGAACTCTTGAGGAGTAGCACTGGAAGATATATTTTTATGGGTCATTCAAACCACATGGATGAGGATAGGCCTATTATTTATTACACCATATGGGGATATTATACTTAAATCATTTTGTATAATATTTCCTTATACTAATAAAATGGATAAATATGAATCACTCATTATAGGGATTCGATAGGAAGTACAATGGAATATTTAACATCTCAAAGTTTATGGTGATTCTTACTTAATCATCAATCAAGTTACAAACCAATTTCAGACCAAAAATGATAAGCTAGTTCCATACAAGGCCATAATTGACACTCTCAAATAAAAAATTACCAACATACAATTTAAACACATTCTAAGGGCTAGTAATAGAACAACAGATGCCATGGCCACCATTGGATATTTGACCCTTCATACCAATAAGGCAAAAGAATAATCAATTCCTCATTGAAAATATTGTAGTGCCGGCTCATGAAACCTCAACCATCATAATGATCTATGATATTATTGGTCCCAAATATATATGGTATTTAGACCTTTATACCTATCTTCATGACCACATTATTCCACCTAACCTATCCTACAGATAATCCAAGGCCTTTACCCACCAACCCACATGATATACCTTACTTGGACTAACCCTTTACCATCAAAACTTTGATGTAACTCTTCTTCATTATTTAAATTTAACAAAATCAACATTAACATTATGGGAAGCTCATGAAGGAGTATGTGGAGTCCACATAATCAAGGTTGTCCTAGCCAAAAATCTCGTACGTACCAAGAATTATTGGCCAACTATGGATGCAAATGTAGCTACTTACATCAAAATGTGCAAAAAAATTTAATGGCATGCTAATCTAATTCATGCTCTAGACAAAATTCTAAAACCAATGCTATCACCATGGCCATTTGAAACATAGGACCTTGATCTCATTGGGAAGATAAAACCCACCTCATTTGATGGCCATAAACATATCCTTATCGCTACTGAATATTTCACTAAGTGGGTTGAATCTATACCCCTCACTTACATGACTAACAAACAAATTTACAAATTCATATTTAACTATCTCATTTTATACTATGGTATCCCATCTAAAATTATATCTGATGATAGAGGATCATTCAAGAATAAGGATGTCAAATTGATGTTCCAAGTATAACATTACTCAATATTTTTCTATGATATATTTCCCACAAGGTAATGGCCACGTAGGAGCATCTAAGAAAACCATTGTCAACATCCTTAAAAATATTATCAATAATGTTTTCCATGATTAGCACCTCTAAATATTCTACACCCTCTGGGCATACCACACCAATTACCATAACTCAATAGGATCCAATCCATATTCCCTAGTTATAGCACTGAGGCCATTATTCCCATTGAGTTTGAGTTACCTTCTTTGTGCATTTTGATAAAGCATGTCCTAGATGATGAAGATTGTTGAGTAGCTTACCTACAATATCTGGAGTTACTTGATGAAAAATGCATGGCTGAAATCAACAACCTTTAAGCATACCATAATAGACTTTGTGGCCACTATAATCAGTTGGTCAAACACAAAGAATTTGATCTTGGTGATCTTATTCTCAAGGAAAACCAATAAAATACCATGATTTAGAAAAATCACAAGGGAAATTTTAAACCAAACTAGATAGGCCCATACATCATTATTTCAAACTATGGATTAGGAGCATACATGATCGTTACCCTAGATAAGGATGAACTTGATGAGCCAATGAACATTATACACATCAAACATTACTTTGCATGAGAAACTTGAATTATTTTCTGAGGCCCATTTCCATTTTACCATAATATCGACATTCTTCTTTGTACCATACCATATAAAATTCTACCATACCTTTCTTATTTGACCAACATTATTTTTACCTTTCCTACCCAACCCCTTTAACCTTGGTTTTGTTTCATTAGTTCTTTGGGTACTTTCAATGAGATGACTCAGATCAAGTTTTAGCAATAGATTAAGTATTCTAGATAGAGGCCATATTTTGGAGAAGTATGAAAGTGGTTTGGCAAATACATCCTTCATTCCTTGTTTTGTTCCATTTAAGTACTAATGATTATAACCACCTTTGGGCAAATTAGAGTGCCACCATCATGCTACTAATTATAATTGCCTATGGGCAAGTTAGTATTATTGACCTATGCCATTATTTCTTATTGTCTATGGTCAAATTAGGAACAACATATTTTATCATGCCTTGAAGTACCACCTTGCCATTCCTATGACATACTATACCATTTTCCTATTTTACCTATTTTTGAGAATTTTATGCTACCTAGTCAAATTCCTCTGATGTAATGAAAAACTATAGTGAATTGAGGTACCATCCTGGGACTATGTAGGCAAAACTTGATTCACATTTAAGTTAGATCAATCAACCTTTATCCATACTCTCAAACTTTTGTGAGCATTTTTAAGTTTGAATACTCTCACCATTTTGTGAGCTTGGACTGTTTAGTTTCTTTTCATCATCAATTGAGTTGAGATACTCCAAAAATTACAAAAACATTTGAAAATGGATCTAAAAAATCAAATATTAACCACTTCTTTGCCTTAAGGATTCTAGGAACCCTAGATAATTCACAAGAAACCACTTTTTATTTAGTTTTCCCATCCTTACTAGCCTTGCATCCCACATTCTTACCATTTTGAAAGTCCATTCCAAAATTATTTTACAACACACTCATCATGTTTTCTTATCATTCATTTTTATTTTATCCCATATCCTGGAAAAACTACATTTGGCCTAAATCTTTTATTGGACCTTGCATCCATGGGACTATGTAGGTAACGTCCACCTATCTAGTGCATCTAGATTTAGATCGGCTACCCCCTTCCTTTTCTTCTATTCCCATATTTTGTTTGTTTACTTCATTATCTCCTATAAACTAGGAGCAATCTTTGTTACCTTGTTTGTTCTCTATTTTCACTAACATTGTGACTAGCCATTGTTTGTGTTTGTTTCATGTTTTTCACTTTTTGTGTTTTGTTTTTTTTTCCTATGTGTTTGGTTTCATTTTTTTGCCTAGATTTAGTCTATGTGCATTCATTGTATGATTCTTTGTACATTATTCTTGAATCCATCCATATTCATATTTTAACATTGTCATCATGGTTTTTATCATTGGTTTTTTATTTTCATTTGTTTATTAGATCATGTGTCAATCCTTATGCATATTTTAGCTCAGTTATCATGGTTTTTTATATCATGATGCCTACCATCACATGATAAATCAAAACTAAGCTTAGGAAGTCTTACAAGAAATGAGTCCATAGTACTTCTCTTTGTCATCTAAAAAATTATTGATCTATCCCAATCATTTCCCACATACAAAGTAATTAAATCACAAAATAATTTTAATCCTTTCTAGTTAGGACATTCATCTCCCTAATAACATGTTTCCTAAATTCATCTTTCTCTTTTGTACCAATTTTCCATCATCAGGGTACCAATGATTATAACCACCTTTGGGAAAATCATTGCTTCTTGTCCTACTTATGTTGATAATGATTCTAACCACCTATGGGAAAATCATTGTGTATCATCCCACCCTTAAAGCCAATGATTATAACTACCTCTAGATAAATCATTATGTTTAGATATATCTAGAATTTAATGATTATAACCACCTTTGAGAAAATCATTATCTTTCTTTTGCCCAGCTAGGGCATGTTTTCATTGTGATAATGCTTATAATTGTCTTTGGGAAAACCATTATCTCTATTTGCCCATCTAGGGCATGTTTTTATCCTACCAATGATTATAACTACCTATGGGAAAAATCATTCTTTTCCCTTTTAAATGATTATAACCACCTTTAGTCAAACCATTTTCTTGTTACCCTAATCTTTTTTCAATGATTATAATCACCTTTGGGAAAATCATTATCTTTTTTTATCCCACCTATGCTGATGATTATAACTGAATGTGGGTATATCATCCCATTTATCAACCCAACTAAGGAAGTTCCATATGTAACTGATAACAATTGCCTATGGGCAAATCAATCTTTTCCACCACATTTACCTTTTGGTCCCATCATTTCCTTCTTTTGAGTGATCACTCACAACCCCTTTGTTGACCACTCCCTCAAGCGAGCATCTACAACTCATTCATTTCCATTGAATTCATAGGCATACAAGACCTTTTAATTCTTTGAGAATAGGTTACTATGCCTATATCTTACAATACCTTCCTAAATAGGGGTAAATTGTAAACACCAAAAACTAGCCACAACTAGATTTTGACCAAACTTCAGACTAATTCCTACCAACCATTGAAAATTAAGCCTAAGAATAATTAAATGTCCCAAATTTAATTTTACATCATTCATAAAATCTTATAATCATGTTGAACCATTCCTAATTGGGGTATTCTACCATATGTAATGATAACGTCTCATGGATTCATCCATAATCACCTTATGGCATCACAACTATCAAATTGGACTATGGGCCTATTTAGTGTGGCACTTTCATACTTAAATCAAATCTTGAAAGAGATAAAAAGATAATCAAAATCAATTAACAATTTAAATAGGATTAAATTCCTAGTTGAATTATCCATTTGAAATTAGTGAATATCTAAAAAAGAAATTCAAAAATCAAAATATCCTAGCTTTTCATCATTGCCTTTATGAGTTGTCAAGCTCTTTGAAAATGTCCTAAAATATATAATTTTTATATCCATGCCTATTAATTTCAAATCATAATTATTTGACAACTATTAATTCTACTAGGGTTATCTTTAAATCACCTAAATTTAGTTTGAACCCATTTCAAGCCTAAACTCAACCTTAACTCAACTTGTGTGAGAGTTAATTCCTAAGGCTATAAATACAAGGCCATACCTCTTCATTTCTAAGGTTAGATATTTTAGAGTTATTATGCAAGATTATCTCTATGAGACTCATGCAATTAGTGTTATAATACCCAAAACTTAATCCAAGCAATCACAATCCATGGTTATAAGGAGAGAAGGAGCCAAAAAATCTTCATTTCCAAAGACTAATGTACAAGTGGAACAAACCATTCAACAAAGCCATTTAGAGCTCCCAAGGAAGGTAAAAGAGTTATTATCTTTTATGTTTTTATTGTGCTTTCATTTAGTTTTTGTTACTAAGCTCTCCCTAGCATCTAGGCTAGGAGTGTAAGTGTTAGTGTGTTTATTTGAGTTTTATTTATTGAACTAACACTATACTAACCTTACTTCTTGGATTACTATGATCACACTTGAAATGAAGATTAGGGTTTACAACTTAAATCATCTATTATAGGCACAATACAGATTTCTAGATTTTGTCTGTAGGAATAGAACCTAGAAACATAGGCACATGTGCTTTCAAAAATTAGGAAAAATCATGAAAAGAGGAGACTAACACCATTTTTATGACACTAGAGCCACATGGTGTTACTATCCAAGTGGGGTGCTATTGTCCAGTGAAGAATCTGGCCTAGGGACCCTTTTGATGACACTCAAACCTATCCATAACCTAGTTTTTAATACCTAGATCTTATATGATAGTTTTTTTCTAGATAAGTCTCTAGTTAAACATATTTATTACTATTTTTAGAAATTCAAAGCAAGTTAAATTTTATAACAAATCAATGGTTACTTATTTCATATTATTTAATTGATTTAGATAACTCATCCCTTTAATCTAACTTATAATTTATAGAGTAAAAAACTTAAAAGGTTAAAACATTTGGTGAACCTGACTTACTTCAAACATTTCTCAAAACCCTAGTTTACATTCTCCAAAATTTTGTAAACTAAATTAAGGTTATAAACTTTTTTTTTTTTTTTTAATTTTTTCATAACCTAGCTCATGAAATCAATCTCACATTAGGGTGTCATTTACATAATATAATTTAAATTTTTGCTAAGTAACCCTAATTCAAAACTCTAACTCTAGATAAGCCTAGGGTTTACATTTCTATAAATCAGATTTCAAATCTATATATTTTCTAATTTTTATTTCTTATAATCATCATCATAATGATAGAATAAATTAATCACTTTTTTGTTTCAAATTTTAATACTTTCATTTGCATGCATGTTCCCTTTAATTTGGAATGAATTAAAAAAAGACATAAACACATGTATAGATGATGATTTCTATAAATTGAAATATATGTCATATTTCATAACATTTTATCTTTATCCTATGTGGAATTCCATTAACAAGCAAACCTATACACACATAGAGGATTTAGCACATAAGATAACAATAATATTTCAAGTTTCAATGTCATATCTTATCCAAAAGAAAGAAACTCCTTCTCCTCCTCATCTCCATGAGGGTGATATATACTTCCCCTCTGACCAAGTCCATGCTATCACCCCTCCATCAGACAGAGTAGACTATAACAATGTCACTAATACCCATACTTGACATATTCACACCTCTTCCCTATAAGGTGTGTGCCTACATGTTCAATCAAAAATACTTGTGAGACTCTATGTGTTCAAATTATCAGTATGAACAAGATAATTGAACGTTTAAAAAATCAAAATCAAATATTGCATGAAAAGATTATAACATTGGAAAATCAATTTACAAGATAAATGCCTCCACGACACACTAGTGTAAATCATGTATATGAATCTTCATCTAGTCAATTTGTGGCAAACAATGTTACATATCAAAACATGAAATCATAACAAAGTACATATAAAACTACTGATTCAAAAAACATTCAAAGTACAAACAAGAGTTCAAGTGAGGTACTAAGGGAAATGATTAAAGATAATTTGATCAACCTACCTCCTCTACACCAAATGAGGAGATTCAAATATTTTTTTGCATTTCATATAATGCATGGGCACCACCCAAATTCATTTTTAGTATTAAAAAGGAAAATACAACACATAATGGATATAGATGACTCACACAATGACACTTCATCTAAACAACATACAATGGTGCATATACAAATTCAAAAAGAGTCAAATTTAAAAACATTATAAAAATGGCTACCAAAGCATAACTCAAAACAACAAAAGGTTCACAAAACATAATCAAAAAAATAAATAGTACAATAATCAAAAGTGAAGCAAACAAACCTACCTCTCCAAAATGAGGCTCAACTTTTAAAATGGTATGATTTTGGTCACAAATATCTATAATAGTTTGATTATCATTGCCAAGGTTTGTGAAAGGAGGCCCAAGACATCACTAATCCTATTCTAGAAATTGATTATATTGGTCAATAAGGTTTGGGGTTTATTAAACATCCTAAGGCAAATCATTCACAAATATAGTTTATTAAGACAAAACATCCAATTACATAGGACATGTTATAGAAAGAGCAAGAACTTAAGTTGCAAATTCAAAATCATGCTAAGCCAACAAGCATTCTCAAACAAGGATTTCTATAAAAATATCCTCCACAACATAATATGTCTACAATAAGCATAGTTTCAAAAGTAAAAATCACAATCAATATTCCAAATCACAATTTAGAAAGGTCAAATCCATAGTATGAGGCAATTCCATCTAGCATTTCAAGTTATCATGAATTTGATATTGACCAATATTATGATTCTGATGATAAACAATACTTAGATTCCTAGTGCAACAACATTTAACTACAACATATCATTCACCGTGCATGAGAGATTACCATTCATATTTTTGACATAGTCCATAATGATAGTGAGTCTCCCATGAGATTCATTGGTTAGTATGGTTTCTCCTATTGTACATATTTTCCTTCTCTCTTGCTCCTTATACATAGTTAATTTTCATTTTACTTGTACATATATTATATCCAAAAAATACAAAAATAATAAAACATGTCAAAACACAAAAACATTCAAATATTACTCAAAATATACAAAATTTAAAGATTGTATGCATTGATATATTTACATTTCTTATATCTACCAAACACCACATATGCTAGCTATCTTAGTATAGTTAGTTTTATCATATATACATGCTTCACTTGTTCTTATTGAGTGCTTGTAGATTACATATAGGACTCAGGTCCATTACACTAATCCAAACTTGTTATCATCTACCCATTGGGGGCATACACACTAATCCAAGTTTATTAATTTGATACATCCACCCACTTGGGGGCATCTCATAAATAGTTTTTATTATCAGGTTTTATCCTTACACTCTATACATTCCACTTTATGATTGATATATCTTGATATTGATCATTACTACTCATACTCATATTTTTCACTGACTCTCACTAGTCAGACTCAACATATGTACATCCTAGAATTTACATAGATTTATACTACATTCTTACATACTTTCATTTTTAGCTTTCCTAGTTTAGGCTTGATTGTGTTTCCTATGCTTCATCTATTTGAAGGAATTTGAATATGCCACTTCTATTCATGTATGCCTTGGACATGTGCCCATGTCCCTTGTGTGTGCTTTCTTGATTGTGTATGTGTATATTTGAACATGTCCTTCTATATGAATCTAAGCCAAATTGATTGTTGCTTGCATATGTGGACATTTTAACATGTCCTTATATGTCTTATATTCCTAGATTTAGTGACATATGTCCATGTCCCTTATATTATGACCTTTGGATTATTTTTCATGCCTCATGTGTTTTGTATGTATTCTTTATTATATGCTTCAACATAATGACACTTGTCTTTGCTTGGTACACACACCAATTTTTAATGCCATGAGGGACCTCATGCATCTACCCTTCCTACTTGGGTGATGTGATGGACATCATGCCCCATCCCACTAGGTAGCTACTCAGATTTATTGTTATAAACATTGATTACATATATCTGGACACACTTTTTCAATTTTAGATACAACATACATCTTACACTACATGCTTATGCTCAGATTCTCTTACATTCTAATGTTATGTTTACACATTGTATTGGAATATCACGTAGTTATCATATATGCTTTGGCTAACACATTTTGTTGACCTATTTATTTTGATTACACTTATTACATAGGTAAATAATTCCCCTCAAAAGAGGGGGAATTCACAAGGGTTTATCATAGATATCAGGCTCCTACATTATTATTCATAGATCATTTTCAGCACAAAAGCTCAATTTTAGAAAATTAGACATAAAAAAAATTGGAACTCAAAAAACAATTTAGTCACACAAAATTCAAACCAAGCATACATTAGCACCATATTGGGAAACTATAACCACATGGTGCTACTATCTAGTAGCTCCAATATTAGGAAAGTCTATATTAGCTATAATAGTATACCAGGTATAGTATAAATTTGCATAGGTCTGATAATTATGTTTAGATTTTGCTTAGATACACTCATTTTATCTCTAATTTAGACCAATTGCTTAGATTGGGGGCATCATGTGTAGAATGATCATCCCCACATTGTTCAGATACATAGATATATTTATTACAACTTAGTCTAGAATTAGTATACTTAGATATCAGATTGTGGGCATGTGTGTAACACATAATTTCCATATGTTCAGTTACACACACATTGATCAAATGGAATTGAAAACTTCATGTCACTATCTACATTGTATACACTTGCTATCATATTCTAGGTTGTCACCATTTTCATTCCTTACTCCATCTATAGTGGTTGGCATTCTTGAGTGACCTAGATCCACCTAATGTACCTGAGTGTCCATGGAGCCAACATACACATTTATATTTACCTAGTTATATACTTTAAACACTTTATAACATTTAGTTTTAGATGCATATACTACACACAATTTGGTAATGATGGATTCATATCCTAATTGAGTTCTTGAGCCACCCACATGAGAGGGTTAGATACACTTATAGTCTAATATAATCTATTCATAGGTCATGATCCACCAAGCACTGGTGGGAAATGATGCAGTCAAACATTGAATTGAGTTCTTAAGCCACATACAAATAAGGATTGAGAAATCATCAGCTCAGTCCAAGCTATTTAATGATTTAATCACTATGTACATATACACACATAGGTTGTCATTGAGTTCATGCATTGGCTCACGTACCCAATGGGGTGTATATATTCCCTTCTTCTTTCCTATTTCTTTACTCATCTTTACTCAATTAATTTATTCAACATAGTCTTTTGCTTTTGATATCTCTTAAGTAAGGATTATTTTTTGCATGTTTCATTATAGCTCATGATTTAGATCATGCTCTACATACACAAACCCATAGTCACTTACCCAAACTTAGCTACATAGGCTTCACTTCCTAGGTAAGTCCAAGCATGCTTCTTTTTCCTTTATACTAGTCATTTCACTTTGCTACATTTTTAGAATAAAAAGGGGGCATATGTAATCACCTAAAATTGGTATTTGGATTCTGAGAGTATTTATTGAGATAACCTATTCCTATATTAGCCCTAGACCTATCCTATAGCCTTTATTACACTTTTTCAACCATTATGCGGACCTTAGACATCTCTAATTAACCAAAACATAATCTCAGACCTACATTCCTAGATCCTAGCCCTTTGTACCTAGTAGCTTTCCAACTAGACACTAACACCAAATTAAGGACACTAGAGCCACATGTTACTAGTGTTCCAAACATGGTGCTAGTGTCCCTTACCCTAACTCTCCTAAAAAAAAATATTTTAAGACATATAACCCTCTTAAGGTCATCTTAATCACATTTTATTAACCACACAAGATACAAAAGACTATAAACAAAAGACTACTAGATGGAAAATAGATGAAAAAAGCCTATTAAAATAAGAAAAAAGTTGACCAAGATCAAGGTTATTAATCCCTATTATGCCCTACTTATGCATACTACCATCTATAGATGACCTAAGCCTAGATTTTAAATATTTCCATTATCAAGCACACTCAAGAAATTCAATACAAATATAATTATAGCATTCACTCTCACTTACACCAATCACTATGTGGGATAACTACATTAAGATTGATCCCTCCTCGAAGTATTGGTATGTAAGAAACTCTCTTCACAGTAAGGTGTTGGGGATGTCCATCTTATCCTACTAACGAACACACATTTTCAGCTCATGCCATACTTGCAAGGATGAATAGGGTTTGCAACTTAAAATAGCTATTATAGGCACAATATAAAGCTCCATATTTTGTATACATAGGAACAAAACCTAGAAACATAGGTGCATGTGCTCCCAGACATTAGGAACAATCTTTAAAATGGACACTAGCACCATTTTCAAGACACTAGAGCCACATGACACTATTATCCAAGTGGGGTGCTACTATCCAATGAATAATCTAACCCAAGTACCCTATTGATGATACTTAGACCTATCCATAACCTAGTTTTTAGCACCCATATATTATGTGTCAACTATTTTATTTACACATATTATTATTACTTCTAGAAAGTCAAAGTAAGATGAAATAACAAATAAATGGTTATTTATTACATATTATTTCACTAATTTAGACAACTTAACCCTTATATCTAATTTAGGATTTACACATTAAAAACCCTAAAAGGTTAAAACACCAACATACAATGGTAGAATTTGATAACCGATTTCATGAGACTGATAAGAAAAAATTACAAGATTTCATTTATAAGCATTCAAATGTGCAAGATGACCTTATTCATATTATTCAAGAGATGATTCTAAATTCCACTATGGGTCAATCCTCTAAACCCATAGATGTTAATATTGTTACACCTATTATATGGATAACTTAGACTATACAACAACCTACTATAACTATCCACATCTCACTAGTGACAACACCTCTTATGGATAGTACACATCCTTTCTCTCCATATGTACAATATATTAGGCAAGAGATCCATTATTTGTATCCCAAGGCGTTAAATTTTGAGTATGGTGCCACTAGACCATCTCATGACTTGGACTCTCATGTTCTCCTACATACACCATTAGCACAACATATAGAGGTAACTCCCTTACCATATAGATTTGTGGCACCTAATATTACTGTGTGATGGTAAGGATGACCCATAGCATCATCTACACACTTTTCACATAGCATGTTTAGACTATGTGTCTAATGATTGGGTCTTGACTAAGTTGTTCCCTTGTAGTTTAAAGGACTATTCACTACATTGGTTCTATGATCTCCTTAATCAGTCTATTACAATAGTTATTCCACTCGTAGATATTTTTTTGGCACATTTTTTTATTAACATAAGTGACAAAGTTTCCTAAGATCAAGTTTCTCAATTAAAACAAAAATCTAATGAGCTAAAAGCTAAATATGTTTTGTAATATAAAACCATATTAGAAAATATGACTAACCCCATGGCAGATAAATAACTCTAGGACATATTCTAGAAAATTTTATTACTATCATTACATGAATTTATATTATTCAAAATGTTTCCATTATTTACATATTTATGCCATACGATGAAAGAATAATAAGTCAAACATCTCTCCGTGGGTAAGTTAAAGTACATAAATAGATCAGATTCCACTAATAAGAGTTCACATAATCTCCAATATAAGGTGAAACCCCATGACAATAAGAATGAACAAAATACAATATTCAAGGCAACCTCAAAGCCATCTCCTCATGTGGTTTTATCAACTCTTCCAAGGAGACCTTATTGAGTCTTCCTGAACTGCTAACTCATGTCATCCAACAACTTTTAGAATGCAATGTCATATCTTTCCCTCCCATCAAATAGGTTGATATGACTAGGCATATTAAAAATAATTATGATTCTAATGAATTTTGACATTATCATAGGTCCCTCAACCATACTATGAATAGATACATCAGATTATGACATAATATATAAGAATTGATATATGCTACTATCATTGATGTGAGCACCCCTACAAAAACACACAAATCACAACCAACTAAAGTAAAAGTAATGAAAATATTTTATAATCCATTTCCAAAACATGTAACTAATGAGATAACATACACTTTAGGTGTTCATTATACTTATCAATTATATCCAACACCAACATCCTATCATACTCATACAATGGACACACACCCTCTGCATAATATCATTGGTCTGTATCATACTATAGTGCTAATTAGGCCTCTTGTCACTTTCTTAGAACATGAGATCACTAATGATGACTCAAATTTATATGCACTCTTTATATGAGCTTACATTGATCATCATCCTATTCAAAATTTTATGGTTGAAAATTGGTCAAACATTGATGTGTATTATTATACTTTGACATCACTTGGACTATTTAGATCAAGATATTTATTTGATAGATACAATTATTCATGGCTTCAATGGTAGTCTTTAGAGATCTATTTAGGACATCATACTTCCATTATAGGTTAGTATAACACATGTGGCCACTAGATGCATAATTGTACCTATTGATGGAACATTTGATATGATATTGGGTAGGCCTTGGATACAACAACTTTGATCCATCCCCTCCACCATACAAAAATGTCTTAAGTATATACATACTAACTAGGTTATTACTAATTGAGGGCCTTCCACATGAGTATCCTTTAGCTACACCAAAAATATATACATAGTGGTCACGAGTAATAGTTTCATCTATTACCACACCTCAAATATCAATTGGGCTACCAATATAGGTGAGGTCTACTTCTATAGCATTACCACATATATACACTCTCCCACAAAGACCTTTATTATAAAGACCCATGCATCAGAGACATATTATGGATTCTAAAGATCCTCTCTCTAACACATCCCCACCCACATCAATGTTATTTAGTCCCTATAACACTCCACATAGAGCTTCCACATTGGTTATGACTTATTCTATAAGACGGGTCACTAAGAGCCCCATAATTCATAACCCAATTCAATCAACTCCATAGACTCATAACCATAATTCATTATTAATTTTAGATATAGATTATTCAATATATTTATTTATTATATCTCAGATACCTCCTTGCACATCACATACAGCCACTCTTCCTTTACTTGGTATAGGTCACCTTGATAGTGAGTCTCTTGTAAGACTCATCAGTTAGTATGTTCTCTTATTACTTGTACATAGTTTAATTTGTGGTGATCCTTGTATATTTATTCATTTTCATGTTTCTTGTACATAACTTTACTCATAAAACACAAAAACAATATAATACATTCAAAAATATAAAAAAATTCAAATATTTATTCATGATATACAAACTTTAGATGATATGCATTTCCATATCTACATTCCTTCTATTTTCCAAGTACTACATGTGTTTTCTATGTAATTATAGTTAGTTTTATCATACATACATGCTTCACTTGTTCACTTTGAGTGTTCAAAAATTACTACAAAACCACATTCCTCTACACAAATCTAAATGTATTATTATCTTCCCATTAGGGGCATCATACACATAGCTTCCAATTTTTTAGGTTATTTCTTTCTATACTCCATGTCGCATATTTAAAATTAATTATATAGTGATATTGATCATCCTATACTACATTGATTTTTCTAACTACTAATACTATAGACTCAACTCATGTACATGTTTTCTCTTATACAAATTCGTACCACATGCTTATACATAATTTCATTTTTAGCTTGACTAGTTTATATTTGATTGTGTCTCTTTACTTCTACATATAATTTAGGGAATTTAAATATGCCATTTTATATCGATCTAAGGCAATTCCTTTCATTGTGTGTATGTTTTTGGCATATGCCCATGTCCTTGTAGGTGCTTCTTAATTGTGTATGTGGATATTTGAACATGTCCTTCCATGTGGCTCTAAGCCAAACTTGTGTGTTCTTTGATGAATGTAGAAATTTGAACATGTCCTTATATGTGTTCCTTTTCTCAAATTTAGTGACATGTTCACATGTATCTTGTATTTTTTCCCCTTGGCCTACTTTATATGCCTTGTGTGTTTGTGTGTATGCTTTCATATATGCATTATGCCATGGCACTTGTTTCTTTGCTTGTTTCTTTTAGATTTAGTTTGTGATTCCATGAAGGACCTTATGCATCTCCCCATCCTCTTTGGGTGCCTTGATGGACATCATACCCATCCCCAAAAGTAGTTTACTTAGATTATATTCACATTTGTTTTTCATATACATTCTTACACTGTTATGTATATCTTGACAACCTTATGAATGATAAATATAACATACATCATACATTGATAACTTATGCTCATAATATTTTACATTTGGATGTCATGTATAGATATTATATTGGTTTATCAAATAGATATCATATATTTTCATTCTAACACACATAATGCAATTTTTTTTATTTTAAGGACAATTATTGCATAGGTTCAAAAACTCCCTTCAAAATAGGGGGTGTTCTCAAGGGTTTGTCATAGAGATGAAGAAATTATAATTCACCCAAAAACATAAATTTTAACATGCAGACATAGGTTATAGAGATCAGACTTAATAAAACATAGTGAAATATAGTCACACATATTAGTCTCAATTTTTCTCAAAAATAAAACTTCTAGACAATAGTGCAGTACACTACCAAAAGTGTAGTATACTATAGTCCACCCATAACACTATTTACCAATAGCCTAAAAATTAAAAGATTCTAAAATTTTCAGAAAGGTTTAGAAGGCATAGTTTAGATTTACATAGTCTCAGTCATAGATTATCAGACATGCTCAGTATATACTTAGTTTTTACATAGAATTACATAGGTTTGTTGAGATTGGGGGCATCATGAAAAACATGTTCACTCCCATTTTAGTTCAGATATGCAAAGATAAATTACTATAATTCAATCCAAAATCCATATGGACAAATATCATAATTAGGGGCACTATGTGTGGCACATTATTTTTCATATGCTTTATTTTGTACTAGTTCTCTCAAATGGAATGACAAATCCATGTCATTCTCCATGTTATATACTCTAGACACCATATGCACCAATTTTTCACTAGGATTACACTAGATTGATGTCATCTTATTTTTGTAGTAATTAGCATTCTTAAGTGTCCCAAAGCCATTTTAAATTCCTATGTGGTCTAGAGCCATTTTGCATTCTTAAGTGGCTCTTGAGCCATTTTACATTTTAGAGTTTCCAAATGGCCTAGACCCATGTTATATAATTTTGTGACGTAACATAATTTTAGTTTCAGATTCATCTACTACACATGGGTAGGCAATGATGGAGTCATAGCCTAATTGAGTTCTTGAGTCACAATTATAAGAGGGTTGGACAACTCATTAGTCTAATCCAAGTTATTCATAGATTATGATCCACTGAATATGGGTGTGTAATGATGGATTCAAGGTCAAATTGATTTATTTATCCACACACACATGGGGATTTGGTAATCCATCACCCTAGTCTAAGATATTCACCATTTGATCACCATCTACATGAACACACTAGATATCACCAAGTTTTTGCATTGGTTCACGTACCTAATGAGTATATTTGTTACTTTCCTTTTTCTCAGATATATTTATACAAATTTATATTTTTTTTAATATTTATTAAGGACTGATTCATATATGTTTCATTTTTAGGACACATAATGGAACATAATTCATAGACTAAAACCTAGATTCATGGGCCTTGCCTCATAGGTAAGTCCAGGTACATTTATCTTTACTTTATCTTAATAATTTCACTTTGTTACATTTATATAATAAAGAGGGGTAATGTAGTCACATGAAATGTCATTTATTTTAATTAGTGTCACTTGAGACCACCCTCTCCTTAGATTATCCCTATACCTATCTTAGGGCCTCTTTTAATCATTTTCTAGCTTATATGTGCATCTAACCCATGCCCAGATATACCAAAATCTACATTGAACCATCACCTAGGCATACTAAATATTTTTTCGCATGTTCCAACCACCTAGATAATAGCGTAACCCCTTTGGTCTATAGTAAAATACACTATTGGTAAAGAGGGAAATGCTATTGACCCTTAGCTTCCTTTACTCCCAATGAATATATTTCCACTCCCCAAATCATAGTAGGGTTGGAGAGACTCATTTCATGTCTTGATAAGCATTATAACACTATATAAAGACCACTCTCATTCATTTATCCCTTAGATGGAAATCCTAATGAAAAATCTCAAAAATAGTTATGTAAATTAAGGTTATTAATCCCTATTTACCCCTATTTTTTCATACATCTATCAACAGTATCCCAAATCTTAGGTTTACTTAGATTTCTAGTTTCAAATCACACTCAAAGATTTCAAATTGGCATTCATATTTATGAATACTATCATCACTCTCACTTTCTCCAGCACTTAGATTGGGAGAACTACATCAAGCTAGATCCCCTTCTATGTATTAGTATGCATGCAACACATAACACATGGGGTGTTGAGATCACATCTAGCCTATCTTACTAATTCCACTCTTCTTACACTTGTGTTCATTAAAATCCTAGAAATCATGGAGGCTTAGGGTTCCATAATGAAATTAGTCAGAATAAAGTATATACAATAATCTAGGTCTCAGTTCTATAGGTATAGGCTTATCAAAATAGATTTAAGGTATACCCTAAATTTCACTATTTCATCTTCACAAAAGGTCAATAACATAATGCACTATTGAAAAATAGGGACATGCTACTATCTAAAGAGGGTTCTAAACCCTATTCTCTATGGTTGACATTCTACCTTACTCAGGCATCACTTTACAGTCTACCACTTGTCTATTTTAGCCATATTTTCTAGCTACGTACACCCTTTTCAATTTGTTGTTTCAAAAATCAGCTTAGCTCATTTTTGAAAACAACCCCCCTGTGAAACTTGTTCATTTTGCCTTTTGCCTCTCTAAGTTCGTTCTTCGATACGATTTAAAAAAAAATCATTTTTGTCTTGTCCTTGGGACGAGGAGTGGTTACTATCTCGTCCAGGTCAATTTTTCCCTTCCCCTTTTTTTCTCCTTCCAGAGTTGGTCTCTTCTTTCTTTTCTATGTGAGGGCGGCGAAAATCGCCGCCTCTGCACATTTTTTGCAAGGGCAATGATTTTTTCCACCCCTATGCTCCAACTTGAAAGGGTGGCAATTTTCGCCGCCCCTGCATTCTTCCTACAAGGGCAGCAATTTTTCCGCCCCTGCAAAGAGACCGACAGTATGCAAGGGTGGCAATTTTCGCCACCCTTGCACTCCTTGATTTCTGTGTAAGGCATTAATAGCCACATGCGGTGGGTTGTTGGGGTGGTTTTTTCACCCTATATATTCCGATTTGAGCCTCATTCTTCTCATTGCTTCCTCCTCTCCTCCTGCCTCTTACACCTGATCACCTTAAGCGATGTTTCGAAGCACTAACTTGTGGATCCGACCTCGTGGCACGTGCATTTTCTCAGGTAGGGTTTGTTTTTATGTTTTTCTCAATTTGTAGCTTAGTGTTTTATTGAATGTGTTATTTCTTTTCTCCTCCCTCCTACCCACGGTTTTTCTGCTAGAGGCCTCATGCGGGTGGCATTTTTGCCGCCCATGTCTTATTTCCAACTTTCATGCAAAGGTGGTGAAAAATGCCGCCTTTTCGCGCTCTCCCCTTGTCAAGAGCAGTGGCGGTGATTTTCACCACCCATGCATTGCCTTTGCATTCTTCTTACAAGGGCAGCAATTTTTGCCGCCCCTATTATTTCTCCCGACAGTATGCAAGGGCGGTGATTTTTACCGCCCCTGCATTTTTCTTTAATTTTTAGTTAACTCTCGAAATTTTTTTTGAGTTGTCCCTTTCACACATTTTCTTCCTCATTTTCCACTTCTTTTCTAACCTAGCCTATTTAAGTGACCTCCAATAACCCATGTCACTTAAATCGTGCTCTCCCTCTCTCTCTCACTCTTCTTTCATCTGTAATCATGGCAGCAACACCTTCAGCAAGCTCCTGTACATCTACTCCCATCCAATCAGGACTGTCCTCTATGATGAAAGCATCTCCCTCAAAGGTGAAGAGCATGAAATACAAGTACTAGGGTGTATTCCCACCCACATCAGTCACCTCAAATGTCGATGACATTTGAGATACTGAGATCAGCCACGTCGACATGGCCAAATTCTTGAAGTGAACCAAGGCAACAAATCCCAGCACTAGGATAAAAAGAATTGTTGAGAGCAACATCCACCTGGTGGACGCCTTTCCAGTAGCAGTGCATCATGCAGAATTTGTCCTCTAGTGCACAAGATTTTACAACAAAGAGACCAGATCGGTCTCCGACGCCAGTGGTGGCATGATAATTCAGTTGGACCCCGATTTTATCGACAAAGTTTTCCTGTGTCCGCTAGCCACCAAAGTAACCCAAATTGAATTTGAGAACACACAAAAGGAGTAGGACAAAGACCCAAAAAGGGAAAAGAAGGTCATGAATTACAAATGGCTAAAGACTCTAAGGACCAGTCTCTCTAGATGGCCAAAAATCTTCCCCAGAAGTGATTTCATCGAAGAGGTTGGAGACTTAATCACCCTCCTCAGTAGAGTACGGGACCTCCTGTCCTCTTCACAATTCCATGAATGGATGTATCTGTTCATTAAGATCATCCTTCAAGGTAAACAGACCATCTTTTGGGGGGAACAAGTCAGCAACGCTATCCATGAACAACTGACCAGGGTACAAACCTCCTTCAAATTCTACATGACCTCGTACCTGCTCTATATAGCTGCTGCAATGCGATCTTTCCTGGGTTTGACAATAGAGGGAGATAAAAAGACCACCCCGATCTACTCATACTATCCATAGATGATGCTTCAAGGGTCAACATGTCATTTTAGGTGAGTAAATGATGCTTTCTTCACCGTATTCTTGTGTCTCTTTGATCCTCAGCTGGAGCAGAAGAGAATATCAGACGAGGCCTGGATGGTAGTGAACGGATATGGCTGCATGTTCCTCTAGTTCCATACGTTTTGCTATCTTCGAGTGGGTTTCTACCAAGGATACCCTTATATGCTCCCCACATTCCCTTTAGACAGGTTAGTCCTAATGGAGCTTTGCCAATAATTGGTTATCATGCACATGAAGCAGATGGAACTTAACAGACCCGGTTTCAAGTTTCCTATCCAGATTGGTAGATTTTCAATTGCTACATCAACCAAAGCCAAGTTTATGGAAACAAAAATGCAGATGGTTACCATCAAACCATTCAAGAGATGGGAGAAATTTGACTTCAGAGGAGTCAGAGAGAAGATTAGAAGAAAGACTTAGTTCCACGAACCCATGATTGAGGATATCTGGGTGGACCTGAGGACGGCTAATGAAATAAGAAAAATGGACTATTGCCACCTCACACTGGAGCAGATAGAATACCTCAGACTTGTAGAGGTCCCTTCTAGTTTAATCGATGATGGGAACATCATAAACAACAGGTATCTGATAGAAAAGGTCACTGGTTCCCCTCTCCCTCCAGTTCAGTGGTCTCAAAAGGAGTTGACCTCGCTGAGAAAAAGATTTGAACCAATATTGGCTAACACCAATGATTGGTTAGCAGTAAAAGGGATCACCCTAAAAGAATTCGTCATGGGATCAGAGGCTAAATACCAAGCAGAGTTAAAGAGGAAGGTAGAAAACTGAACAAAAAACAAAGGTGACATTCCTTCGCCTTCTAAGCCTCACAAGCCTAGGATCATCTTTGTTTTCAAAAAACCTAAGTCAACACAACAACCTAAATCAGCAGCTGAAAGAACCAAAGATCAAAGCCCTGAGGCACAGATGGCTCAACCTAAGGAGACATAGGATCAACCTTCAGAATGGCCAAGTGTTGGGTCTCCAATCTCACTGGGACAAGCACAGTTGATCCAGAGCACCTCTCCTTCTCCCCCTCAATCTCCTACGGTGCCCACTTCTCCTATCTCTCCAATTAGTGTTCCATCTTCCAGAGCCAGTTCCCCTTCCAGGGTTGTTTTTGGTGATCCTCAAGGTCCTTCAAAAGGTTCCCCTCACTCTTTCGGGTCCATTCTAAGTCTATCATCTCCGTCTTTCAACCTGCCACCAAGCCCTGCACCTGAGCTAGAATCAATAGTTGATACAGTTTTGCCGGTTACTCCAACTATAACTATTGTCACCACCAGTAGTGTGAAAGCTGCTATAGTGACACCGACAGAGGCAACCATGGTTACAATGGGTACTTCTCTCCCGCCTTGGATGTCTACTTTCACGCCTAAAAGAAAGAAAATGGCCATCTCCCTGAATGAATTCAATTTTGGCAACATAGTGCCAACAAAAGTAAGGGCTCCTAAGAGGCCAAAAATCCTCTCTAGGTTGGTCGAAGAAAAGGGGCAAAAATTTCTAGAAATTGCCAAGTCTCCTCAGGATGCAACCCTTGAGGGTTTTGAAATGAGCAGTTATTCCATCTCTTGTGTTGAACTTGGCAAAGTTACTCACGAAGGGGCGAAGAGTGATCTTCAGTCAGCAATGGACATCATGGTCCAAAAGTTTGACAGGGAAAAGGAGATGAAGGATTTTTATAAAGCTAAAACTGAGCAGTTAACAGCAGTGATCAAGAGGTTCACTATTCCAACTGAAGCAGCAACTCCAGAGGCCTTTTCCATGGATGATTCAGTCATTTAGAAAGCCAAAAAGACCTATTTAAAGGGGAAAGTCATGGAAGAATATGTTGAAAGGATGCACAATCAGGGAGTCTCTTTGCTATCAAAAGTTGCGGAAAGAACAAGTAAAATGAAGAGATTGAAAACTCAAGTAGACGATTTTGTCTCCCTTATCTTTTAAGAAATTGACGGCTTAGAGAAAGATCTTAGCAAATGAAAAGAGATGAAAGATCTCAAAAAGAGTACCCTGATATCTATCGGTGTCATCCCCAACAAAGATTCCTATGTTGAGATCAAGGAATCAATGATCTTCAGGATTCAGGTACTCAAGGATCTAATTGATGATCTCAAAGCTTTCAAGGAAGCTAGTGAAAAGAGTGACCTGAGCCTGCTAAACAAGTTAGAAGAGCTGCCATGCAACTTGACTTCCGAGGACCATCAGTTCCTTTCAGCAGAGGAAATGATTCAGAGTTTTGAAGGGATGATCTGAAAAGATTTCGAAGGAGCGTCTTTCTCAATGACTTCGGTGGACAGTATTCTGGATGCTCAGTTAACTTTGGAGAATTTGAAATTTAGGTTAACTGGCCACTCTAAAGCCATCATAACATTGAAAGATGCACTGATCAGAGCAAGGGTCATCTCCAAGAATGCAGTTGCGCTAGACAACATAGGAATTCAGGCATCAATCACCATGTATGATGCTCATTTGAAGAAGTCCGGCAGCAAGAATTGACTCTCTCTCTCTTTCTCTCTTCCTCTATCCTTATGCATTTATGTTTTATGCAGAATGCTTGCAATTTTGTAAATATGTAATTAATTATAAATATTTTGGAAAATATCTAAAAGTCAAAGATGAGTCATCTTTGACCAGGATATTTTATATTTTATTATTTTTTGTTATTGAGGATTTTTCTCCCTATATATAGTGGGGACCTCATTTGTAAATGATCTTGGAAAATTTAATAGCAAACACTCTACTGAAATTGAAGCAACTTTTGAGACTTTGTGCTCAAATTTGTAAATCATATTCTATTAAATGAATGAGAAGCAGGTTATTTCAGACTTTGTGTTGAGATTGTCTGTGTTATTTAGGAAATAGTTCTTATGTCTTTTTCCTGGTAACATCTTGTTTATCTGATTTAATAAGCAAGTGGGTGTGTTATTATTATCTGAGGGCACTTCTTGAGGGTAGAAAATAGACTTTGTGCTACTTTTACCTTTGAGATTCTTTTATCTTTTGTAGTTTCAGGTGGACTTTGTGCTTCACTTTACTCTATGGTTGTACTTGTTTCGAATCTATGGAGAAGCTACGGAAGACTTTGCGCTTGCGTGAGCATTCTTATGGACTTTTTTACTTTAGGTGATCTCTTGCTCTTCGTTTGACACCATTCCTAAAAGAAGAGGAGTGTTGTTAGCTTTATACCAAGGATTTTTCCTCTTTTGTCCTTCATACATTACTTCTAAAAAAAGAGAAGTAGATGCTGTTATACCACCCCCATGTGTTATTTTCTGCTTAATTATATATCCGGCACGTAAATATTGATAGGAAACCTCCCCTTGATGAGAGGAGAGATTTACCTCGTCTAGATCTGGTAAAGCCACACTCCTCGTGGTGTAAATCTCCCTTATACTGTGGCTGATATCCCCATTTTGTCATCAGTTAGTTGACGACAAAATATTCACCCAACACAATTCATTACAATTTATAGGATAAGTAAACAAATCAATTATTGTACAAATCAATAGTTCTTGATATTATAGTATTTTATTACCTGATTTACATACTTAGCTCTTTTATCTACATAGGGTTTTACATTAATTCCTAAAATAATTAAAGCATTTAGTGAACCCAACTTACTTCAAATAGTTCACAAATATTAGCTTTAGATGATATTAGGGATTTTATCCTTATATTTTATATGATAAAAAATTATTTAAAAATATCAAATCTGATTCATTATTTTATTTCTAAAATCTTTCATAGATTTAATTTCTTAAAAGGTTTAAAATATATAACTTATTATTTTCATACTTTCCAACCTACAATGGCATAATTCAATAATCGATTTTATGAGACCAACAAAAAAAATTACACTATTTCATTTCTAAACATTCATATGTGCAAGATGACCTTATTCATATTATTCAATAGGAGCTTATGAAGTCCACTATGGGTCAATCTTATAACCCCATAGATTCTAATATTATTACACCTTCTATAGGGGTAACTTAAACTCTAAAAAAATGTTCTATAACTAGCAAAATATCAATAGTATAAAGTCCTCCTATGGCTATTACACATCCCTCCTCTCCAAATATACAATCAATTAGGTAAGATATCCATTCTTTACTAGCCAAGGTGTTACATCTTGAGTAGGGTGCCACTAGACCATCTCATGCCTTAGACTCTCATGTTCTCCTGCATACACCATTAACACAACATATAGTGGAAAACCCTTTTCCATCTATATTCTTATAAATCAAGCTTACTCTTTATGATGGTAAGGGTGACCCAAAGCATCATCTATGCACTTTTCATGTAGCATGTTTAGACTACATGTCCAATTATTGACTCTTGACTAAGTTGTTCCTTCATAGTTGAAAGGACTATTCATTATAATGGTTTTATAATCTCCATAATTAGTCTATTAAAACATTTAATCCACTCTTAGGTATGTTTTTGTTACATTTTTCACTCAATATTAGTGAGAATTTTCCTATACTCAAGTTGCTCAACTGAAACAAAAATATAATAAACCAATAGCTGAATATGTCTTACAATATAAAACCATATTATCAAACATGACTATCCCCATGGTAGAAAGAGAACTATAGGACATATTCAATAAAATTTTATTACCAACATTACATGAATCTATAGTATTCAAAAGGTTTACATAATTTACAAATTTATGCCATATAAGGGGGGAATGGGAATGCAAACTTCTTTCCATGGGCAAGTTAAATTACATAGTTAGATTAGATTAAACTAATAAGAGTTAATATAATCTCAAATATAAGGTGAGGTCCAATGATAATAAATATGAACAAAAGACAACAGTCAATGTAGCCTCAGATCTAGCTCATCATGTAGCTATATTATCTCCTCCAAGGAGACCTTTCATGACTCTTATTGAACTACTAGCTCACATTCTCCAACAAATTTTGAAATTAAATGTCATATCTTTCCTTCCCATAAAATAGGTTGATAAAACTATGCATATTCCAAATAATTATGATTCCAATGCATTTTGATATTATCATAGGGCCCCCAACCATACTACAAATAGATATATCAGCTTACAATATAAGATTCAAGATTAAATAGATGTTAATATCACTGATGTGAGCACCCTTACTGAAACACCCAAATCACAACCAACTAAAAAAAAATGAAAATATTTTTTGATCCATTTCCAAAACATGTGGCTAATGAGACATTAGACACTTCAAGTGTTCATTATATTTGTCAGGCACATCTACCATTAATAGCCTATCATACTCATATAATGGACACACACCCTCTTCATAATATCATTGGTTTATATTATACTATAGTGTTAGCTAGGCTTATTATCACTTAATCATAATAGGAGATCATTGATGATGACTCAGATTTGTATGCACTCTTTTATGAGCTTATATTGATCATCATCCTATTCAAAGTGTCATGGTTGATAACAAGTCAAACATTAATATGTGTACTATTACACTTCTACATAACTTGGGATATTTAGATTAAGATATTTATTTGATAGATATAGTTATTCATGGCTTCAATGGTGATGTTTAGAGATTTATTAGTTAGATCATACTTCCATTAAATTTTAGTTCCACACATGTGGCCACTAGATGCATAGTTTTACCTAGTGCTTGGTTAGGCCTTGGATACAACAAATTTGAATAATCACCTCTAATGTACATATATTTATTAATTATATACATGCTAACTAGGTTGTTATTATTAAGGGCCTTCCATATGAGTATCTTTTAAATATTCCACGACTAAGTACATAACAGTCACCAGTAATAGTTATATCTATTACCATACCTCAGATATCAGTTGAGCCACTGATGCAGGTGAGGTTTACTTTTATAACATTATCACATAATCACACTTTCTCATATAAAAATTCATTAGATATAACCATACATTAGATATGTGCTATGGATTCTAGAAAACCTCTCTCTAACCCATCCCCACCTAGATCAATGGTATTGAGTCCCCACACTACTCTGCATAGAGCTTGCATGCTAGTTATGACATCTTCTACTAGATGGGTCCCCAAGAGCCCCATAGTTCATAGGCTATTTTAGTTAGTTCCATAGATTAATATACATACTTTTTAGTCAATTTCATCTATTATTTATTTAGTACATTTAGTTTCAATATCTTTGATACCTCCTCGTATATCACATATAGTCATTATTCATTTACTTGATACAAGTGTTGGTGCCTAAATATGTACCATATGTACCCAAATGATTTAATAAACACTTCTAATTTTAGAATTTAATGCATGATTTATGGATTGTGATAATCATGTTATCTATTAGTGGAATAGAGATATAACAAGTGACTATTTCATAATATTTATAATAATTGGTGGTTCAGTGCCACCATGGTCAAATAGTAGATCTATGTAAAATATGTAGTATACTATGATAAGGATGGTGAATTATTATCAAGAACTAATCTAATATGGATATTTATAATGAACATTAAACTAGAGTGATTAGGTTAAAGAATAAGAAAAAATAAGGGTAGGGTAGAAAGAAATGTTACTGATCTTCATTCCAAACATCATGACAAAGTTAAGATCTCATCTAGGCATGCACTTAACCAATGTGTAACATGAAATAGCTTAAGCCCAAATCCTATCACACATTAGGAAAAATTATAAGGAAGGTGTAAACAATGCAAATAAGAACCAGGTTCAATTTAAATATTTACCCCTATAAGCAAACAACATTAGACCAAATACAAGAAGAGTAAGAAAACCAAATGAACCTAAGGAATTTTAGTCAACTTAGCATTGGAACAAGTTAAAAACACTCAAACTATATATACACATGAAAAATTCATAAGAACCAATCAAATTTAAAAATGAGAACAAGTGAGAGAGAATCCATGATAACAATGAACACAAGCAAATAATGGACAATCTTTGCAAAATTTCTTGCTTATATTAATTGATCCAAGTTTACAACATAATTTGGCTATAAGAACTCCCTCCCTTTTACAATTGACAATGTTATTTTTATAAGATAAAAGGTATCATGTTAGTTAGTCTCATCCAATTGCATTTGTACAAGTGTATATGATAGGTGTCCTTTTTATTGCATTTTAGAACAAATGACCTTTTATTTTTAATAGATTGGTTTATAGACAATGTGCTCTTACAAATTACATGTTTATATAAAAGAATATCCTATTTCAAAATATTATACAATGCTGGTTATAAAAGGAATATTCCTATTTCACCTAACTTTGGGACCCACTCACTGATAAAGTGCTCTGTTACTACTATAGGGTATTCATTTCTCTCTAATGCTACCTAATATAGGCATTGTCCCATATTCAAGTTGTTCAAGGATATAGGAGAGGTCCCACAGTTGCTATAAATCCTTTTAAACTGCTAACCAATGGACTCTAGGTCAACTTACCTTTACACATATGATAATCTATCCTCCCTCAAGTTAATTATAATGATCATAGGGTTTAGTTATGGTTCTTGCCTTGCCAGGGCATTCGTATAAGTTCTAATAATTCTCTAATGGTGGTAGCTAGTTCAAACATTATGAGCTTATATCCCAACCTTTACATTACCTAGTTTGTATGGTATTTGATTTATCCTATTTCACCCACATGGCCTTGATGTGGCATTTCCATGGTATCCCCACATAATTTTATTCATCCATATTTAAAATATGACCATTACCTTTGAATTTGGATCTAAGCAGTTATGTTAAAATTGACATCCATGCGACCATCATTTGACATCTGTGGGAATGTCTTTGATGATCATGTGACCTTAAATTTTAAACACATTATGGGTAATATTTTCCAAACCTACCAATTATCATTTTTTGGTTCATTCTATACTCTGTGTATGACATGTGTTGACTGCTCATTGCTTTTGTGTTCCTTATATTGGGCTCTGAGGTTGTGCCACTTGACAGTCCCATGAAACCTTTAACAATTAAACATGATCTCACTACATTTTATTGAGTGGTTGAAAATAAACATGGGCCATTGATTTCTAAAAGATGCTCATTCTTTAATGTGTACTAGGCTCTGAGTTTGTGCCACTTGGCAATCTCATTGGCCTTTTGAGCTCTACATATTATCAGTACATTACCTCACACACTTTTTCCACATGGTATCCTTGCATTAACTCAAACCTTCATTGAAAATTATTCATTTATCTCACTCCATTTATTTGGATTTATATGTTAGAATGCATACCATTAATCTCTAAAAAGTGCTTGATGTTTAAAATGGGGTCCACTACTTGAATTTTCAATCATTGATTTTGCTCTATTAGATCAATTTTATCTGATCAACCATGTGCCATTGATCCTACATAGAAGAATTAAATTTAATCTCAAGAGCATATAAAAAGGACTTAGGATAATAAGATTAAGCTAATATCTAAACATATTAAAGGGGACCACTTGTATTAAAAGGGACCAAGGCATGAACATAAAACAAAAAGGACCCCATTAAAAGAAATAACATAAAGTCTTAGGCTAAGGTTTTTATCATATTAATAAATATGATAAACCTTAAGATAAGACTTTAGGCTAAGCCTTATAATGAAGGGAACATATGATTACTTGGACCAAGCTATGATAAAAGGGAATGAAGGGATCACGGAACATAAAATACACCAAGCATAGGATTTTTATCCTAAGGTTTGGTTATGTTGAAAAACATGACCAATCCTTAGGGTAAAAATCAAACTAAGTCCATGGTATTAAATTATTCTCAGTTAAATTTAAATAAAATCTATCATCAATTTTAAATTTGAATTAAAAGGTCCAAGTAAAATATTAGTCTAGGGATTCAAAATATGAATTTAATTAATAAATTATAAAACAAGGTTAGTAAAGGATTAATTTAAAATGGAAGCACAAAAAACCTAAGCATGTTCAACCTTAGATGGGCTCCATTAAACTTACAATGTGAAACACAAATATCTATTGTTAGCACTTTAGATAAGATTAAACCAGAACCATGAATAAATAAGTTAGCCAGACCATGGTGTGGATGATCTTCAAATAAAAATAATGTGCAAACATGATAATAACACTCTAATCAAGTGAATCTTTAATTTTAAGGTACAAATTTACAAAATTTGACACAAGGGTATCCATTTTTTAGAAATGGGGGTATGTTGACCTCAACAATAGATCATCTTGATATTGAGTCTCTTACAAGACTCATCAGTTAATATGTTCTTTTGTTACTTGTACATAGTTTCCTTTATCTTTCTCCTTGTATATAGTTTAATTTTAATGTTATTTGTGTATATATCATACTTATAAAAAAAAAATAATATAATACACTAAAAATTACAAAAATATTCAAATATTTACTCATAAAATATAAATTTAAGATTGTATGCATTTCCATGTTTACATTCCTTTGATTTGTTAGGTACTAAATATGTTATCTTTGTCAGTATAGTTAGTTTTATCATACATACATGCTTCACTTATTCCCTTAAAGTGTTTTTAGATTACTACAAGACCCTGGTCCTCTACACAGATCTAGATTTTATACTATTTACCCACTGGGGGCATCATACAAAGAGCTTCTAGTTTACCAAGTTATATCTTTCAATACTCCATATCATAGATTTAACATTGTCTATATCTTGATATTGATCATCTTATACTAAAATGATTTTTTCCATCTACTAATACTATAGACTCACATTATGTACATATTTTATCTTATATGGATTCTTACCACATGTTTATGCATGCTTTCATTTCTAGATTTACTAGTTTAGATTTGATTGTCTCTTTGATTCTACATCTACTCGATGTCATTTGAATATGCCATTGCTCTATGGCTCTAAGACAATTCCTTTCATTGTGTGTATGATTTGGACATGTTCCCATGTCCTTGTAGGTTCTTCTTGATTATGTATGTAGAGATTTGAATATTTCCTTGAATGTGGTTCTAATCTAAATTTACATGCTCTTTATGAATGTAGACATTTGAACATGTCCTTGTATGTGTTCCTTTTCTTATATTTAGTGGCATATGACCATGTCCCTTGTATTGTGGTTGTTTAGCCTACTTTGTGTGCCTCATGTGTTTGTATGCATGATTTAATGTATGTGTCATTGCCATGACGTTTGTCTCTTTTCTTGTTTCTTTTATATCTAATTTGTGATGCCATGAGGGGCTTTGTGCATCTCCCCTTCCTCCTTGGGTGCCTTTATGGACATCATGCCACATCCCCCCTAGTATTTTACTCAAATTATATTCAAGTTTTTTCATATATATGCTTGCATTGTTATATCTATCTTGACAACCTTGTGAATGATAGATCTAACATACATCATACATTGATAACTTATTAATAGACTCTTTTACATTTTGATGTCATGTATACACAATATATTGGTTTATCACATAGATATCATATATTTTTAGTATAACACACATAATTCATATCTTTTATTTTAAGGATATTTATTTTAGAGGTTAAACAACTCCACTCAAAAGAGGGTGTATTCATACAAGTTTACCATAGAGATCATCTCATCCTAGTGTACCCAAAAATACAATTTCTAGCATGTAGACATAGACTATAAAGCTCATACTTAGGAAAAAAGAGTGAAATATAATCACACAAATCAATCTGAATTTTTATAAGAAACAACACTTTTAGACAATAACACAATACACTGAAAAAAATATTAGTGTGTTATAGTCCACCCACCATGCTATTAACCAATAACCTAAAAATTAGAAGATTCTAGAATTTTTAGAAAGGTACAATAGGTATAGTTTAGATTTGTATTGTCTCAGTCACATATTATCACATATGCTTAATATATACTCAATTTTTACATAGAATTACATAGGTTTGCTCAGATTGGGGGAATCATACATGTCATGATCACTCCCTTTTTTTTAGATATGCACATACATAGATTACTATAACTCAATCTAGAATCCATATGCATAAATATAAAAATTGGGGGAAACATGAGTGGCACATTTTTTCCATATGTTTAGTTTTTCACTAGTTCTCTCAGATGGAATGACAACTCCATATCATTATCCATGTTATATACTCTAAACACCATATGCACTAGTTTTTCACTAAGATTAAACTATATTGATGCCATATTTTATCTATAGTGGTTGGAATTCTTGATTGGCCTAGAGCCATTTTACATTCTTGAGTGGCCTAATGTCATTTTACATCCCTGAGTGGCCACTGAGCCATTTTACATTTTAGAGTTTCCAAGTGGCCTAGAGCCATCTTTGATAGTTTTGTGAGATTACACATTTTTAGTTTCATATTCATCTACTACACCTGGGTAGAAAATTATGGAGTCATAGCCTACTTAATTTCTTGATCCACCTATATAAAAGGGTTAGATAACTCATCATTCCAATCCAATTTATTCATATATTATGATCCACTAAATAAGGGTAGAGAATGATGGATTAAAGCCCAACTTGAGTTCTTGAGCCACCCACACATGCAGATTGGGTAAGCCATAATCCAAATCTAATATATTCACCATTTGATCTCCATCTACATACATACATGGTATGTCATTAGGTTTTTGCATTGGTTTACGTATCTAGTGAGGTGTATTCACTCCTTTCCTCTCTATCAAATATATTTACTCAAATTTGTCTTTTTTTTTTTATATTTATTAAGTAATGACTAATTCATATATGTTTCATTTATAGGGCACACAATGGAATAAAGTTCATATACTTAGACCCAAATTCATGGGCTTCACCTCATCAATAAGTCTAGGTATGTTTCTCTTTCCTTTATCCTAGTCATTTCATTTTGATGCATTTATAGAATAAAGGGGGGAATATAGTCACTTAAAATGTCATTTAATACAATGAGTTTCATTTGAGACCACCCTATCTTAGCTTAGACTTAGACCTATTTTAGGGATTACTTTTAGCTTTTTCTATCTTAAATGTATATCTATCCAATGCTAAGATATACCAAAAATAACATTAATCCATCACCTATACATCCTTGGTCATTTTTCACATGTGCCAACCACCTGGGAAATAATGTGACCCCTTTGGTCTATAGCATAGTGTGTTATTGGTAAAGGGGGAAACCCTATTAAACCTTAGCTTAGTTTCCCCAATGGATATATTTACACTCCTAGAAGTATCATAAGGTAAGCCTAGACTCATTTCATGTCTTGACAAGAATTATAACACTATATAAAGACTAATCTCATTCATTTATCCCTTAGATGGAAATTCTCATGAAAAATATCATAAATAGTTATGAAAATTAAGGTTATTGATCCCTATTTACCCCTATTTTTGCATACATCCATCTATAGTATCCCAAAGCTTAGTTTTAATCAGATTTCTAGTTTCAAATCACACTCAAAGAATTCAAATTGGTATTCACACTTAGGCATAATAACATCACTCTCACTTGCACCTACCCTTAGATTAGAAGAAATACATTAGGATTGATCCCATTTCGAGGTATTGGTATGTAGGCAATTCTTAGCACATGGGGTGTTGAGGTTACATCCAACCTATCCTACTAATTCCACTCTTCTTACACTTATGTTCATCAAAACCCTAGTAAGCATGGAGGCTTAGGGTTCCATAATGAAATAACTAAAAATGAGGTATATAGATAATGATCTAGGTCTCGGTTACATAGGTATAGGCTTCCCAAAATAGAGCGAAGGTCTTCCCCAAATTTAATTATTTCATTTTCACAAGTTTAATAACATAGCACAAAAGGTCAATAATAGTGTGCATTATTGGAAAATAGGGTCATGCTACTATCTGAAGATGGTTCTAACACATTTTCTCTACTAATGTCACTTTTCCCTACTCTTGCATCACTTTACAACTTGTGACTTATATGTTTTAGTCATATTTTCTAGCTAAGTACACCCTTTTCAATTCATTTTTATTTATAAACTAAGCAAACAAACCAATTGTTGTACAAATAAATGGTTATTGATACTATAGTATTTTATTCCCTAATTTACATAGTTATTTTATCTACTTAGGATTTTACATTAATTCACAAAATAGTTAAATAATATGGAAAAAAATATATTTTTAAATAATGATGGACCACATAAATTTATTAAAATAACTACATAAATTAGGTTTGTTAATGAAAAAATGAGGATATTAAATATGGAATGGAAGGAGGATGTAGTCAATAGTGACAACATATGTTTAACAAATTTATTTTTATTAAATTATTTATTACATACAATTGATGACAATAAATGTATTGCTTATTGTCATCGATGACATAGGAAAACATGATGATTTTTTTTTTTTAAATATGTTGTTTTGTAAAACAATAGTAGTAATAAATTCATAAAACATGTTTTTTGAGGACATAAAACTAGAAAAAAAATTGGATGTTTAAAAAAATGATAGCCCACATAAACTTGATGATAATAATTACATAAAATAGGTTTATCAATTACAAAAATAAAAATAATAAAGATGTATAAAAAGGGGAATGCAATAGCAACTAGTATGCCACTACCCCCCATAAACAACATAAAAATTTCCAATATGGTCATATGTTAGTTGACTATAAAATTCTATTTTAACTAGAGGTGAACACCATGGGTAGGGTTTGAAAAAAATGTGGGCTGAATCTTGGAAATATAATGATTTTATGGTTTGGGAAGCACTAGTGTGTGGAATGAAAACACAATGAGGTGTGCAACAAAACTTATATTTATATATTCTCCCACTTATTGGTAGTCTAGTAATGGATTTATTTCATTTTGAAATTTCCATCTTAGAGTTGAAATGAACAACGTACAATTATATGATAATTTATAAACCACATATTGAAATACCAGACAAGAGTTAAAAAGTACGATCAAAATTACCTTATTACTGGCCTAAAAGTAAGCTATAAAATAACCAATAGCAGTAAAAAATTCAATATAGATAGCTCATCTCTTCATCTAAAAGCTTAAACATGTATTCCATGAAAATTAATTCAAAATTAAAACATAAGCTTCTAACAATAAAAATCTAAATGGTTCTCAAAATGGAAAAACTTGTTACTTCTTTTCATTCCTTCTACTAATAATCTTATAATATCATAATGAATTTGGCCTAGCTAAATATTGCCTAGAAAAATTCATGTAGACTCCTTTGCATCTTTAGATTAATAATTATATCATGTGATTAGTTTCAATTATGGTTATAATTTTTTTAGGTAAATTAGATTTTAACATATATTATCTTTTCCATATTCTCAATCATATTCAAGTCTTTGTGGCATGTGAACAAGAAATCTTTCTCCTTCAACTGGCCAAGAGGTTTTAAATCTATGGTGGCCTACACCATATCTATATATTCACTTGGTAATTAATTTATTTAATTTTTAGGATGAGTATATTGTAACCTATATTATATTTTCCATATTTGCAATCATATTCAATTCTTTTGGGTGTACTCACATGGACAAGAATTGATTCTCCTTCAACATACCAATAGGTTTTCAACCAATGGTTGTATTTTTTATTTAGATTTCATAGAAACCATTATTAAATTTAAATAAATTTTCTTATAAGGAATACAAACCCAGTGAGAAAATAAAGTGACTCACAACTTATAATTCACTTTAGTGGTGAATATTATGAGTACTAATTTTTCTTATTGGTAATTAGTAAAATTACAATTGATATCAGGATCTTTTATTCAGTCACGAGTAATTTTTATTTAGATTGTTTCAACTAAAAATAAATCACATTTATTTGAATCATTTTTCCAAAGTTTTCATGAGTTATGTGCTTCCACATTTTGCCTAAATGTTTACCAACACAATTGCAGCTACAATGTCTTATAAACATAAGCTTTTACTTATGTTGAGATGATTATCCACACCTTATTCCAAATGTTAACCTTTTGGTAGTTAAACTAGGTAAAATTATAATTATACCTATGGTAAGTTAGGATATATGTCTACCAATGCATTACAATTACAATGTATTTAAAAGATAGGCTTTCACTTATGTTAAATTTTGATTATTGAGTGTGATATTTTCATATAAGATATTGGAGGGAAATAGGCTTTCCTGGGATGGTTGGGCACCAAATCTTAAGATATGGAGAGGTTATGGGTTTACAGTATGTATATGTGCCTACCAATAAAGTTATAGCTAAAAATTCTTCTAAAAATAGGCTTTTGATTAAGCTAAGATGGAATGTCCACACCCTATTTTAAAATACCCATATTTTCAAGTAGTGCAAGGTGGATTTTGAGGTTGAATTTTAGTGGAGCTATAGTTATATATAACTTTTGAATGAATAAGGTCATATTTCTCATTTTAAATTTTTTTCCTTCATCATTTTAGTTAGTATTACATTTAAGATAAAATGTGTTGTGTTTAGTTTAAAACGAGAAAGGTTAACTCAATAAAATGCTCATAATGTGTGTAAAAAGAATGATCAAAATATGTATTTTAAATTTTGATTTTTGATTCTAAAATTTATCTTTTTATAGCCTTTTTTAAGTGTCTTTTACTAAGTTTAATTTTTTTTGTTGAGTGGAAACAATTTACATGTTGTCATAGGAATATTTCTTGGAAGATTTATCTGAATTATCACTTTTCTAATATTTACATCTCTTTTTTTGTGGGAAACAATCCTAGTAAAAAATAAGTATGATTTAATATCATATCCTAAAATTACTTATCATCTTGTTATATTCCCAATAAGTACACTTAATACTTAAAATATGCACCACAACCCTTGATGGAAAAAATATGTTTTAGTTTTAGTCCCATCAGCATATTCTAAAAATGAGAAATAATCACAAGAAAAAAACTTAGAGTTTATATCATACTTACAAGATCAAGAAGCTTATTTTCACAATAATGTGCTATGATAAGGTTAGATAAATTTTTACATATATAATTTCCAAAAGGAGTGTAACCTCAATGCTTTTTAGACAAGTGTCTATAGATCAAATAAATTTATAAATAAATATAGGTATTGAGAAGCTCATAACCATTGAATTGAATTCTAAAATTTATCTCACCTTATTTCCTCATAATTTTTGTATTCCTATTAAAAAATTACTTACATTCAGTAGTGATTGCTATGAACTCAAAATAAAAAATTCACCATCTATAGTAGGAGTGTCAGTTTTAGGCTATACTTAGATGGAAGCAAGGTTATATACATGAGGAAAGTGACATGATAACCTTCATGCACGTGAATTATATAGTCCTATCCAAGACATCCAATGAAAATATAATAGGATGATGGCTCATGGGTTTGGTCAATTAGGTTGAGGTGTAAAGATGGAGTTTTGGACAACCAATGGTAAAGGGTGTTAATGGTGATACAAGAAGAATTATTATAGATCATTTTTGTCATTAATATAAATGAACTTAGGGGTTATGGAATTCCAATATTTCTTAGTGTGAATAAGGACAAAATACAAAATATCTTGGCTGATACTATGTTTGGGGAATTAAGCATATTTAGGATAGATAACTCTAGGGAATTGAATAACTCTATTAGGATGGCTATTTATATTCAATTTCATATGTAAAATGAATTAAAATATTATGATTCTAGTCAAAAGGAGGAATAAAAAGAATATTTAAGGTCTAGACTCAGAGTTCATTAAATTAATGGGATAGCATATGAGGGGGTCTAATTATTGGTTATAATTATACATGATGTTATTCATCAATAGCATTAATTTGGTTAATGATAAAGTAGGTAATGGGATTGTAACATAAAAGTTCAATTCTAAGATTTGTGTTAATATTAGTTTTCATGTTACAATGTAAATAAAAGATCTAACTCTAGGAAAGATGCATGCTCTATAAAGGTATCCTAGCTCTAGAAACATCATCAAAGGGGGGAAATTTTTTTTGAATGTTTAAATTACATAAATTTTATTTAATATTAATTTTAAAAAGTTCAGTTTATATTTTTAATGTTTGGAAGCAAAGTTTTAGGCTTGTATGTGTCTTGACAAGGCTTTGTTTGATTTTGTTTTTTATGTTCTTGATAGTGTCTTGTAAAGAAAATTGAACTATAGTACTTGATAAATATGGAATATTTTCAATGATAAACTAAATAAATGAAAATAAACTAAAGTATAGTGATTATGTATGTAAGTACTAAATGCTTAATTCTAGATGAAAGATGCAAGTGTTGATTTCGGTTTTTGCTAGTTTGATTGCAAATATTTGCTTATATGTGTTAAATGAAAAGTTTTTTAATTTAATATTTAGATAAAAGTGAATAAAATATAAAATTAAAACTAGTTTTTTAATTTTTAAATGAATAAATTAAATTTGAAACTAATTTTTGTATATGTTACGTAATTTATAGTTTTTCTTGTGATCTAGTCTAGTATGCAACCTAGAGTGCCAATGTTTTAGCTTATTGATGATTATATGGAGCTAAAATGATTTCATAACTTAATGAATGATTTTATATATATTTTTTAGCTTTATAATTTATATGAATTATTTAACATGCAAAAGAGATAAACTAAATTTAACATGCAAGTTTTGATTTTCCTAGATCTTGGGTGTGTGTAGTTGAATATATGTTATAGGAAAATTAAAAATATAATAACTTTGTGTAGTTTTATCTAATGATAAATTTATCATAATATACCCTGAATTTAATGAAAAACTACCTTATTTGAATCTTTGATGTGAAATTACAAACTAAATAAATTAAAATTATTACTTTTTATACAAAACAAGAGAGAAGAAAATAATTTATTTTCTTTTCTTTTATGATTTTATAAATATGAATCTATATAATTAATGATAAAATTAATCTAATAAAAAAAACTAAAAATAAATCCTCTGACTTGATCAATGGTGAGACCAAGTGAAGGTGAATAAATAGTTGTGTGTATACAATCCTCAAGTAGCTAGCTCATTTTCTCAATATTGATCTTTGGAACTCTCCAACAAAATTATGACAAAATAATAGAATAAATAATGATGCAATTTTAAAAAAATGGATTGTGGTTGGAATAATTCATGAATAAAAACTAAATAGTTTCTAAATTGGTGAACTACCTTCTCCACACTTGTGTAGAGTGATACAAAGATGAATGTAGATTGAGGCAAAGCTTCTCCAAAACAAAATCAAACAAGATAGAGATTTTTTAAAATTTGAATTTTTAATCTATGGTACAATTTTCAGATCTAAAAATGTAGGACAAGTAAGATACTTGTAATAAGGAGAGGAGGTTGTATATGGGAGTTCATTGAAGCTTGACTATGACTTGGTCAAGTTAACTTGATAAAGATTGATAAAAATAGGAAAAATGATGGGATGGGAATTCTTGAAGGTGAATTCCAAGTAAAAAATTATAAAAATAAAATTGAGAACATGCAAAATGCATTAAAATTGAAGTCCCAGAAGCTAGTTTTAAAAAAACTCAAACTGTGACAAAACCATCGCTTCTTACATATATCAAAAATGAAAATGCCATGGTATTTCACAAAACCACCACCTTATATAATTTTTATACCACATTGAAATATAAAACCATCATGATGTTTATGTTTTAGCCATAGTGGTTTATATAAATACCATGGTAGTTATGTTTCTACCATGGTGGCTATCGGCCAAAAATTGGCCACTATGAATGAACATCATTCACGAATTTGATGTACTTGATCTTAAATTTTTTGATATCCATCATAAGGTATTTTATTGGTAATTAATTGTAGTGACTTTGTGTGTTTAGCGATGTTTAAGGTAAGTTTGGAGAAGTTAAGTTAATTATCTAACTTATCTTGTGTTTTTTATAGCTTATCCATGTCATGTTCAAATTGGTTTCAATGGGAATAAATTCCTTATCATTTCATGTGGTACATGTCAAAATCATCTTACACTTCCTTTTTTATTGTACAAATAGTCATAGAGATATCAATCTTCTTCTAATGTTATAAACCATTTGAAGTGTATTTTTGCTCATTTTATAATGTTGAAATGAGAATGTGGTGTAAGAAATGGTAGGTAATAACATGATGATGCTATTTTATATTTATAAACATTTGTATAGGCATGATAGGCTATATTAACATTGGTCCAACATGGTTTCCAAGCACAATGTGGTAGTTCTTTGGTGAAAGAAGGGTCTTTTAAGTGCCTTATTATAGGCTTTCCAAGTTGGAAATATTATCTAAGAAAATACAAGTATTTATATATGTTCCTTAGGTCCAAATCCATGCTAAATAGGGAGTTTCAAGTTAAAAAAGAGAAAATCTATTCATTCTTCCATTGAATTTCACAAGTGTTCTTAGAAAGCTAAAAAAGGTAACTAGTTTTCACTTAGTAATTGTAGGATAGAATGAGTTGGATCCAAAACTCCTAATAATATATGTGTACCCTAATTCCATTCCATTTTATGGAATTATTTTTTGGTTAGGATCTTTATATTTATGAACAATCACTAAGGAGTTAAGGTGCAGAATGGAGACTTTGAATCCCATGAGCTCAGTTTTTAATAGTTTCAAGACATTGTTGATCTAGTTGATGAAAATGGATGATGGCATGAGAAATTTAAATAAATAATTATATATATCACACCATTTTATACTACCCACTTATCATTTGATAACATCAAGAATAATACAACCCCAATTTGAGTGAGTTGCATACCTATAATTGAAGCTATAGGTAGGGTTCTTGTTAGTCTGAGTGTTTGATTGCTTCAATTGATATCAAATAAATTTATATAAACATCATAAAACCATATCCAATAATAAAATTCACAAAAATATGGAGGGGATATAATATCATGAATTCAAAAGCATTATTGTAGGTTATAGTCCAAGGTAGACCTTCATGAGGCCATAGAAAGATAAAACAAAGGTTTTCAATGCACTAGGAATCTCTATTATGGTATTACAAAAGATTAAAACTTCTTATATATCCTTTCTAAACTTAAATTCACCATAAAAAGTGGTCTTCTTGAGCTAGCTCATTGTGGCATGCTTTTAATGAGAAGGTACAATCCCATACGGGTCTGTCTGTAGGTTAAGAGGATCCAATAATAAATTTGCAAGTGACTATGAGTTTGAAGAGTCCCATAGGTTGTGTGATACATCATAATAATTTATAGTAATGTTTTAATTCCATAATAATCACATAATTCATTAGAATGGTCAATAAAAGTTTAAAAGAACACCTATAGGTTGGTGCCAAGAAAGTGAGCTTGAAGGGGCATGCCTGTACAAGAACCATGGATATGAAGATTCATAGAGATGAAAAGGGAATGGATAGATTAAAATATTATTTTAATATCCTTTACTGATATAAAATAATGGCATACTAACTTATTTGATGTAAGGGTGATCTAAGCCTATTAAAGACTAGGAGGTTAGTGTTAATCTTGTGTTATAGCTTGGAAAAACCAATATGGGATTGGTTTATCATTCCCATAATGGTATATGCATGATAATTACATCTAATTTATATCATTAGTTCATTTTTTTTTGAACAATAAAATAATGAATGTCATATGTGGTCAGTCATAGGAAAAGAGGATATCCTACCAAATGGACTATGTGAAACCAATAAGAAGATTATGAAGGATTCAATTGAACACCTAGGGTAATTTGAATCCATTTAATACATATAAATATATTGAAAATTTTGAAAACATTTTTTTCACATTGGGTCAAATAGGCTCTAACAAGGCAAAACCATTAGAAAGAGAAAAAACTTAGGCTAAATAACCATCTACAAGTCTGTCATAGGCCTAAATGGGAGAGCACTAATTATGTGGTGTTGAATGGATGTGTAAGGGGTTTAAAACATATAATGAATATTAATAAATTGTATAAAATTTTTAGGATAAATAATAGGATTAAAACTGACTAAAAAAACCCAAATTCAAGGCCCAACACTCAAGAGACTTAGACCATCATCTATAGGTCTATCATGTGTAGATTTGAGGAAAGGCATACTTGTGATGTAAAGTAGAGAGCCAAAAGTGGTGAAAATATATCATGATAATCACTATATAAGTATTGATAAAAATTACACATGTGTCATAAAGGTTAGATTATCTAAGATTGGAAACTTATCAAGAACCAAGCTTAAGAGGCCTAAAACATTACATACATGCTTGTATGCAAAAAACAAAGAAAGTTTGATTGTTTGGGATTAATTTGAAGAATTTGGACTTAAATTAAGTTAATAAGACCCAAATTAAATATCATATTAATGTGTAACTCCTTTCAATATGAATAAAGTGGAATAAAGGGATTGTTAGGGTCACTAGCACAATATTGCTCTCAAACCCTAATCATGGGATATCATAGGTTGTAGTGAGTTTAAGGAGTGGAATATGGTAAGATAGGACTTAAATACCAAATCTAAGGTTTAAATAACCTAAATTATGTTTCTAAGGCTAAAAAAAATAAAGATCATGTCATATTATGCCAAACACCCTTCTCAAACTCTCAAACAAACCTATCTTACTTGAGAGGTCACTTTTGGCACGTGAAAACTAACATGAGGAAATACATGGGATCATAAGACTATTTTGGAATGAATGGGGTTATCCACTCAGTATTATTTGTGTTATTTCATTCATCAAAACACATAACTTTATGAACTATCCTTAAGAAGATAGGTAACCCTAAAACCCTTGTTAAACCCTGAATGTGACCCAATGGAAGAGATAGGCCTTATAAGCACCTAAGATGGATTGAAGTGAATTTTTAATCACTTGTATGACCTATATACCTATCCTATGAATTTTAATGATCAAAGTGTTGGCACATGTGAGCTATATTTGTATGGAAAATGGCCTAAAAATCCTTGTTTTTGAGCTTGTTTACAAGGTTTTAAGTTGGATAAACTCTCCTAATTAGTTGTAGAAGGTATTTGATACAAGGTAGATATTTTATAATCATATTAAATTAATTTAATAATTTTATATGATCATATTATATTTTTTAATTGATCGACTAAGCCTTAATAAAGAATCATGAATAAAATGGCTCCAAGAACGTAGGGGTATGGATTGGCTATAAGGTTTCAAAGAAAAATAGGTCCCAAAACACCTTAAGTAATATCTAAACATCACCAAATAAAAACTTGGAGTCATGAAACAAGGAAAAAAATCAAACTCAACCTTTGAGGTTACTTGGAAACTCCTTGGCAAGCAATCTCTCTCTCTATTTTATTGACTAACTAGAGCAAAGACCAGCTGCAAGATAGTTTCCATTGAATTTTCAAAGCTTCATGAAATATAATAACATATTAATTAAATTAAAGAGATTTTATATATTCCTTTCATGACACAAAACTAGACCTTCCTTTGGATCTCATGCCTTGATAATAAAGAGAGGAGTCATGGATTCCAATATCAATATCAAGAGGAAGCATTGTAAGAGACCAAAGTTGGAATAGAGGATATTAAAGGGTGCCAAGTGTCAATTATGGAGATTTTAAATGTCCCTAGAATTAGATAGGTAACTACATCAGAAGGATTTATGATAAAAAATGCATCAAAATTGGTACGAAGGCCTCCTACACCACCCTTATGGAGAGTTACATCAACACATGTCCTAAGAGGATAAGAGGCAAGATAACAACACTTATTTAAAAGCTTGGTGTCACTCTTTCTCTATTTTTTAACTGATCTAATCATGATAGGTAACTCATGAGTTCTCTTCCTATCCTATTCTTCTCTCTTCTTCTAGTTCATCTATAAATGAAGCCTTGAAAGGCATTGGATGTATTCTCAAAATGGTTATGGTGAAGCCCTACCAATTTCATAACTTTTAAATGACTTTTAAATTAGTTAAAGCTAGTTTATAACGTTTTCATCTTTCATATAGTGATTTTTAATGAGTTTTTTTTTAATGTTTTGTGATAGTGAGATTACTTCCTTGCCTTTGTCTTGCTTTTTCATGCCTCTATGTAAGTTAATCTTCTTTTCATAGGTCATATGATGTTTAATACATGGTTTACTTAGTTTAAGTGTTTAAATATCATTATTGTCTACTCTTAGGCATCTTAAATAATCACCTTATCTTCTACAATATCCATAGCCTTCATATAGAAGCATTAGTGTGGTAAGAGTTATTTTGAAACTATAAAATTAGATTATAACTTGTAATTTAATAGTGTAAACAATCAAGTAAAGGAACCTATATTTGGCACATCATTTCCATGTGTTCTTATTATTCTTATCTATTTTCTAACCTTTTTCTAGCAAGTGTGATAAGTTTGTTAGATTTTTGGGTGAAGCATCAAGGGAGATATCCCAACCTAAAGGTTCAATCCACTTATTATGTCACCCACACACAAATATTGTTCCCATGATATCATATAGTTATGAAGGATTGAACAACCTTCCTAGGGGTAAAAATTAATTTAAAATAGTTATTTCATGCCTTTAGGGACTAAATTTGAACAAGGTTGTCTAAGATTGATGTTGGTCGTGGAAAATTTATATATTTAATAGCCTCCTTCATGCATCATCTAGTAACTCTAGCAAGTTCTTAGCTCTTATTTGTAGAGTATTAAGTAAATTTTCATGCCAAAGATGATAATAAGGTTAAGGGATAAAGGTATTATTTTTAATTTTGTTCAATTACCTTTATTTTTATTCAAGAGAAAGAGGTTTCTCTATACTCTTACTTATACTAGGACACCTTGAATAAATCTTCATTTCCAATATAATACAAGCTCTCCCAAATCTATAAATATGGCTATAATTCTACCTTTTATTCCCTTAAATTATGGGTCTCCTCTAAACCTTGAATAATATCATGATATCCCTACGTCATCCCTCAAGAGTGTCCTATACTTTAGTGGAGAGAACACTATCACACCCATTAAACACATAAGAGATATGGTTAATTTTTTAAATATCCATAATGCCAACTAAAAAAATGTATCCATTATGTTGTTAGAAACCTCATTCAAGGGAAAAAATTTATATTGGTATAGTATTTTGGCTCATAATTTAATAAATTCATGGGATGAATTAGGAGATAAATTGAGTAAGAGGTTTGAAGACAAGAGTGATCATTTGTCACTAGTTGAAGAATTGACTACTATCAATAGAGATCCACAAGAATTCATGAAATAATTAAATTATTGGTTCAAAAAAACATGGGATAGGATCCCAATTATTTTGAGACCCACTCCAAATTATGCATTCTTATACTATCTCAAGGCATTGAATAGTGACATAGCTGTTATGATATAATCCATGGAAGGAGAGACATTACCTGAAGCCTATGAGATTGACATCAAAGATAAAAATAATATTATACAAGGTGTAAATATATCCCCAAGGCTTACCATGCTACTTTTTCTTGATATACATCCTCTTACTCCTACTCTTGCTCCCATTCCTATAACAATCAGTCATGAGTTGGATAATCCTAGTCAAGAAAACAAAGCAAGTGATGAAGAGAGAACATTACTAAAGAATATTTAAAATGATATGGTGATAATAAAGAGGAAGATAAATCAATAATTTAGACCTTATCCATCTCCATATCAATCTAATCATTCCTATCAGCCCAATAGGCCACCTTCCTAAGGTAATTCTTAAGGGTAAGCGTAGATTACCAATGTTAGACCATATAGTAGCTCTAATCCCAATGCTCCTAATTTTAGAGACCTAGTACCTACTCAAAAAAACTTGATACAAGATAATTATTGGTATTTCCAATGGGATAAACCTCCTAATCAACCCTCTAATCAAAGTGAATTGTTTAATTAAGTTTATATGGCACAAAATGGAGTAATTCATTTCATAACATAAGCTAAGGTTCCAAATTAGATTATGAGTAATGGTGATAAATTCTAATAAAATGATACATTGGTAAATTAGAAAAATGGATATTGTTGTCCATTCAATCAATTATGAAGCACATGCAAGGCTGGTGATACTTCTATAACAGCCAATAAAAGGTCTAAAATGAGATTAATTGATTATGCTCAAGATATGGATAAAATTATACCCACTAGCCTTTTATGCCCCAAGGAACAAGAGATGTTAATTCAGATCATAAGGCCTAAAAAACTAAAAAATACTAGAATGTGGAAGGTAATTTCATTCCCCAAACTACGTATACTCAAAATAGTATGGCATCTCCTAAAGTATAGATAAGAGTTAGTAGCTCTTACATCAATATTGTAAACCAAATGAAGAAGGTGAATGTAAAAATTCCTATGTGGGATAAATTGGATCTTTTTAGGAAATGGAGATACTTAAAGAGGAATTTTCAAAGATCAACCTTTCAAAAACACCAGCTAGAAGAGAGAGTGTATTTTTCAAAAATAATCCTACACCTACTAGTGGGAAGCCAAGAAAATATGGTTATCCACCTCATTTTTATGTTTCAATGAACATTATATATTTCCTAGTACACAATTTCATGATATATAGTGGGGCAAATAGTTCGGTGATTCCTAAATAAATAGTTGATAAGATAGGCTTGAAGTATGAGCCTAATGCCAAAGGTGTCTTTCAACTAGATGGTTTAACTATTAAGACCATGGGGATAATCAAAGGTTTCATCCTTACTCTTCATTATTTTCTTAATTTATTCATTGCTCAAGATGTTTTTATAGTGGATTTTCCACCATAATTTTCTCTTTGCCCTTCAAGAGTATTCACCACCAAGATTGGAGGTTACTTATCATTTGATTGGTCATACATGGATTTTAGAACTAGATATGACACTAAAGTTACAATAAGATATGAACCTATGTATAATTCTCATATTTATCCATACAATCCAAACATTCCAAATGTAAATGGCACCATCATTGATGAGGAGGATCATCCTAATGATCAAGAACCAATTATGCCTCTTGAAGACATATCAAACCTTTTCCTTGATGAGTGAAGATTAGAAAACCATGAGTATGATATATATAGAGGTGATGAATAATCTCACCTTGGTTTATATTATTTTCATGAAGAAGGTAAAACAATACCCTCTCTCTCTAAGCCAAGTGAAGATAGTGATGGCTTATGGAAATTGTTCTTAGATGGCTCAAGCAGTAAGAATAGAGTAGGGGTAAGTATTATTCTAGTTTATCCTTCAAATGAAAGGTACTATTCTACAATTAGATTTTAGTTTATTTGTGCTTGTAATGAAATTTAGTATGAATCTCTTATACATGGGATTCAATGTGAAATAAAGAAGGGAATGAAGCAAGTACAAGTTTTTGGAGATAGTGAGCTAGTTGTCCACCAAGTAAAAGGTAAGATTACTTCCAATAATCCATTGTTAAAGTCCTAAAATCATATATTATGGGACCTTATTGAATATTTTGGGTCCTTCAACATCAAATTAGTTTCAAGGGAGGGGAATCAACATAATGATAGGTTAGATTCAATGGGAGCTCAATTTAACATGCCTAATGATTTCAAGAACTCAAAAACTCATCCATATATCACAGTGGTAGTGAGGCAATCAATACTATATAATGATTCCAATTGCCAAGTGTTTGAGTGTGACAAATAAATAGAATGTTTACTTTAACAATATGTTGAGTTTTCTTGTAAAAACCAAGACAAATTACAACAACAATATGGAGATCAAATTGTACAATTGAGATCTAATAAGCTTCCCGAAGGGATAGTAACTCTTAAGAACATATTCAATGAAAGTGATCAAATGAGAAGGGATAAAGTAAGCATGTATACCAAAGAGGAAAATCATGATAGGGTGGTTATCTTCAAAGATAATATTATTAATCTTGGGAAGGTATGTACTTCATCTAAGAGGGATATATTTGTTGAGTTATGTAGATAATTTTCTAGTGTATTTTCTTGGGAATATAGTGATCTTAAGGGGTTAGATCCCACATTAGTCCAACATACTATAGAGATTGATAAAAATTCCAATATTGAAAGATAAAGACAAAGGCATATTAATCCTAAAGCTGAGATGCCAATGAGAAAAGAGATAACCAAGTTAATACAATCAATTATCATATTTCCTATTAATCACTCTTCATGGGTTGACAACCTAGTTCCTATGAGAAAGAAGAGTGGAGAGATTATATTGTGTCTATTTTAGGGAATTGAATAGGGTTTTACTGAAGGATTATTATCCCTTATGCTCCATGGAGAAAATTATTCAAGTGGTTGCACGTTCTCAACATTTCTCTCTCTTGGATGGCTAGACAGGTTATAACCAAGTCTTGGTGAAGGAAGAAGATCAATATAAGGCATATTTTACTAATAAATGGGGCACATATTCCTATAATAAAATGTAATTTGTGATATATAATTTAGGGGATACATTCCAAAGAGATATGGATATGGATCTCCAAGGTTTGATCAATCAAACGGTGTTAATCTATCCTTATGACATAATGATTTTCTCAAAGACTTTTAGTTATCACCTAGCTCATCTTAGATTGATTTTTGAAAGTTGTAGACAATATATAATCTATTAAAAACCAAATAAATGTGTTTTTATTATTCACGAGGGTAAGTTATTAGGCCACATTATCTCTAAGGATGGGTTTTCTATAGATCTTGAAAGGGTGAGTGCCATATTGGCTTTATCTTTGCCCAAGCACAAGAAAGGTTTATAAATTTTTATTGGTAAAATAAACTTTGTTATAATGTATACACCTATTTTATATAACCTTTTTAAGATTATTACATCCATGTTGAACAAGCACCAATCATTTATGTGGACTAAATAAGGAAAAAATAGTTTTGAGGCCATTAAGCAAGCCATTACTCAAGCACCAACATTGATTAATCCTTATTTCTTAAAGTATTTATTATTGCATGCCTTTATTATCCTTGAAACCATATCATCTATGTTAGTTTAGGAGAATACTAAAGGTCTTGAGAAGCCTATTTCCTTCTTTAGTCAAGGTCTAGAAGAGTATGAAGATAAATACACCTTCATTGAGAAGCAAGTGTTGTCAATCATAAGGAGCCTTAATAAGTTTAGGAATATGGTGTCTAAAAATAACATTCATGTCATGGTTACCCACCCAAGCATAAGAGACATCCTTTTGAATAATAATTTGAATGAGAAGAGGGATGGATGGATAACCAAAGTCATGGAGTATGATATGGAGATCAAGGCCACTAAATTGGTAAGATTCCAGGGATTATGTGAACACTTAGAAGTAGAACTTAAAGAAGAATAAGAGGTTGTATTAGCATCTCAAGATGATACTAATACATCTTCACCTTCACTCTCTCCAATTTAGACATAAGATATGGTAATATTTCTTCAAATAGGTGGATATCTTATATGTTTGGATAGAGCAAAGAGAATATATTTTAGATTCTAGTCCATACCTCATGTTCTTATGGATGGAGTTATTTTTATAAGGGATAATAATGATATGTTTTTTATATGTATTTAAACTAATCATATTGACAAATTATTGGAACAATTTCATCATGGACCAATTGGAGGTCACTTTTCACCTAAGACTATAGATACAAAAGTAATGAGGGCTGGGTATTATTGGCCTAGTTTGTTTAATAAATCTTCTTCATGGATAAGGAGGTGTCAAAATTGTGTAATTTTCATAGGTAAACAAAGGATTCAACCCTTCCCCTCAATCCTATTCAAGTGGATCAGCCATTCATGTAATGGGGTATTTATTTCATTGGCATGATAAATCCACATTCAAGTGTTGGTCATAAATAGGTGCTTATAGCCATTGATTATTTCACAAGGTGGGTGGAAGCCATAAATCTCAAAAAGGCTAGTTTAAAATTTAGTTCTTGACTTTTATGAAGGTTTAGTGACCATATTTGGAGTCCCTTCAACAATATTTTTTGATAATGCATTACCATTTAGTGATGCAACAATAATTGAGTGGGCTCTCAAGCATATAATTTATCTAAGTTCTTATTCTAATTGCTACCCTCAATGGAATGGGAAATTTAATTCCATTAATAATAAGTTTATTAGAATTATTAAGATAACAATATAAGATAATCAAAAATCTTGGCACACCAAGTTGATCACAATTCTATGGGGTGATAAGATCACCCCCAAGAAGGCTATTAGAAACTTACCCTACATATTTATATATGGGAGAGAGGCCAACCTACCTATTTATCTTGAAATACCATTCCTTGAGTTATCTCATCAATTTGAGATTATGGAGATTGATCCTATAGAGATAAGATTGACAAAACTAATGGCCTTAGAGGAGACAAAAAATTATGCTATGCATACCATAGAGTACCACCAAGCCCAAGTGAAGAAAAAATTTGATAAGAGGGTTGTTTTAAGAGCATATAAAGAGTGAGATATTTTATTGAAATGGGATGAAGATAGACCCAAACCTATTAATCATACCAAATTTGACACGTTATGGAGTGGACCCTATGTTATCATTACTTGTAAAGAACATAATGCCTTTTAACTTACAAAACTTGATGGGAAATAGTTGAGTATCCCAGTCAATGGGATCCATTTGAATCCATGATACTAAGGTCAGATTTGTGATTTTTTACATAGGGGGGTAGGTTTTTGTTTTCCCTAAGTTCTTAGTTCACATGTTGTGTTTGGTTTTGGTTTTTGTCCTTTCTCCAAGTGTCTTGTGACACACATGTGTGGGTGGTGTGTGTTTTGAGTTAGCTCAATTTTAGTTTATTTCAAGGCTATTTTCAAGTATAATTTTCAGTTTTCCTTCAAGTCAATTTTCATTCATGACCCCATAACCCAATGGATTGTCAAGGTTACTAGTTTAGATACTTAGCAAGCATGTAAACCTAGGAGGTCACCAAAGATGTTGGCCAAAAATTGGCCACCATGAATTAGTATAATTAAAATTTTTGATGTACATAATATTAAATTTTTTAATATACATCATAAGGTATTTTATTGATCATTAATTGTAGTCCCTTCATGTGTTTATCATTATTTAAGGTATGTTTGGAAAAATTAATGTAATTATCTACTTTTTCTTGTGTTTGTTATATCTTCTCCATGTCATGTTCAAGATGGTTCCAAGGGTAATAAAGGTAGAATAGGTATTTTTAGTTCATGTGGTACATTTCAAAATCATCTTACACTTCCTTTTATCTTTAGAAATAGTCATAGAGATATTAATCTTCTTCTTCTAACATTATAAACCATTTGAAGTGTCATTTTTCTCATTTTATAACTTTCAAAGGAGAATGTTGCGTAAAAAATGGTACATAATACAATTATGATGCTCTTGGTTGTTACTAAACCTATGTACAAGAATGAGAGGCTCAATTAACACTACTCCAATAGGGTTTTCAAGCAAAATGTGGTAGTTCCTTGGTGAAATAAGGGTTTTAAGGGCCTTAATATAGGATTTACATGTTAGGCATCTTCTCCAGGTCTCTCCAAGTATTAATATATCTTAATAAAGTAAAAATACATTTAAAAGAGTGAGTTTCATGTCCAAAAAGAGAAAAAACCTATTCATTCCTCCATCAAATTTCATAGGTCTTCTTGGCAAGATAAAAGAGGTAACCAATTTTCACTTAGTACTTAGAGAAGATAGAGATTTGGGTCCAAACATATTAGGGAGATATGGGGACACTAATTCCATTAAATTTTATTACATTATTTGTCTAGATAGGATCCTTAGAGTTATGAATAATTGTTAAGGAGTTAAGGTACAAAATGGAGAGTTTGAATCCCATGAGCTTAGATTTTAATTATTTCAAGGAATTTTTGATATCATTGATACAAATATATGATGTAATTAGATCATTAAATAATCCATTAGATATATCAAACCATTTTCCATTACATACATATCATGTTCTAGCATCAAGAAGAATAAAACCTCCATTTGAGTGAGTTATAGACCTAGAAGTGAAGCTACAAGCAGGGTTCTTATTATTCTAGGTGTTTTCTCACTTATATTGATCTCTAATAAACTTATATAAACCTAATTAGTACATATAAAAGAATAAAATTATCCAAAATAGTGAGGGGAGAGATAAGATCATGCATTTAAAAGGGTTGTTGCAAGATAAAGTTCAAGATAGACCTTGTTGAGGCCATGGAGAGATAAAACAAATGATTTCAATACACTGGGAATATCTATTATGGCATTACCCAAGATTAAAAATTATTTTATATCCTTAATAAAATTAAATTAACCATAAAAAGTGGTTTTCTTGAGCCAACTTATTGTGGCATGCTTCTAATGAGAAGGTACAATCACCTACAGGCCTACATATAGGTTAAGAGGATCTAATCTCACATTTACAAGTGGAGATGAGTTTAAAGAGTCTCATATATTTTTTGAGACCTCATAATAAGTTTTTATAATGTTTTAATTCCATTATAATCACATAATACACTAGAATGGTCAAGAAAAGTCTCAAAGAGCACCTACAAGCTAGTACCAAGAAAGTGAGCTTGAAGGGGCAAGTCTATACAAGAAACATGATTGTGAAGATTAAAAGAGATGAAAATGGAATGGATAGATTAAAATATTATTGGAAGATACTTTATTTATATAAAATAATGTCCCATTAACTTCTTTTATGTAAGGGTGCTCTAGGCCTATTGAGGAACGAGAGGGCAATGTTGATCTTATTTTCTAGCTTGGAGAAACCAATATGGGATTGGTTTATCATTCTCATAATGGTATAAAACTATTAATTACATGAAATTGAGGTCATTAATTCACTTAGTTTTTGTTTTAATAATAAAATAATGGTCATATGTGGTCAATCATAGGAAAAGAAGATATCCTACCAAATGGATTGTGTGAAACCAAGAAGAAGATTGTGAAGGCTTCAAGTGAACACACGGGGTAATTTAAATCCATTAAAGACATAGAAATATATTGAAATATTTTAATAAATTTTATACAAGGTCAAATTGGGTCAAATAGGCTTTAATAATTTATAATCACAAGAAGGAAAAATAACCTAGGCCAAATAACCATCTATAGGTCTGTCATAGGCCTAAGTCACTAATTGTGTGTTGGTAAATGCATGTTTAATGGGTTTATAAGGTATAATTATAATGAATAAGGTGAATTCACTTGTTATTATTAATAATAGGATTAGGACCAATTAAAAAAACCCCAAATTCAAGGCCCAACACTTAAGAGACTTAGATCATCACCTACAAGCTTGTCATGGGCAAATTTTAGGAAAGGCATACTTGTGATGTAAAATAGAGAGACAAAAGGGGTGAAAATATATAATGGTGATCATGAGATAAGTATTTAGATAAAGTAAATGAGTTTCATAAATTTTAGATTATCCAAGATAGGTAGCTTGTCAAGAACCAGGATTAAGAGGCCTAAAACATTACTTATAGGCATATATGCAAAATATGGAAAAAGTTTGCTTGTTTTGGATGAATTTGAAGAATGGGGACTTAAAGGAATAAAATATTTCCAAATTAAATATATTATGAAGGTTTAAATCATTTAAATATTAATAAAGTGGAATAAAGGGACTGTTAAGGTCACTATCACAATATTGCTCTCAAACATTGATCATGAGCTAGTATAGGTTGTGGTGAGTTTGAGGAGTGTTATAGTGTAAAATAGTAATTTAATACATCATATAAGTTTACACATACCTTGAGGATGTGTCTCAATCAAAAAACAAGTAAGGTCATGTCATATTATGCCAAATCACCCTTCTCAAGCTCTCAAATAGACTTAACCTACTTGAGAGGTCACTTTTGGCATATGAGAACTCACATGAGGAGATGAATGGGATATTGTGACTATTATGGAAGGATGGGAGTATAACCACTAAAGATTATTGTTTTTAGTTCATTCATCAAATCACATAACTTTATGAATTATCCTTAAGAAGCTAAGTGACCCTAAAACTCTTGTTAAACCCTAAATATGACTCGATGGAAGAGATAGGCATTCCAAGAACTTAAGATGGATTGAAATGATTTTTTAATAACTTTTATGAATTTATTCCTATCATAGTCATTTTATTGATCAAATTATTGGAACATGTGAGCTACATTTTTATAAAAAATAGCCTAAAATCTCATTTTTAAGCTTGTTTACAAGGTTTTGAGTTAGACAAACTCTCCTAATCAATTTAAGAGGGTATTTGAGATAAGTTAAATATGTTATAATATTTTTTAGGTAGTTTAATAAGTTTATGTATTCATAGTATAGATTTTAGGTGATTAACTAAGCCTCAATGAAGAATCATGAACAAAATGGCTTCAAGAGGATATGGGTATGAATTGGTTGCAATGTTTTAAAGATAAAATAGGTCCAAAAACACCTTTAGGAATCTCTAAAAATAACATAAGTAGATCTTGGAGTCATTAAACAAGGAAAAATATAAAACCCAATCCTCAGGGCTACTTGAAACTTCCTTGGCAAGGAATATCTCTATATATTCTATTGACTAACTAGAGCAAAGACTAGCTGAAAAATGGCTTACATTTAATTATCAAAGCTTCATGAACTAGAATAAAATATTAATTGAAGTAAAAATATCTAATACAAGCCTTTCATGACATAAAACTAGACCTTAATTTGGAGGTCATGCCTTGATAACAAAGAGAGAAGGAATCATGAATTATAATATCAATCTCAAGAGGAAGAATTGCAAGAGACCAAGGTTGGCATAGAGGATCTTCAAGAGTGTCAAGTGTCAATTGAGGAGCTTAAAAATATCCCAAGAATCATATAGGTAACTCCCTGAGAAGGAGTTATGATTAATAAGGCATAAAAACTACTAAGAAGGCCTCCTATGCCAGCCTTATGAAGTGCTATAGAAATGCATGTCCTAGAAGGCTAAAAGGCAATATGACAACACATTATTTGAAATATTGGTGTCACTCTTTCTATATTTCATATATTATCTGATCATGATAGGAAACTCATGAGTTCTCTTCTTGTCTTATCCTTATCTCTTCTTCTAATTCATCAATAAATTAAGCCTTGAAAGGCATTGAATATATCCTCATACTAGTTATGGTGAAGCCCTACTAGTTTTAAAACTAGTACTTGACTTTGAAATTAATTCAAGCTGAGTTCTACTATTTTCATCTTGCATATAGTGATTTTGAATGATTTTTTGATTAATGTTTTGTGATAGTGATATTACTTATATTTATCATTATTTTACATGCCTCTATGTAATTTAGTCTTCTTTTCATAGGTCATATGATGTGAAATACATGGTTTTCTTAGTTTAAGTTTTGAAATATAATTAGTGTCTACTCTTAGGCCTCTTGGATAATAACTTTAGATGCTAAAATAGCCATATATTTCATATAGAAGCACTAGTATGGTAAGAGTTGTTTTGAAACTATAAAATTAGATTGTAACTTATCATTTCATAGTACAAACAATAAAAAATAGAGGACCTTATATTTGGTGTATCACCTCCATGTTTGCTTATTAGTTTTAGCTATTCCATATCATTTTTCCTTGTAAGTGTGATAATTTTGTTAGAGTTTTTAGTGAATCATCAAGGGATGTATCCTAACCAATAGGTTCAATCCACTTATTAGGTCACCCATAACATAGGATTTCTCCTATGCTATCATCTAGTTAAGAAGGTTTGAAAAACTTTCTTAGGGGTGAAAATTATATAGATAACAGTGGTTTTGACACCATGTAAGTATTTTTTTTTAATTTTGTGCAAAAATTATTAGGAAAATGAGAATTTAACATTTAAAAAGGCCACAAAATAAGTAAATGATAAAAGGGGGAGAGAATGGGAATGATCATATTTTGGTAGTGGTCCTTATGTCATCATTACATTTGTCACAAGATGTTTCATCATGAAAACTTTAGGTGCATACAAATTTTCCCCTCAGGGAGATGCCTCACATGAATTGGTGAGGGTGTTTTATTGAGCAGTGGTGCATTAAAAGGAATATGAGCATTATAAAAATTACCTTACTTACCAGTGTGTCATAGTGAAGTCATTCAAGACTCCCTCATAACCTATGAGCAAAAAGGGGAATCAAGTGTAGTTTAAAAAGAAAGAAAAAAACATGCTAATTAATCAAAATAAAGACAAGTCTACTTACCATGTACATGGGGGAGAAGATACTACATGAATTATTCTATCAGGTTCTAAGCTTAGTGTGGAGTGATGTCGACCTGTAAAACTAGAAATAGAAAACAACAAACTCTACAACAATGTTATGGAAAATAAGACATCATAATTATTATTTGTTGACACATTTTGAGTTAGTTAGATGTTTAATATGATTTAAGAAATGATAAATGTAAGTTTTGAAGGTAAATTTATAAAAGTGTAAAAATTTCACACCATAATGGCTAGTAAAATAAAATATTTATTTGAAAAATTACCAAAAATGGAAATCATTTTTATAATTGAAATCTAGAAAATTTGAGCTCTATATTTGTTGTGATGGAATTGGATAATAGAGTATTAAAATTGATGAGTATGAGGAAAGGATGGGAAACAGACTATAAATAGCAAGAGCAAGGAAAGCATATGTAAGTTCCACTCACTTTTTTTTCCCTAAATTTTAAGAATTGTTGTAAAACTTGCTTAAATTTGGTAAGATTTAAATTAAAATGCATGGTTTGGATTAAAGGAGGGATAGGCTAGGGAAGTGTTAAAAAAATAAGTTTTTATTATTTTTTTAGTATTCTATGGGACAGGGAATGGTCACAGCTAGTAGACAAAACCAACAATATTTGTAGATCAGTAATTACTTTTATTCCATTGCAATAATATTTTCACCTATGGTAATTTCAAAATTTGTCATGGAAAAAATGTTTCCTCCATTATGGTTTCATTTCTATTGTGGTGATTTTGTAATCATTGCCTACATAAGGCAATGGTTTTGACCCTAAGAAATAAGGAAAATTTCAAATTAAATTTCAAGGATAGAAATGTGATTAGGTTTTTTTGAACTCATATTTTTTAGGGAGAGTGTATTCATTAGATCAAGGTGAGGGAGCAGGATTGACTTCTTAGGATTTTAGAGCAGTTGGTGGATGATGAGTCTTCTACATTAGATTAAGGAGGAATACTTAGTATTTCATAGGTTGGGATTATTTCCTAATCATGTAGGTTACTATATGACATGTTTACATACTACAAAGTTGACTGGAACACTTTACAATTTACTCAAGCCCTAGGAGAGTGGACCATCACTCTCACTGATGTATATAAGATACTAGTCTTTACATGTATATGTACGATCCTAACCTTCAGTGAGGCCATAAATAGATGCAATCCTTTTAGTTGGTAAGACTATTTTGGAGATGCCAATGCACCCATCATGGGTGTAAAGTATAGATTTAGACTAACAAGGGTGGAGCAGGTAATGATCCTAACCTTCCATAAGGATATTATAGGGATCCTTTCCTACCAGTTAGTGGGAGATAATGGGATAGATCACCTAATTTATACCTAGGTACATATTTTTATGAGTATTGAGGAGAGTATTTAATAGTTCACATGAGCTCAAGAGGTTATTACTAGGACCTACAAAGACTTGTACTAGATTTAGAGGTTATGGGCTCTATTTCTCAACCACCCTACATTCATTATGAGTTAAGTTTATGAGTAAACATGACTCCTTACCATTTTTAGGTAGTTATTAGATCTATGAGGGCCATAAGCACCTCTAGGTGGATAGGTATGACATTATTTAAATAATTTCCATGATCATTGGGGATATCAACTGCATTAGATCTAGTGGATCTATCATATTAATGCATGATATGGTAGTGTGTGGGTGAGGTGGAAACCATCAAAGCTTGTGAGAGTGATAGGTAGGTGAGATACATGTGGTTAAATATTGAGGTACACCCCATGGATATACTACCCTCATATTTTATTTTATAGTACATATCCAATCAACCCATGTCCCAAGTAGTGCTCAAAGGGAATAGAGATATTAAAGATACCATATTAAAGAGATTGGGATGGCATCCCCTCATGAATGAGACTCCCATGAGGGATGTAGTAGTGAGATTATTTAAATTGGTATTATAGGTAGGATAACATACTATATAGGTTGTAATAATAGTTATAGTATCAATAGGAAGATAGAAATAGGTAAAGTCACCACCACAATATCCATCACCATAGGTATATCCTTAGTTGTAGTAGTAGGGATAGGATAGAGGAGGTGGATATGGATTTTAAGGTGTAGTAAGGGATTATTAGGCATATGTTAGATATGAGAAACTATTAAATGATGAGGAGGATGAGATGAGCTCATATGAGGACTTAGACCCAAATTAGAAAGAGGGTGATCTAGGTAAAATAGTGTGATAGTTTATTTTTAGCTAATTTTGAATTAATTTATTGTTTATTACTTAGTCATCATTATCACATTATGTGATAGGAAATATAATATAATCATTTTCTATGATTTTAGATTCGTATACTTAATAGATTATATGATTAGAGACACTCTACTTGACCTTTTTCTGTATGCACTATTTTAAGCTAGGATCAACTTTTGGTGTACATGGGTCTTCCTATTAATATATATAATTACACAAATGTTTTTCCCCTACATACCATGCTTGTTTAGAGTTGATCCAAGTGATGATTACAATTATTTACATAAAGTCTCAAGTGAAGACTCTTTATGAGATCATTGGTACAAGAGAAGGTTTGGATTCTTTGAGTTGATAGACAATGGGAGGAATATCTTCCCAAGTGGGAAAAAGTAGGAAACATCACAAGAGTAGGATACATGGCCCACATCAATCCTCAACATTGAGTCCTTCTCATAGGATAAGGAGCAAGAATCCTAGACATCTAATGTCTTCATAGGGTCAATAGCCTTCAGTAGGACCTTAGGGTCACTACTATATTTTTTTTATATTTTTGGCACATTTACCCTATATGAAGGTGATTTTACATAAGAAATGATGTATACTAAACACATATTTATTATATATAAAAATATATTTTACCTTATATTGGTTACTTGGCATCATGTATCATTATTTTTAATAGTCATGTTGATTTTCAATTTGTGCACTTTAGATGACTAGGAATGTAATTAAATGCCTTGTATCTCTATTTTTGTTAACATTATGGACATATATATATATATATATATATATATATATATATATATATATATATATATATGAGATGTGTAAATAGAGTGCATGCAAATGTAATGAGATTGATGTTTCACAAAACTAAAAATGTGCTAGCAATCATTTTTCAATTGAGGATCAACCTATTTTATTTACATAACATGCAACTTTCAACATACAAATAAGGATGAAAGAGGAATGGGATATATGTGAGCTATTGAAAGTGGAAAACTATTCATAAAATATTCACAAGGAACAAGAGGTGAACCTAATCCTTGAGAGCAAAGTGGAAATCACACTTATTATTAAACTCATAAAACACTAGATTTTTTGGTTTCATTTAGAGGTGGCCAAGCATGATGAAATCAATAAATGGTTAAAATTTATCCTTTTAGTATAGACATCTCGTCAAGATTTTTAGGGAGATTTATTTATTTTTAGACACTTTTTGAATATTTTTTTTTTCTTTGTGTTCTTTTTATGACCCCTATGCCTAACCTCATGCGACTATGAAGAAACATGGTCTCATCACCAAATTACATAAGTAGACAAGTGAGGACATCTCCCCCAAATGCTAACCCCACACAATTATTAAGATGTGAGGGCTAAACATTGATGATTACTGAGGGGTGAGAGATTTTAAATTGATTTTATTTTCATAAGTTTTGATTTTATATTAATGACTTTGTATTCTCTTTTTTTGGGAGGAAGTACCATACACCCAAATCTTAGCCTCAAGCAACTAGTAATATGCATAGGATCATCACTAATGACCAAGATTGGAAAGTAAGTTACCTATCTTGAGATTGCTAGTGTTTTTATTTAGAGATAAATATAGAATGATACTATATCATGGATAAGATTCTAGACTAGGTCATAGGCTAGAGTCTTCTAAGATTGCAATAAAGTATAAAAGAATGAGGTGCACTATGATTCTAGGAAATAAGACCATAATATATGTCATGTTAATTTTTAGAATATCTTCTAAATGGAGATAAGGTGATATGTAAAATGAGATGGGATGATATGTTTTTTTTGAAAGTTTTTATCACATGAAATCATAGCTAAATAACCAATAAAAATAACTAATATGAAAAATAACACATAAACAAGGTGAAACTTATTTATTATGAAAAGAGGGAAATGTGAAATTCAATGACTATATGTAGAAACATTTGAGGTGTAAATATTTCAAATACTCACTAAACTCCTTACCCTCTAAATTACATAGCTGAAAGGATAAATTTTTAAAATACTTAATCAAAATATAAGGTCCCAGCCAATTTGTCATAAACTTATGGCCTTATCCCTTTTTATTAGTTATTCTAATATTAAGTCACAAGTAAAGGTATCCTACTTGTATGGGACGTTTGTGAAAATTATTATTATATTTTTGACAGATATGGTCTATGTAAACAACATGATTTTTGGGAGGCATAAGAAAGTGTTCATCCAAGTTTTATAAATTTACTAATCATGTATTTATATAATATTTATGATTGAGGAGACCTTAAATATAAACATGAAAGCTAGGAATTTATACCTCAAGAGGTAGAATGGCCTCAACTCAGAAGATAAGATAATATGGTGATACCCCTGTGGGCATATGAATACTCATTATATAGGCCCATAACATAGCATAGAGTTAAAAATGTCAATATACTTTGATAAATTTAATAGTTTTAATTATGATTAACTTTAAGCTCTTGTTTGTGACTTTGGATTAGCCATTGGCCTTAGGTTGTACAAAGAGGCTATGTGATAAGATATAACAAACTTATTACACAATTCATGTACATAAAGTTTCTTAAAAGGAGACCCATTATCTGTGATAATGTCCTATGGGATATGGAACCTGCAAATGATTTAGTTTAGAATTAACTTGGCCATTACCAAACCATTAAAAAAATTTAAAGGCATATCTTTTTCCCACTTAGTGAAGTATTTTCTTGCCATAATGATGAAGTGATAACCATTCAAGGAAGAAAGAGATATTTTTCCAACTAGTTTGATCCCCCAAGTCAAGAAGGGCTATTGGGTGATAATGTGTTCAACTACCCTAGTGGGAATATGAATCTAAGTGTTAACACTGATTACTTTTTATTACATTATCAATGACATTATGATCTAGAGTGGGTCATAATTATCCCATATTATCTATTTTTTGGGCAGTTATGTGTCCATCAAAGTGTCCACCACAAACATTTTTATGACAATGAAAGATGATATTTTCTGACTCCTCTTAATTGACACAACTTAGTAACATGTCATCAAAGGCTTTACAATAGATAACATCATCAATATTAATGTACTTTGTAGAAATGATGTGAAGGCATTACCTATGTTATGATTTTGCACCTCTAGGGTAACTATGGTCAATTAGATAATTTATAATGTTAGCGTACCGAGGAGAAGAAATGATTTTTAGTTTCTCTATGTAACATATAACCTCATCAATAAAATATGTGTCAAAAATATTTTTGAATTATAAATGGAACTTCACCAACAAATATGAAATAGCTTATCCCTTGATGGAATTTTTATTCATGTAGGTGAGCTGAAATTTGCTCAAAAGTGTGATTAAATGACTAACTCTTGTGAGATTTCTAGTTGGGTCAAGGATATTTGTAAGGATTAGAATCTCAATATGACACTTATTTCTTGATTAAGCATGTAATGCCTTAATATCTTGGTTGAAAACATAATGGTATTTTGACAATTCTTCTTCCAAGACACGACACTCTCTTTTTTAATAAAGTTATTAATGGGATGGACTACATAGTTAAGACTAGGTATGATCCTATGAATGGTTCCTAACTTCCCCAAGAATGAACTAATTCTTGACTACTTAATATGGGTAACATGTCTAATATTGCATGAATCTTGGTTGGGTCAATGTCTATTTTACACTAGGAAATAATGTAACCAAGAATATTTATGCCTATGACTCCAAAAACACACTTTTAAAGATTTAATGTGATTCCATACTCATATAGACATGTGATCATGGAATGAAATACCTCTAGGTGATTATCCATTATTTTCTCATTTCTAAGAAGATCATCAACATAAACCTCTATTATCTTATAGTAGGTAATAAATTAGTGATCCAATTGAGTGGACTTAGAAAACATGTGGTAATAAGGTGGAAGAGGGTTACATGAAGAGGTGGGATTTGGTGCTTGTGTAGGAGGAGTGTAAATGGGTGGCACATATATTAGAGGAATCAAGGGTGGTTGCATGTGTATTTCAATATTGTTAGGAGGAATGTAATAAAAGTCCTCTCTAACATGATTTTGAAAAGGAAGTTGATATAGTGGAAGAATGTTAGAAGTTATTAGGTTAGGGACTCCACAAGTAAGGATGTCCCTATGGTATTGGTTTGAAGTGTAGTTAGAGAGAAGTTCATTAGATGGGTATTATGGTAGTTGGTAAATTTTTGATAGGATGGGAAATGAAGAAGAATATCCTTGGTTTAAATGTTTAGAATCCATCTCTTGATTTAGAGTGGCTTAGGTACACTCTAAGACCCAAATATGACCTACCAAGGTAGATATGAGTTCATTTGGAAAACAAGTGGTGTTCAATTCGATAACTTCTTTTGTGGAAGATTTAAGATGGAAATATTGATAACCAATAATGAACTAATGTGTGTTGGAATATTTATGAGGATATGTTACACTTTTATCATATGGAATAAATATTTTTTAGTTATCATTAGGGGGAGGGGGGATGATGATTGTAGCTTAATCAACCCATCTTTTAGATAATTAATTATATCAATGTACTAGTCAGATATCCTTTTATTGGTTGTATGTAAGTTTTTCAAGATAATATGTTATCTAGTTAAAATATGAGGGTAGGCACCTCCTCTTATGTTGAATTCACATTGTTAGGTTCTATGTAGTTATTGGAAATTTGAGAGGGATCCCACACTCCTTGAAGTATTACCTTAGACATAGTTTGTGAGTTTAAGGATGAAGTGATTTAAAATTGATTTCACACATTTTAAGTGGATTTTTAATTTTTTTCATATGAGTAAGAAATCCTCGTAGGTATTTGGTGGTTCTCTTATATTTTTCTAGGTCAAAGGTCTCTTAAATTTATATCCAAACATATTTAGGGGATATATAAATACCCATAGAATAAATGGAAGGGGAGAGAAAAGGTGGAATAAATAAGATAAAATAAGATATCAAAAAAGGATAATCCTTCCATATTAATTTCACCAACTTATGTACATAATAAAAGTGACACCTTAACTTTCATACACTTGATATCTCAGAGTCTAGCCAAGGCAACAAATGAAAATATGATAGGATGATGGGTTTATGAGTTTGGTTAATTAGGTTGAGGTAAAAAGATGGGGTTTTGTAAAACTAGTGGTAAAGGGTGATTGTGGTCATACCAAAAAAATTCTCATCTGTCATGTTACTCATTGAGATTTTTAAATAAGAGGGGATATAATTATAATAACCCTTATTGTGAATAAGGACAATATACTAAATATCTTGGTTGATACTAGGTATGAGGAATTAGGTGAAATTAGGTTAGATAACTATAGGAAACATAATAAATCTATCAATATGAATATTTCTAATAAATTTCATATGCAAATTAAATGAAAATATGACAAGGCTAGTCCTACAGAGAAAGAAAAGGAAGAGTGAAGGTCTAGACTTGAAGATCATTAAATTGATGGGCTAGCATATGAGGGGGTCTAGATATTGGTTTTAATTATAAAAGGTCTTGTTTATTAATATCATTATGTTATATAATGATAAGTTTTTTAATGGAAAAATTCAATTCTGATCTTAGCATTAATATCGATGTTCATGTTACTAGTGTAAAAGAGAGATCTGCCTCTAGAAAAGATGCCTACTTTGTAAAGGTATGGTTACTCTATAAGCATCATTAAATAGTAAAAAAAATGCTATTTTTAATTTTTAAATTTTATATCTTGTATTTATTATGATTTTTAAAATTTTCACTTTCTATTTTGAATATTTGGAGGCAAGGTTTTGGGCTTGTATGCTCTTGACAACGCTTTGTCTGATTTTGTTTTTGGTGTTTTCTAAAGTGTTTTACAAACACAATTGAGTTATAATACTTATTAAAAATGTAATATTTGAAATTATAAAATAAATAAATAAATAAAAATTCAAGGATAATGTTTTTTTTTGTTATTTTCAATATTTTTATGTATGCAAGAACCAAAGACTAAATTCTACATGAATGATGCAAATGTTGATTTTAGTTTTCCCTAGTTTGATTGAAAATTTTTTAATTATATGCACTAAATGAAAGGATATTTAGTGTAAATTTTTTAATCAAATTGAGTGAAATTTAATATGAATTTTAGTTTTTTTAACATGCAAATAAAGAACCAAAATCTGAAACTAAGGTTTGTTCTATGTTATGAAATTTCTAGTTTTTCTTGTGATCTAGTCTAGTGTGCAATCTAGAGTGTCATTTTTCATATTTTTGATGATTATATGGAGATAAAATTATTTTATAACTGAATTAATAAATTTATATAATTAATATTTTTTTAATATATATGATTTTTTTAAACATGCAAAAGAGATAAACTAGATCTAGTATGCAAGTTTTGATTTTCCTAGCTCTTGGGTGTGTGTAGATGTGTGTATGTGCTTGTTTGATGAATATATGTTGAGAGAGAAATAAAAATATGATAAATAATTATGATTTTACCTAATGATAAAATTATCTTAATATATCCTAGATTGAACACAAAACTACATTCCTTGAAGCTTTGATGTGCAACTACAAACCAAAGAAAACAAAACTATTTTTTTCCTAAAAAATAAGAGAGGAAGATTTTTAAAAAATCATTTTATAATTTTATGAACATGAATCTATATAATGATTGATAAAAATAATCTAATCAAAATAAACCCTCCAACTTGATCAATAGTGAGACCAAGTGAAGGTGAATAAATAATTTTTGTGTTTATAGGATCCTTAGGTAGCTAACTCCTTTCCTTAATATATACCTTTTTAAGTCTCCAAAAAAATTTTGAAAAAAGAATAGAAGCAATATAGACACAATGATTACAAAGAGAGTAATTTGACTATGATTGGAATAATTCATGATCAATAATGAACTATTTTATAAATTAGTGAATTCCTTTCTCCAAACATGTGTAGAGTGGCACAAATATGAATATATATTGATGCAAAGATCCTTTAAAAAAAATGAAAGATAAGGCTTTATAAAAATTTAAATCTTAAATCTCTAGTACAAATTTCAAATTTTAAAACCTAGTGAGATACTTATAAGGAAGGAGAGGAGGTTGCATGTGGGAGTTAATTGAAGCTTGACTATGAGATTGGTCAAGTTAACTTGATAAGGATTGATAAAAATAGGATTACAAGTGAAAAAATAAATATTAAAGGTGAACACCAAGTAAAACACTATAAAAATACAACTAAAAGCATGTAAAACACATTAAAACCAAAGTCTCAAACACTAATTTAAAAAATGCTCAATCAGTGATAAAATTGTTACTTCTTACAGGTGGTGGAAACAAAATCATCACATTCATTTGTATAACCATTTCCTTGTCTAATGTTTATAACATGATGAAATACATAACCTCCATGGTGATAATGTTTCTATCATGATGGTTTACAAAGTTATCCCATTAGTTTCAACACAGTGTAATTATTTTTTTAAATTTTAGAAGAAAAATTTAGGAAAAGGATAATGTAATAGGCACAAAGGCCAAGAAAGAGGTAAAGGATAACAAAAGAGGTAAATAATTGGTTATTAGATTTTTTTTTTTGAGGTCCTTACATCGTCATTATTTTTATTGTGAAATGTTACATTGTGAAATTTTTGGGTCCATACAAGTCCAAGTGGAGATCAAGATCCCAACTAAACATCAATTATAATTACCAAGTGAATATATAATTATTATGCATAACACTATAGGTTTGAAACCTATTGGCTCGTTGAAGGATAATTAATTATTAGTAATCTCAACATTACATGAAGACTTCAATATGTTTGAGAATGTTGAATAGATAATATATTTTACCATCTACTCATCTTAGAAATAATTATAACCATAGTGGAAACTCATTGCATGATATAACTATCAATTTAAACTTCATTAATGAAAATGACGAAGTAAAAAATATAAAATGTGAAATTTGAACCTATAATATATGATAGAGGCTACTTTGATGATGATTTACTAAGTCTAACAATGTGCAAGTGAGACATAAAAAATCATTATTTGTATCTAACAATGCTCAAAATGGTCTCAAGTTTTGTACATCCCTGCATAAGATCCATATTGAATAAATTATTTCATAGGGTGACATGTGGTGTAAGAATAACCAAGTAATAATGTGGATACAATCCCTATTATACACATGAAATTTAATTAAAGGAATCTTATATAAGATCTAGAACATAAATAAGAGAATCTAACAAGGCAATAACTAGCAGAGGATGAAGGTCTAGGAATATTATAAATATGGGAGATTTGGAATATGGTGTGGGCATCCATATTATCATAAGTTAAATCCTATTTTTGTAAGACATTGTAGCTAAAACTATACTGGCAGACATGTATACAAATGTGAAAGCATGTAGCTTATGAATAGTTTGAAAAAATGCCTCAAATAAATGGGATCTCATATACTAAAAATAATTAGGATATGTGGAACCGACATGGTTATCTCATGTAAATGTAAGTGAGTATTACACTATTTCATCCTATAGTCATTTAGGAATCAATGAAACATCTCATTTTAGTCCTAAAACATTTGATAAAAAATCAATGAATTTTAGCACGTAACACTATCATGTATGCTCACATTTTTGCTTAGACAAGGAGATTGTTAACAAGGGTTGTTGTATATATATATATATATATATATATATATATATATATATATATATATATATATATCCCTTCTATATACAATATTCCATAACCCTTACTAGAAATATCCCTATGTGACCCAAAATATGAGCTTATAAAACATTCCCATGTTCTAAAATTCATTGAAATATTTTGTCAAATGGTTTGTGTGCCATCTACAAACTTCCATAATTTGCACATGTGGGTATACTAATACGCCTATATATATTCATTAAAAAATACCTTTTTTCATCCTACCATTCTAAATATGCTTTTGGGTATTTTTAAGGATAGATAAAGTGGATTTCAATAATGCAAGGATTATATATATTTACTAAATTACATAATACAAATTTATGGATATGAGATCTAAATGGATTTTCCATTTGATTTTAAGAGGTGTTTTGAGTGATTTACATGATAAATTAAATATTATCAGTGGGCATGGGAATTTTTTTTACTTTTTTCTAAAATTATTGCAAGGATTTTGCTAGGACTATAGGTCAAAAACTCATACTCATAAATTACTTAGTGGCCCAACATTTTGTCTTGGAATTAGGACTCATGAGTTTTTTTTTAAATTACTCAAAATTACTTGGTAACTTTATCACTACTTTAAAAAACATAAAATTCATAAAATAAACTTAAATAACATGTAAAAATATATTAAATGACATGATAAATGAATATATATAATGGCATAATTATACAAATATTGTATAATTATATGACTATGTACCACTATCACATATAATCACTCTTATGTGTGAATCCTTAGACATCTAGTGAGCTTAAATGCACCTCAAAAATTAGAATATAATAATATGTATAAACCAAAGAGAGGGAATGGAAAGATCATGTATATAAATGTAAATATCTTAATCTATTGCTATTGTTTTGTATACAAATCAGCTACAACTAAAATTCAACCATCATATCAATGTATAGGGAGATATCATTAGCAAAAAGTATATCATCAAGGAAATCACCATTAAATCCTAGAATAAATAGTTATGTTTTGACTATATATTTATAAATATTTAAAATCCCAACTCCACTAGTTGTGCACTTTATTCATGAATTAGAAAGAAAAAACACAAAGAAAATACATAGATAAAAACATAGAATTAAGCATAAAATCATATTTTTCATTCATGCAGATTTATACTATGTTAGGGTGAGTTTTGATAATAAATGTGTGAATTTTTATTATTCATAATTATAATTATTCAAAAAAAAAAACAATAATTGATATTCCTTTCTTGTCTCGTGATTTAATTTAAGATTTATCATTTCAAACTTGATTTATTATTTATCGTAATTTATTACCAAGTCTTGGAAATTTTTGAGTATATGGTTAGGAAATTATTTTAAAAACTTTTATGGGTGTTAAAATTCCAAATATTTTCATTTTTAGTTTTCTTGAAGTTATAAGGGATGAGTTATCAAATTCTACTTTCACATCCTCTTCCTTCAATATGCCTATGGATATGAGGATATTTTGGAAGGTTAAGGTTAAAATTATGAATAAATATGAAAAAATGCTTATGATTGAATATTACATCCTAATATCAGTTATTATTTTTCTCATTCCAAATAAGACCAATTAGTACTCATAGTATGCAACACTAAAGTGACTTCTAATTTATAGGTCTATCGACCCAATCTAGCATTTGATAAGTCTTTCACTAGGAACACTGTGTGCCATGATTATAGTATAAATTCATAGTTTGTTTGTGGTGGCATGATGTTTGAGACAACTCAACAAACATAATATACATGCAATATTAAAAATTGTACAAATAATTTACATAATAATATAATGAAATAAAATAAATATATTATTAGGATTATGTGTATACAATCTCACCCAAAAGGTGAATTTGGTTTCCACTGAGTGTTACCACATTAACATGGACTCCACTCATTAACCCTTCCAACAACATTTATAAGATAAAATTCAAAAACACACAATCTAATAGCTTCCTCCATAGTCTATCTCTAGGACTCTACTTCTCTTTTTCTTCCTTATTGTCTCTTTGTGTGTGCCTTCTTCTAACTATGGCTAATTTCATATCCATGTGTGTCAATCTATTACATTATATTTCATTGTATATGAGGGTGAGGGTATGCATTTTTCTTATATAATCTCAAGGCCTTCCACCTCATCCAAATAAAAGTCAAGAATCATGACCAATCTTAGGTAGGAGTAGTTTTTACATGGCATAACCCACCAAAAAACAACCCCACCTAACCACCTAATAGTAGACTTAATATTTCTTAAACTATTTCCTGATAACAGACCAAATATTTCCTAGACTTTACATAATAATAGACAAAATATTTCCTATATTTCTCATAAAAATAGACCAAAATTTTCAAAAATATTTATGCCATCATTACTTTTGAATCATTGCATTCAAAATAATATTTACTTGGGACCACCTTAACCCTAATGACCTATTTACCATGACATTAATATTTTGATGTTAATATGCTTATTTACGTTAAATATTTACTTTTTACCATGGACTATCACTTTTTACAATATTGTCTAAAGTAATTTTACTATCACCATGGAATATTTACTTTTTACTTTACAACAATCCATGGTGTGCATCGATATTCATTGATGGGTGTTGATAAATTCTAATATATGTTACTAATAATTATACTTTACATAAACTTAATTACAAGAAAACTAATAAGAGTTAAATTGTGGAGCGAAAATTTTGGTTTTGACAGGTCACCTTGTTTCCTCACAAGGTTTGTATTCCTACTAAAATAATGTACTTATGTTAAGTAGTGATTGTTATGAACTCCAAATAAAAATTTATACCTATATATAGTATGAGTTATAGGTTTAGGTCATGCTTAGATTGGATTAGGGTCAAATTGGAGATTAAGAACAAGGCAATAGGGACCAACTAAACATCAAATTTAATTACCAAGTGAATATATAATTTTGATCTAGGCCACTATAGGTTTAAAACCTATTGGTTGGTTGAAGGAAAATGACTTGTATTTAACCTAACCATGCCACAAATACTTGATATGACTGAGAATGTGGAAAATATAATAAAGGTTACAATATATTCTACCTTAAAATGCAATAATTTGTTCAATTTTCCTTTCTTATTTTGAACTAAATACAACAAATTTTCTCTAAAATGTAAGACTAAAAAAAGGATGAATAAAGAAAATTTTAAATGATAAATTTGACATTATCCCATAAAAAATATTATAAAAATATCATCATGTAGTTGAATAATTTATATTTAGAGAGTTAGACAAAAATGCCCCACTAGTGTGTAAATAATATGACATAAGTTATAAAAATATTTTACATTTTTAAGGTGTGCCTATTCAAGATGCAAGGAATATATGTATATAACATTGAAGTAAATACCACACCCAAAATGATGGTATGTAATTTGAGATGTTATTTCTTTCAATAATAGTACAATCGCTACTAGGTATACTAATTTAAGATTCATAGTCTAGTAACTAAGGTTTTTATTGGCACTTCTATACAAAGTTACCAAATGGGTACTCAAATTTACTCTAAAATAGATATGTATCTAGTTTTTAAATTACCAAGTGTAATGATAGAGTCAAAACTCAAGACCACATGTTTTAAAATTAAAAAAATATATTTTAAAGCTAAACAATAAACTTATTTTTTAATTTTTTGTCTTTTGCTTCCCCAAAGGTCAGAGGTTAGAGGACAAAGCATATCATACATGTCACCATCATTGATATATTTACTATTTTTCCTCTTTGTCTTTTTCGCTTCCAAATTTAAGTATTATTTTCATCATCAACAGTTTTCCTATTGTGCCTCTTCATTTTTACAATCTCAATACTTTACCTACTCTAAATCTTTCCCTGGCCTTCCATCTTTGTTTTCTCATGCTTTCTTCTTCCAAATTCCTCTAAAATTTCTTTGAAATTTCCTATGTTTTATAGTGTTTTTGGAAATAATGAAATACCTCTTTTTTTTCTTTAATTTTAGGTAAGCCAAAATATTTTTATTTTATTAATTTGCTTTTTTATATTTTTATATTTTTCTGGTTTTAAGTTTTGTGTATTATATTATTTTTCATATAAAATTTAACTTAATTTTAGTTTTTATTTTTATTTTAGGTTCTTAATTGCATTTATTTATTTATTTTCCTAATTATTTTGAGAGTCATAACCTTAAATAGAAGTAAGGCATGGGTTTTCATGTCATGATTGTGTACATAAAATCCCTAACACAACCAACATAACTAAAATTTATTATTTTAATAGACTATATTAGATGCAAAGAATATTTTTAGATAGACCATCAAATACTATAGAGGATTCTAATAAATAATTAGATTATATTTAAAGTTTTTTAATTCTATTATGAATTATAGAAACATTTGAAGGGAAATATTGAATAAATAATCAACATTAATAAATTCATGGCATGCAAGGTCAATTGTCAAATTTAATTCTTGTTGAGTAAGGTGATCTTATACATTGTGAGATACCTTATATTTATGTATGTTCACTTATATAAATAGGACAATGCATCAAGAATATTAAAAAATATTATTTCCTAAATTTAATCAAATCAACTTTAATATAAGATGGACTTTTATTAATAAGGTTTGTTTCATTTCATAGTTCATTTTATTTATTGTCAATATAGACATTAGGCTAATCTATTATATAATTTAAAACTAATCAATAACACAATATGTTTCTTTTTTATTTCTAAAAAACTATATCTATTTCATTTATATGTAATATTTAATATATTATTTTTAATAATTAGTAAATTATTAAAATTAATTTTAAAAATTTAATTATTAATAAGACATTATATATATATGATGGTTAAATTGAGAATATGCAAATAATTTTAATTGTTTAAGTTATTTGTTCAGCTATCAAACTTAGTGGTAGTATTTAAAAATTAGATGTATTTTGACATTTAAAAAGCATTAAGAATGGGCATTTTGTTAGGTGATGGAACAAATTATGTGGAAGCCCATCATAGTCAGCGATCAAATTTATTAACATAATGTCACCTAACAAAATTCCTGACACCAAACACATACTCTTGACCAAAGTTATTATGATATACAAAAAATATAAAACAATAGATACTATAATTAATATATTATCCATCATAATAGAAAAAAATATTTATTAAAAAAATTAGAGATAAATTATAAAATAAAATATCAATGTCTCAATATCTTGTATAAAACATCCTTGACTCTCTGGGAGCACTTGAATCATTCTTTATGAATCACAAATTTTTTCTTATTATATCCATTAGAACATAGTGGAAAATCTATTTTTTAATCAAAAGCCGAAGATGAAATAAAAATGATTAACATGAAATAACAAGAGTGTCTCATGGAATGTGATCACTAAAAATTACCTAGGACATGGGGTTTACTAAATGATACAAATGTCTAAAAAAATCCTTGCTAAAAATTCCTCTAAAAAATCTGGCACCACCTTCAAACACATTGGCACTACAAAAAATATTCTAATTAATGAGGGTCTAAGTAATAGCATTCCCAGAAATTGAAAGTGAATAAAGAGGACAAATAATATAGTATTAGACAATTTTTATACACACATTCCTTTTAAATTCATATAAAATGTCATGTACATTACTACAATATTATTCTATCAAATAAATTAATATCCATTTACATCCAATAAGTGAGTTTTTTAAGCACATATGTGGATGGCATGGATTCTTTATAATAGTCATCATTAATAAGTGGATGTGGACATCTCAATAATCTAACTTCACATAATTCTTATCTTTTTCTAGTCTATACATCCGCTTTATAGATATCCCTAAGTTTATTGTGGAAGAAAATGAAGAAAATATGATGATAAAAAATTGCATATTAAAATTCATGCTGAAAGAAAAGCCACACATTGGAGACACAAATACCATTCCCAACCAATTTCCCACATATTTTTCCTACATGACATTTAACTTTGATAATTATAAATTTATTTTTAAGAGGTCAAAGAAGATAAGCCTTTTATTGAATCTTATGGTTCATCTTCATCTTAGACATTTATGAAAACAATTCAAATGGTGTGTACTACTTATATTCCAAACTCTAATTTTATAAACCCTAATGTCATAAACCATAAAAATGTATCAAATTTAGTTTTTTAGAATATAATTTTATAAAACCTATTATCATTAAAAATTATTAAGTAAACCATAATTTAAAAAATACTAATTATATAAGTACTCATTTTTGAAATTTAATTTAGTATGGGTGATTTGGAATAGGGTAGTGAACTATTAGTGCTAGGTATATGAGTCAGCTATCCATTATACATTTTAGTGTCAGTATATATATATATATATATATATATATATATATACATATATAATATATATATATATATATACATATATATATATATATATATATACATATATATATATATATATACATATACATATATATATATATATACATATACATATATATATATACATATATATATATACATATATACACACACACACACACACACACACATACACACACACACACACACACACACACACACACACACACACACACACACACACACACACACACACACACACACACACACACACACACACACACACACACACACACACATGAAAAGGCATTAATATTGGTGGTGGACATTGAGGACATGGAATATTGGGTCTTGTTAGAGAAGGTTACGGTGGTGGATGCATACCTATCACTTATTATAGTTGTGAGTAAGTGGGTGACTCTAGTGGAATATTTACAAATTTTTAGGTATGAACACCAATATGATTTAGGCCAAGTTTTAAGATAAGGTGAAGATACCTACTTAACCTCTACAATTAGTGAACATTATACTTCATGGTGATTTTCATAATCATGTAAATGTAGTAAATAATAATATTATCATAAGTAATGTGCTAGCCCAAATGAATTAAAGAAAAGGATTAGACCATTCCCAACAATGTTAAGTTTATTTAGATGCCACACATTATTTTTGAGACATATTCCAAGTTCATTGTTTGTAAAAATATGACATGCACATAATGTAAAATATTTCCTAGAACATTATTAGGCCATTTATTAATGTCTTAAGATAAGTAAAATTATACCAAATTTTAAGCTATGGTTATAAAATATTTTTCACAAACTACCACCACCTACATTATTAAAACTACATAATTATTGATAACCTTAGGCTATATTATGCAATGTGTAAATATGACATTTGTGGTTATGTTATATACTAATTTTAAATTATCATAAATTTAAAAATGAGATAAATATATAAATTTCCATGGGCGATCATTTTTTTTTCAACAGGATATGATGTCAGATTCCAACATTACATAATGAATTATAAAAATAATATAAAGCAATTGATAATCCCACTTGAGAATTCTAAGAAAAAACTTATGTGGAGTTTATGTGTGTGTGTGTGTGTGTGTGTGTGTGTGTGTGTGTGTGTGTGTGTGTGTGTGTGTGTGTGTGTGTGTGTGTGTGTGTGTGTGTGTGTTTTTAGAATAAATTGACCATATTCATAAGGAAAGTGTATAAACATATAATTACCTTACCAATGATGGCATGTTAATTTGGATAAGTTTGAGTGACTCAAATTATGAAAATTCATGTTAATTTTGATAAGTTTGAGTGACTCAAATTATCAAAATTCATTTTAGTGATGGGTAATGGTAGAATTTCACTTATTAGGAATAAATTATACCACATTCAAACATAAGGTAAGGAAAGGTAACACTAAGAAGATGAATACATAAATATTGGAACATAATAAGTTACATTCCCTTATTTGAATAATGTTCCTTGTAAAAATTGTAAAGGAATTTTAATAGAACTAATATAATGTCACACACCAAATAATGAGAATCTATTAAAAGTTATATAGGTTTCAAATAATAATCTGAAAGTGTGAATTTGTAAGGGTAAGTTTATTAAAATTATATAATATAAGGGCTTGAGTAGCACCCCTATATTTAATATATAAATCCTAATTTCATAATCACTTATTTTTATAAAATCCCTAATTCATAATCCTTGACTATGTGGAAATACATAATTTAAATAATCATTAAACACTAATTTTAAAAATCATTAAACCCAAATTATATTGAAAACACTTATTTTGTGAGCATTAATTATTCAATAAACCTTAATTTTTAAGCCCTAATCATGAAAAAAACTACAATTTTAAATCCCTAATTATGGATTAAATGATAATTTTGTAAGCTATAATTATATAAGTAGTTCCAAAATTATTATCTAGCCAAGTAGATAACTTCAAATTTAAGTATATGAAGAAATTTTCAAGCCTTTTGTGAACCATAATAAGTTTAAAAATTAATGTTAATGGTCATCATGTTTCCATCACTTTCATATTCACTCATAATATCCAATATAATTCATAGCATATACCTGATTTTTTCGTAAATAATTAAACAAAACAAATTTCATATTAGCATATTAAATATACATCTTTTGCAACCCCTAAGATATAGTAGAACTAAAATAAAAAAATAAATAAAGACAACTCTAACTTAGTGAAATAATAATAGAATAAAATTTCCTCCCTATGAATATTTTATATCTAGGCTATTTCAAATCCTTACCATAACACATTTATTTTACATTACAATAAACACAATATGCAACATGGACCAAACTCTCTCTAGGAAGATCTTATGATTTATTCCTTATTTTATTCCTATTCATCCTTATGATTCATTATTAATTCTATTTGAGTGTGATAAAAATATAAATTAAAATCTTTTTTCACATAAATATAAATTCAATATAGATGGAAACTGTTTGTATAAAAGAACATTTTTAAAAAGTACATTTTTTAAAATCAGGAAGAACATTTTTCAAAAGTGAGATTTTTGTCATTCTTTGATCTCCCCACTTTTATCCTATGAGATGTTGGATGGAAATGGGGTTTATTGGGAAGGCATAGGAATTTTCAAATTTTTATTACATTTATATAACCATAGTTGTAACTACAATGTCTTTAAAAAATAATATTTTTCTTATGATAAATACTCAATTCTAAATGTGATTTTTTCTTCTAAGATATTGGAGAGAAATAGGATTTATTTGGAAGGTAGAGCATCAAATCTTAATAGATGGTGTGATTAATATTTTTTGGTACGTAAAGAATTTGTGGGAAATTCCCCCATAATAGGTTCCATTTTTAGTCCATTAGAGGTATTTTATCAAACCATTTATGATCTATGTTCTTCCACATTCTACATATGTATCTACCAGCATAGGTGTAACTAAAATGTTTTATAAAAATAGGATTTCAATTATGATAAGATAAATGTCCATGCCATGTTCTAAATAACTCACATTTTTAATCAAAATAGGGAGGCTTTTGAATTTGGATGTTAGTGGTTCCATAGATTTAAATTTTTAATGAACAAGGGTAAATTTATAACTTATAATTTCTTCCTTCATAATTTTTAGGAGTCTTAGATTTTAGATGAAGTTTGTTGAATTTCACTCAAAATAAGAAAGGAAAACTAAAAATAATTCTTAGAATTTATGTATAAGAATGACCATACTATCTACCTTAATTTTAACATTTTATTCTAACATTTCCCTTTTTATAGCATATTATAATATTCTTTTATTGCATGTGAGATAAATTTTTTGAGGTGTATCATTTACCATGTTGTCATATGAATATTTTCTAACATAATTATTTGAATTATTCCTTTTCTAATATTTACATCTCTTGTTAGTGGATAAAAATCCCAATAAAAAACCTATGATTGATATCAAATCCCAATATAAATTATCATATTTATAATTCTCAATAAGCACACTCAGTACCTAAAACATGCACCACTTCCCATGAAGTAAAAAATAGGTTTTAGTGGTAGTCCCATTAGTATAGTCTAAAATTGAGAAATAATCACAATCAAAACACTTAAAGAGTGTGTATCATAGTATTACTTACTAATATAGTTGATTATGCCCTTTCTTTAAGTTCATTACTTATTTGCATATCACTATTATATATATTATTAAATGTGAATTTTTTAGTTGTTGAAAAAATCATGATCTACATAGATGTTGTTAATATTTTGATCATACTCAACATGATGTAAAGGAGTAACCCAAAATATCCCAATTTATCCCCCTCGTGCTGATCATAAATATAAATTTCATGTGCTAAAATCAATTATCTTTGAATCATTTGGTTCAAGCCTTACTCTAGTAGGCCCATCCTTTAATAATGATATAAATGTACATTTAAATATTTTACACATTGAGCAATAATATTGATTGATAATTTTTGAATTATATATAAATTTTATTGAAATAATTTGAGTTTCAATATTAGGAAGCCTAGTTTCAAAATAACATCAATGCTAGGGTAAAGTTTACTAGCTAGGTTTCTACAAGAATAGTTCCCAAAAAAATGTAATATCAATGCCTTTACAACAAGGATATATAGTTAAAATAAATATAGGTATTAAAGTGACTTATATGTTATGTGTCACCTTATTTCATCATAAGGTTTGTATCCTTACTAAAAAATATTGACCTTCAATAGTGATTATTATGGAATCCAAATAAAAATTTCTACCATCTACAATAGGAATGTAAGGTTTAGGTCATGATTAGATGGGAACATGGTCAAATTGGATATCAAGAAAAAGGAAATAGGGCCCAACTAAACAACAATTATAAGTTACAGATGAATATATGATCCTGATGTAAGCCACTATAGGTTTAAAACCTATTAGCCAGTTGAAGCATAATGACTTCTTGTTCACATGCCATAAGTACTTGAATATAATTGATAACATGGAAAAGGTAATATAGGTTACAATCTATTTATCTTGAAAAAATTATGACCTTATTGGAAACTCACCACATGATATATCTATCAATGTAACCATGAAAAATATAATACATCAATCTATATAATAAGAGTGACCTTCACCAATAAAACTTTACCAATGTCAACCCTTATCTCATAAAATCATTTAATTTCCATGTGTTATAATTATATCATTCAATGTGGAAACCTAATAAAATGAGAAGCCAATATTTTAGACTCCCCACGGTGAGGGCCCTTTATAACTTCAAAGTTTGTGAGGGATCCTAACCATGGTGAGTGAAAAACCAATTGTCTCCATAGTTGGGAGGGCTCTCAATCATGGTGAACAAAAAATTATCCTTTCCATGGTTTGGAGTTCTCCCAATCATGGAGAGTGAATTTTTTTCACTCACCATGGTTAGTGCTATAAAATTTTCCCTTGCCATGCTTGGGAGCCTCTTAACCATGGAGAGGATAAAAGTTTCCCTCTCCATGGTTAGTAGTGTTTATAACCATGGTAAGATAAAAACATTTCCTCTCTATGGTTATGAGTCCTCCCAACCATGTAGAGTAAAATTTCAAAGGGTACCAAAATATTTTTCTTCAACCTGGTGAATTCAATAAGTTGCCACTATTTTTTCTACTCAAATTAAAAAAATTCACAAGGGACAACCAAAAATGGTAAATTTTAACAAGTAGTGATATATATTCCATTCATATTATTTTCTTAGAATATTATGTATTTAATATTACTACTATGTAAAAAAAAATATCCCTATGGTCAAGCACCCCCTATACCATGAAGGGCCAAAATTTGGCCTCCCCATTGTTTGAAGGGTGTTTGAACATGGGAAGGCCAAATGCTAGATTCCTCATGGTGGGGATGGATCATAACCATGGTGAGGGCCAAAATTTTTAGTCTTCCCATATTTTTCTACTCTCTTGACCATGGGATGAACAAATTTTCATTGGTCAAGCATCCCCTACACCATGAAGGGCCTAAAAAAATTTCCTCATATTTCTAAGTGCCTACTTGACCATGCAGGGCAAAAACATTTGTCCTTCCTTGATCAAGTACGCATGACCATCTAGTGATAATAAAAATAAAAATTATTGTGTATTAAATATTTCTCAAATGATTTACTTCTGAGTGTTTTTTATGTTGTTAAATTAGGTTCATGAGTTGTTATATTCCACTGATAACTATGAATAGATTTGTGATCCATTACCTTTCACTTATAACATATTATTTTATTATAATTTGTAATTAATTTGGTGATTAACCCTAATTTATATATGTTGAATATAATATAACATTTGATTTAAATAAACTTGTGACAAGTAGAATTAAAGAAAGGTATTGAAATTGACAAAATGCAATCAAATGAAAGAAGAATAATTATGAAAAAAATAAGAATTATATATTTAATGTCTATGATATGACTATAAAATGTAATAGTGACTAAAAATGATCAAAAAATACTAAGATTTAAAGTGGCATAGGAACTCTGACTAAGATTCATCAAGAAAATTATCATCCAAACTGGGATAAGATCGATTAGCACTATAGTCCTAAGTTGATCAGTTATCCCTATTGATAAAAATTATGAAACTCAGGTATGGATCATATAATATGGCTTAAATCATAATTGTGTGTTTAAATATTAACTTTAAATGTGCACAAAAGACATGAAAATGACTTCTTCAAAGTTGAAACCCTAGTAAGGATTACAATTGTTGAAAACCTACAACTAACAAAGGGGGTTTAATAGGTTGAGCTGACCCCAATCACCCCCATGGTGACTAATCACTACCTAAATATCTAATGCTCTAAGGATTTGGAAATAAATCCCACATATTTTTCCCACATAATGTGATTTATAAAATAATGTTTTTTTTACTACACGTATGCATCTAGGTATGTCTTGAATACTTGATAATGTTTTGATTTGGATTAGATAAAATAGGATATTAACTTGGCTAAGTACTACTTCAAATCATTAGAATTATAATTAGGAAGAATAGTGAAGTTTTTCTTGGTGTACAATAGTGTAAGTGTAATTCTATATTAAGATTTCCATGTGATAGAATATGTTACTTGAGTGTGCATTTATATCAATTCAAAATGGAAAAACCTCATGCTACCTATCCTAAAAATAAAGATCAACATATAATGGAGGGTCTAAATTTAAAAATTAACTATTATATGGGTTAATAACTAGATCAACCCATAAGGGAAAAAATCGTCTAGAACTATTGTCCCCTACTAGTTGATCATGTCCTAAAGGGAAATGAGCAAATTTTGGGATGTGGAATGTCAATTCAAATGTTTATATCAGTTTTTATTAGTTTAGAACATTTATTTAGGTGTAATATAATAATTTATAAATGAATAGGTATTCATATGTTTTTAGAATATAATTAGGTATTTAAATGGTCCAAGTTAAGTGTTAAGTCAATTAAAGTTAAATAGGGCCAAAACTAACATTATCAAGTATTTGTGAAAAAAATTAGTGACTATGTTCCCCCCCCCACATTTATTTTATTAATTAAATTACTAGAGAGAGAGAGAGAGAGAGAGAGAGAGAGAGAGAGAGAGAGAGAGAGAGAGAGAGAGAGAGAGAGAGAGAGAGAGAGAGAGAGAGAGAGAGAGAGAGAGAGAGAGAGAGAGAGAGAGAGAGTATTAATGTGTACAACACACTTTGCCTTTGGGATAATCTCTAAATCATGCAAGGTGTTCCATGAAAAATCCTAAAATAATTTAAAATTAGTTAATGCTCATATATGAAATTAAAAAATTTGCATGTAACTTGAATTTGAAAACATTGAAAAGAACAAGGAATAAGTACACTTGTATGTTTGAAACCAATGTTTCTCTTATAACTTCTATTGGATATGATTTTTCCTATGAAGAACTTAAAGATAGGTTGGTTCCTTAGCTAAACCAATGGTGAATTTTATGGTGATCAATCCCTGAATTGAAGTGAACTTGTATAGAAAATAAAACACATTGAGGGACACCAAAATATCCATTATTTTGTTGGTATTTGTAACCCCAAGATGTGAAATAGGTTGAAATATATAATGGATTCGTAGAAAATAATGTTAGAGAGAACTAAACCTCTAAGTTATGTATTATGCAATTTAATTGAATAATCCATTATAGATGTCTTTTAGATTTAATTTTCATTTTGTTCCTTATTTCCTGATTTCATGACCAAAATAGAATGGATTATATCCATGATCCTACAATATCTGTAAATAGAAAGTGTTATTAAAAGCATGACATGAATATATATTATGCCCCCCCAAATTTTAGAAATAAAATAATATGCATGAATATATAGCATGCCCCCATTACGATAATTTAAAATCTATAACTAAATGTGGATGTAAATTTGTAAATTTTGTTTGAAAACTATGCATGAATGTATATCATGCACCCAAAATTATAATGTGAGTACATATGTATGGCATGTTCCCCATAATTTTTACTAATTATTTAATTTCAAATCATTTTCAAACCTTTGAAATTGTATTATGTACTCAAAAATGTTTTTTTCTCTTGAAGATGCTTATCTCATGTTTGAAAAACCCACTAAAATGCCTCCCTTTTGAGGTGAAGAAATTGAATCCTAAAAGCCACTCCAATCAAAAGGAAAGATAAATATATCATGAATAATAATATGTAATCACTAAATAATGTATCATATGTGAAAAATGTAAAATAGGATTATGAAATAGGTTAGTTTCTTTGTTAGTATCACAGTATAAACAAATTCACAAAAATAACATATTTGGCCTATTATCTTTGTTTAGAAATGTTAATGAAGTGAAGACACTAAAAATAAGAATAATAAGATGATTATACCTTCTCTATGTGACTTATCTTCATGGATAGTCCATAAATGTGTTTGTGCCCAGTTATGGAGCTCAAGATCTTTAGCAATGTAGTTGGGCAAGTGCCTCTAACATCTACTCATGCATCATTTGGATTGGATTTGTGTATGTAAATAGATATAAATGGTTGAAACTTTATCATAAATTATACATTATATATTTTCACTACAAAGCTTCATAATTGTCCATGGTGGCTCTTGCATTTATAGGCTAGGCAAATCAAATGTGACCTTTGGATCAAAAATGAGATGAGTGGCCAAAAATGAGTTCAATTTTAGGGGGACAATCCATTAATATTTTTTAATAAGAGAATAATTAATATTCATGCATAGCCTTAATTAGTTATTTATCTCCATTAATTCTTGGTGGATGAGACCCCTTTTAAAGATGTCATGGTGATGTCATGGGCCTAATATTTTGAATTTTCATTTTCCAAAACTAGATAATCATTAATTTGTCATGGATTTTTCACTTAAGAATTTGATTGGACTTGTTTAGATATGTGATTTTAATTAGGCTTTTTAAAATTATTAGAACTTGATTAGTTATCTTTCACTATTATTTGAAAACATCAATTCATTAGGTCAGAATTCGATTGGTAATGAATTGGAAAAAGGTGATGATTACATATAAGGTAGTGCCCTAATTAAGGACATATTGATGTCAATCAGAACTTACATGTGATGTGTGTAGATGAATCAGATCATTTTGATAGTTTTGGTCTAGTTTGTGTTTTATTATGAGAAGTCATTTAGAATTACAATTTCAACATGACAGTGGTGAGAATTGGATGTCTACATTTTTACCCTATTTGAAAGAGTGTGGAAATAAATTTGGTTGAATCAATTTATTTTCAAAGAATAAAATGGACACCTAAAATTATCATAATTAGAAGAAATAAATTTGGCATTGTTTTCATTGATTTTAATTGATTTATGAAAAAATGGGTTCATGAAAATGCTCCATACAATGTTTGGGATGCCTAGTATGCACCCTCAATGGTAGGGTGGATAAAATATTATTTTTGATTTAAGAGCCCTCAAATAGAATAAAACAACATGTGATTTATCTAAAGAGGTGAAAAAATAGAGTAATTAGAATAAAATAGTTTGAAAAATGGATAAACAAGGCACAAATGAGCCTCCTAATAATAATAAGAGATGACAATATGCCAAGGGTAAAAATTCAAATTTCAAGTTATAAATTGACCTTTAGGGGTGAAAACCATTCATTTTTACCCTTCACTAATGCAATCTAAAGCTCTAATTTTTGCGTGCAATAGAAGCTGATAAAATGGTGAATGTCCCTCACCACAGGCACCTAGGTGAGTGAGTGAGAGAGTATCAATAACCATCAAGGAGTGAGGCATATATAAATACCTTTTGTTTTATTCAAATTTAGTATTTATTACATTCATGAGACCCTAGAAAACCATGAAGAGGTGAGTTCATTTTTGAAAAGATAAAAATGGTGAAATCACCCATGAAAATGACAATATTTCCAACTTAATCAGTGAATTAGAGATGATAACAATGAATTCTCCAAAATCCATGAAAATCACCAAAATGATGATATCACACATTTGGATAAAAATCTAGTCAAATGGTGAAAATGTTAGTTAAATGATGGAAATGCTTGGTCAATGGAACTAGGCAAGGAAATGGTGAACTCTCCAATAATAGCAAGGTCTTCCTTCCAATCGATGAGAACAACCTATAAAATGGAGACTTCATGGAATAGAAAACACACCCTAAGGAAGAGTGAAAATTACTTTTAGAATGGTGAGATCACCAAGGAAAAATGGTGAGATTTCCCAAAAGGGAAAATGGCAAATTATAAAGGACAAAAATAGGCTATAATAAAAGAATGCTAATACCAAAATTAGAATACAGTGATAAAATAAATAACTAGAGGAAAAAAGTGATAAGTGATTGACATGGGTTGGTTTGGCTTTGTGATATGCAGAAGCAATCAAGTGTCATGATAGGCATGCTAAATATGAAACAAGATTACAAAATAGGTTAGTCCATTTGTTAGTCAATAAATTCACTGGTGAGAAAGGTGATATCACAAGTATTTCCAAGGATATATTTTGGGTGTGGGGTCCCACCATTGAATTTATCCACTAACAAATTGGACTAATCTATTTTACAATCCTATTTCACATTTGACATGCCTGGTGGGACCATGAACCCCTCAAAGCTCCTTAGAAAGATTATTACTCTTATGATTACTAAATTTGATTATTGTTTATCATTCATTTTACTATTTTTCATATCACTTTTTCACTTTTTATGTTTTTTGAATCAGTGAAGTCACCATGCAGATCAATGAGGTCATTCATACAATTGGAAAAGTCAACTTACAGATTAGTGAAGTTGTTTTATCACTCTTTACATTGTATGTGTCCTTATTAGGAATGGTGAAATCACCTTTATAAAACATGAAATTAACCTCCATATTGGAAAGGTCAAAGGACAAATAATGAAGTCATTTTTGGGTGTTTTCCAATGTATTCTCAAAAATAGTGAACTTAACTTATGAATCATTAAACTAGACTAGAAATTGGGGAAGTGAATAAATAAATGGTGAAAATGCTAAAAAGGAAATTGTGTTTTCTACTATTATTTACTAAAAATGGTGAAATCATCATGAAAATACTGAGATCATCCTAATAATTAGAGAATTCACCAAAGTTATTCTCTATCTATTTATAGATTAGTGAACAAATTTTTATAATGCCAAATTGACCCTATTAAATGGTGAAGTCACCTTGATAAATGGTGAATTTGGCCTATGTTGAATTCCTAAGACCTTAAAACTTTTGAAATCAATTTCCTTGGGTTACTAAAAGTGTTGTTCAATTAGCTAACTATCTTTGTCATAAGTTTTGACATCTTTTTGAATTACTTTTACAAACTAACAAAGTCAAACTTCAATCACATTTCTATTTGGAGTTTAAAAATGAACAAACACTCTTGAATTTGATCTTAAAAGTGCATATTTTCCATTTTTTTTTAGCTTAAGTGTTTTGATCATTATATTCTTTTTTTCTTAAAACCATTGTGTGTATGATCTCCCTTTGACCCCTTTAGGGATCTCAGATGACCAAAAGCACATTGGTTTACTTATTTTATTACTTTACACAAAAAAAAAACATTTTCAAAGTATGTTCTTATTTTTTCCCATCCATGGGGTCCTAAGAATTAGAAATGAGATGTATTTTTCCATTTTTATCTTTTTTTAACTTTTGTAAGGTGGATTGAATAGCCTTTCCACTAGTATTTAAGGGTAATGTTGACCTAGGAAGTGACATCTTAGAATCATACAAGCTCATTAATTGATGGGGTATATAAATTGGGGCTGAGCTAGTGTTATCTTAGCTAGTGTTTCCATGGATCTTGATTACACTAGTAACACTTCACTAAGACCCAAATAGATGAAGTGGTTGTAAAGGGACTAAACCCTTTGGTGAATGGACCATAAAATATTGCATATAATTGATGGATTGTTTTAAAACATCAATGTATCATAAGGTATATCAGGACCATCTAGTTTTTCAATTGAAAATATAGATTAGAATCCACATTTTCCATGGATAACTCATTGATGTGGGGTTGTAAAAGTAACCGTACCTAATATTGACTTTTAGTACAAACCTTTGAGAGAAGGGAGGCTTAAAACACCTACCAATAATTTTAATAATTTATTTAATGAAACCTTAAATTTTATCCTCTCAAAGTCAAGTATATTAAAATGATTAAGTGACTATCTCATAACCCATGTCAGTTTCTATGTTATTTACTGAATACTTTGTTGAAATCCATGTTATATTCATAACCTCATTTGAAAAAAAATGCACCAAGTTCTCAAACCAAATAAGTCCAAACACATATTTGCACATCTACACACTATGATGTTACATTGAAAAATTATTCCAAACCATCATTAGAAATTTTTATAGTTTTATGTGTACTAATTGAAACATACCCTTGTCTCATTTGGTACCATTATGTTACCCATTCTATTTTCAATTTATACTTGTATTTTCTTGTACTGAATTGAATATCTATATTCCAAACCATTTAACCTTGTTTCCAATTTCATTCTAAGTTAATATCAAAGACCAACCAATTTCATTCCCTTTTCAAGACTAATTCCATGTTCGAAGATCATTTAGTATTATTCTAGTTTTAGTTCATATCCATCCAAACTTCTATTTTCTTGTGCCAAAATAATTCTAAATTTCAAACTAATTGATCTTGTTCCAAAATTATAAACAAATCATGTCAAAAACCTACCAAGTACCAATCCATTCTCTAATTTATTCAGCCAATTGAACCATGACTAGGTACACAGAGAATGGGACCTCTTATAACCCTATCTTTGAGGAAGAATTTTATGATCCCTCAGGATACCTTCAAAATTTTGAATGCAGTGAAGATAGTGAGGACCACCCTATAGTGTTCAAAGACCTCCCTCCCATTATTAGAAATAATCAAGGTCAATTCAAAAAACAAATCATGGAAGATAAGGATGAGCATCTTCTAAGACTATTAAAATCCAAAGCCAAGCTCTAACTAGACTTTCCCATAGACCAACTGCATAGTCTTGTTTGCATAGAAGATTTGGCTCAAGAAATAGTTGTTACCCAAAGTTAGCCTCTTATTGATAATACAAGACCAAAAATTATGTCATCCAATTAAGGGAAGGGATAACTTTTTTTATCAATCTCAACATAGAAAAACATTACATCTACCATACAAAAAATCATCAGATGATATGTTGATAAACTAGTTTCTGACTTAACTACTTATTTAATGGCTACATCATTTAACGACACCATATTTATAGAGAAAAACTAATTTATTGATCAACCACAAATATATATATATATATATATATATATATATATATATATATATATATATATATAAAATTATACATCTAATGTAGACCCATTGGCTCTGATTGAATAGGCTATTCCAATAAATGCTATGCAACATATCTTTTTCAATGACTAAGAGATCATTGCCAATGCCCAATAAGTGCCAAAAACTGAACAACAAGTGTTGATCCAAATGTGACAAGTGTTTTTTCAAATGTAGCAAGTGCCATTTCAAACGTAATAAGTTCTAATCAAAACACAACAAGTTACCAAAAATCCACCACTATAACAAGCATTGGGAATTTTGAAAAGCACATTATCTATTTATTATAATCTAAAACAACAATGCCTTATTTTGAACCAATAAGAAGTTACTCAAAAATAAAAAATAATTCCTTCAAACAAAAAAAAAATCCCTACAATAAGTAGTAGTAAATTCCTTACAATTTGCAACAATAATTTCCTCAAAATGAAAAATGTGTTACCTATTCCAATCCTAATATAAACCAACAAAAAATATCTTGTCAAAATATGAATAAAGGTTATATATTGAATATCCCTAGTAAAACTTCACAAAGAGGAGCCATTCCTACTTATTCTTCTACCAACCAAGGCCACTAAACATAGTAAAGTACCTTCCCTTTAGCATAAAATGCTTCCAATATCTAATATTTGAATACAATGAAATAAATTACATGAGGAATTCAAGCAGGTATCCAAGTGCCCAAGAAGTAAACATTTGATGAGATATGACCTTATACATTTGATTTTAGATTTATCCAAGTACCTTTCTCACCCCATTTTTAAATTCTAAAATTCAACAAGTAGAAATGGAAAGGTGACCCCAGAGAACATTTTCAAGCTTTCTTTATCATGTGGCGAGAATTAGCATACAATAGTATACATATGATTCACTTGTTTCCACATAGTTTGGGTAGATAATATTTACAATGGATTTTAAAACTATCAAAAGGGTCAATAACCACCTTCAATGATTTATTAGAAAAAATTATCAACCACTTATTCTACAACATAGAGCATGAGCTATAAGTAGTAGATTTATGGAATGCCAAACATCAAGGAGGAGATAGATTATCAACATATTTACAAAGGTTGAGAGCCCTATCAAGTCATTTTTTACATAAATTTTAAAATAAATAGTTAGCATGTATTTTTTCATAGAACCTAAATGTTGAAGTCACATATAATCTAAGACTTCATTGTGCCAACACCTTTGAAGACATAATTGAAAAAGGAGTGCAAACTAAATTATTTAGTAATTTACAAAGGTCTTGTGAAGATATATTCTCAAACCCAAGTGTCAAAAAAAATCCAAGTGTCAAACCAAATCTAAGCGCCAATTTAGTCCAATAAAAATGTAAATATAAAGACTACCAAAAATAAAAACATGGTCAGTAATGGGTTAACAAAGGTAAGACATGTACAAATAGTACAAGCACACTTTGTCCAGAATACCCCACCTAACCCTTAGCTCATAATACAAAGAGCTCCCCCATGATGAGGATACTATAAATACATAGATTTCAATGACCTTGGGGAGCCTATTGAGGTTGTGTTCCAAAAGTTAGTGACAACTAATATGATTATTTGGATTAATGTAAAAACATTTCTAGAGTGTCAATGCAAGCCTACATGGTATCATGATAATGAGTAATGTGATTACCATCATGTGGTGGGTCATTCAATTTATAGGTGCATGTAACTAAGGAATTAAATTGAATATTTGCATGAAAATGGCGAAATCAATTTGGATAAAATATCATCTAACACCAATAAAGAGATGGGAATATAAAAAAAACCTTTCCCAAGCATAATCATAGTAGAAACAAAACAATCAAGTCCCAAGTACAAGGCCAAAATCAAAACCAAGTCAACTATAATCAAGATCATGATACCCAAACTAATCAAGTTGGTTATAAAAGTGTGCCATATAACTATGGTGATGTCTTAGGGTGTGTTATTAATAACCATGTCATTACTAGTAAGGTTTTATATTTTCACCCTAGCTAAGAAGAGGATTGCTTAGGTCCTCTGCTTAAATCTAGACCAACATGGGACTGACCCTGTGCTATGAATCACCTATCATAGGGTCAAACCTTTAGAGAAGACTATATTCCTTCTTGATCTATCACCTAAAATAAAATTAACTAGGAAAATGGAGATTTAAATGGGTAAAAAAACATGAAAACATGTAAATTAGATGATGCACCAGTAATGTGATTGTTCATCCACTCTATCTGAACTTCTAACAAATACTAATGAGATCAGATTTGTAACTCCAAATGGTTGTATATGTATTAGTATTTCATGTAAAGGTTCTCCAAAGATCAAAACCTAAGGGAATTTATGGGGAGACCTGATTCAAGGCACTAACCAGTCAATTTATTCACTTCCTAGCTTTAATCAAATGACATTTAACACTAAACATGACCTAAAAAATATATATATATTCAGGATTTGACAAGGGAGATATTTATACAATATATGCAAATAAATCTAACATTAAAACACTATACTAGAATCATGAAATATAAAAAAAAAAGTCCTTTATTTATCTCAAGAGGTTACAAAGATCAATTCAAGGTAGAGTCTAGTCATGCCCAAGAGAGGGATCATCAAGCTATTTTCAAGGCTTAGAAGCCTATATTTATATAAAAGAATGAGAGAGAGGGAACTGTGCATTGGAAATAGACCAATTACTTCTAATGGATTAGCACCAATTCAAGGATATTACGAAGTTAGGATCTTATCAAGAAGGCACAATTTTAAAGGGCTTTGCAAAATAGTTTAATGTTCCATTGATCCTTATCTGGCCACTAGGTCATCATCTTGACACTCCATGCTACTTCCACTTGATCTATTTATGAGGACCAACCCTTCATACCTTGGAACTAAAAGAGATTCTTGGTCTATTTTAAGTGGCTAGATGTACGTTTTTATTAAGGTTGTAACTGAGCATAGATCTCTTTATAGATTGAAAACCAATCATATTATTGATTTTCTTGTAATTTAATGCCTGGTCTCATTTTGAAAACCAAATGTTGACCTTCAACTAAAATATGTCTAAAATATCAATCCTATCTTCAAGGAGATCTACTGACAATGATTAATCCTAAAATATTTACCCTGACTCAACCTAGATCATGCTCGAGCTCTGTTTCCTTTGTATTAGCTTGCTTGGGTTGAAAATAGTGTCTCATCAACCTTTGTTGAAAGTCCCCTAGGCTCAATCCTACTTATTTATTATAAAATCTTGACTCAAACCCTTAAATTTTTAACCCAATTTGCTTTATTGATCTACCTATGTATGAATGCCCATGAGCCATCAATCTTCTACCAAGAACCACATGCTTTTGACACTTATCCTTGACTCATTAGCTCTTTGGATTCACTGACCAATTTGACTCTAGCTCACTCCATCCAATCTTGATGAGTGATTAAGCATGATCCCTTAGATCTATCTGGGCCCACTTCGCGAAACCCAATGGCTCTTTATCATGTCTTAAAATGAATGTCTACATGAACGTCATTTGATGTCTATATGGATGTATTTGATGTCTCAAAAATCATCAATTTTAAGATTGCATGGTTTTTTATTGAGATTTATTTTTATATCCACATGACCACCCTTTTATGTTTGTACAAACATCATTGACATCCCAAAAAACATCAATTTTAAGCTCATATGGATTTTTTTTAGTGTCTTTATTTTGACTCTTGTGCAATTGTCATTCATTATTTGATCAATTTTGATAATTTATATCTTGAAATGAAAGAATCATAAAGGAGCTAAATTTTATAGAGATATTCATGATGTCAAGAGGAACAAACCCTTTTGATCCACTAGTCTCAAAATCCTTTTGAGTGAAGATATAAAATGTTCAACTTGACTAGTCCATATCTAGTTCACATGACGTCCTAGCGACATTCTAGCTTATTTGGTTAAGTATGGGAAACCTAACAAAAATGCATAAGAACCCAACTTTACATGTGTATATTATTTTCCACTTTGTTGGAGGACCTAAAACTTAGCACATAGCAACTAGGGACCAAGATGGACAAACCCATGTGATCATTTTAGCATGTCACTATCACACATGCAAGATATAGCATCGACAGACTGCATACTTGGACTTTCTCCCACTAGAATAAAATTTTAAGATGGGCTCAATGAAGAACTAGATGAACTCCATGTACTTACACATCTATTCCAAGCATTCTTAAAACCTCATGGGGCTCTGTAACTTCTAGACCTGTCCTTAAAAGATGACAAATTACACTTTAAGTGGACTTAAAGTGTTTCAAAATGTTTGCAAGTAAAATGATCTTCCTCTTCTATCATTGAGTAATTGTCTCAATTAGAAACATTATTTAGTCCTTGAAAGCTCTGTATGTAATCCAAAAAATGGCTAACATATTTGGTGACTTGGCTGGGTAGCATGCTTGCTATGCTTGAATTCAAACCATGTACATGACCTTTGACTTATAAAAGATAATACATATGTTCCACGACTATAATAAACCTCTTTACTAGAAAAGATAATGGAATCTATCAAAAGAGGGAAGAAAATAAAATAAATAAAGGAAACTAACCTAAAAAAATTAAATTGGCAAGTAAAGCACTTATTTGGGACAAAATATAAACAAACTAATCTAATTAAGCATGATAAAACATGGTCCACTTGGATCAAAAATAGAATTCATGAACTCATTTATTAAAATAAATGGTAAAAGTTAAAAAATAGGGGATTTATTGAGCATGACCTTTGAAGAGGCACTCTTTTTTCCAATTATTTCTCTTAACATCTCCTAAAATGAGCCATCAACAAAAAATCCATCACCAACAAAAACAAATTCATCTTGCACGTCTAGATTTATTTATGTTGCTTGTCAACTATAACCTTGTCAAGTGACATCTCATCTATGCATGATTTTTGGATGATGTTATCCTTCTTATCAACTATTTCAAGTTCATCCAATTGTTCAAAGAGTTCTAGATATTCAAATCAAGTTGTATCATGATCTTGAATAGGTGATTCTTGATAAAACTTCCCACTATCATACTCTCTAATGGGCAATATATCCTTACAAAGCTCTTCAATATCTTGCAGATATTTAAAATACAAATTCCAATCATATTTTAATTCTTCACTTTGATCAAATTGAATAAGATCATTTTGAAAGGTATCTTGATCTTCCTCTAGTGGAGAGATCTCAACATCATTTTTGACACCTCATGGATTTCTTCCATATCAAGATCATTCTTCTTCTACATACCTGAGATAACTTATTTAATATAATCTAAAATATCAATTTCAACTTGAATTTAAAGTGGAGTATCAATGAATAAATATTCATCATACACACTTTAAGCATCTTCTTCACATTCTTCAAGAACTTGATTTGTACCTACAACCTCTTTCTCTATTTCACATAGAACAGGGTCCTGTTGAAGAAGGGAGATGGTGGGAGGTTGATGAAATTAATTTGATTGAGAGTAATTATGAATCATGGGAGGTTGTTTACAATTAGGTTTTTGGATATTCAAGGCAATGGAATCATATAAGTATTTTGAAGATGAGGGAAAGAGAAACTTTTGAGAACTTCTATATTCTACTCCTTCCACTTGGCCATTACTTCATCAAGGTCTGAAACCTTTTTATACTCATGGAGAACTTGAGATTGAGTGGTAATTGGTGAACAAAGGGAACAATAAGTAGGTTTATCATCTTGAATAGGCTCCTAAATAGGCATATTAATAACTCCTTTAATAGGTTCTTGACTCCAACTAGGAATCTCCATTGGCTCACAGTGAACATGATCAAGAACTTTATGAGAATAAGGAACATAAGAAGGCTAGGAAGGAATAAAAGAGGGTTCTTGAGAAAACTAAACCAACTAAATTTTTTTAGTCTCATTAGCCTCTAATTTTTCTAATACAAAGCTACAAAACTTAAGCCTCTCCTCTAGATCATCAGACACTTTTTGAAAAAAATTCTCATTCACTTCCTCATACTGGGAATCTGAACATACTTTTCTTACATATGATAGAAATTTAATATCTATTTCATCAATTCTCTCTTGAAGAAAAGTATTCTCATGTACCACATCATATCCATATGCGAAAGGTGAAATTTGGTCTTAAAACTGATATGGTTCATAAGGAAGGTAAGAGTCATGCTCTTGGAAATAAAAATCATGGGAAACTTGATAAAGCTCATCATAGCTATGTTAAAACTCCTAGTAAGGCTGATTTGGATCATAATAAGGCTCATATGGATCATGACAAGGCTAATATGATCCATCATAGGTCTGATAAGTAGGTATAGCATATGTATTTCCTTCATACATAGCTATGAAAATGACATCAGGATAGTGCAATGAAAATGAACTTACTTAGAAATTGCCTGGACAGAAACAATTGCTTGAGCTTAGAATAACCAAATTCTTTATGAAGAACACTATTGTAAATATAATTTCACCAATATAAGCTCCAATGATTCCCATCAAGCATACCAAAATTTTTGGGGTTCTAGATTTGCACCCTAATCGAGAAGGGGATTGTTCAGGTCCTCTACTCGAATCTAGACCAACATGGAACTAACCCTAGGCTTTGGGTCCCCTACCATAGGGTCAGACCTCTGGATAAGGATATATTCCTTATAGATTTATCACCTAAACTAAAAATGACTAAGAAAAAGGAGAGATAAATGGGTAACAAATCATGAAAACATGTAAAGGAGGTGATGCACCAGTAATGTGATTATTCATCCACTCTATTTGAACTTTTAATAAACACTAATGATATTGGATTTGAAACTCTAAATGGTTGTATATGCATTATTATTTCATGAAAAGGTTCACAAAATGATCAAAACCTAAGGGAATTGATGGGGAGACCTAATTCAAAGCACTAACTAGTCAATGTATCCACTTGATAGCTTTAATCAAATGACATTTAAAACTAAACATGACCTATAAAATAATATAATCTAGTAACTAGGTGGTATTCAAGATTTTATAAGGGAGATATTTATACCACATATGCAAATCAATCTGACATTAACACACTATACCAGAATCATGAAATCAAAAAAGAGTTCTTTATTTATCTCAAGAGGTAACAAAGATCAAATATAGGCAGCGTCTATTCATGCCCAAGAGAGGGATCATCAAGCTATTTTCAAGGCATGGAAGCCTATATTTATAAAAAAATAATGAGAGAGAGGGAACTGTGTGTTGGAAAATGGATAACTACTTTTGATGGATTAACACCAATTCGAGGATACTATTGAGTCTCGATCTTATCAAGAAGGCACAATTTTAAAGGGCTTTGTAAAATAATTTAATGCTCTATTGATCCTTATCTAGTCACTAGGTCATCATCTCAAGACTCCATGATACTTACACTTGATCTATTTATGAGGACCAACCCTTCATACCTTATAACTAAAAGTTATTCTTGGTCTATTTTGAGTGGTTAGATGTACCTTTTTGTTGAGGTTATAACTGATAACAAATCTCTTTATACATTGAAAACCAATCATATCATTGGTTTTCCTATAGTTTAATGCCTGGTTTTATTTTGTAAACTAAATGTTGACCTTTGTTTGAAATAGGTCTAAAAGACCAATCATGTCTTCAAGGATCTTTTTTGATGATGTTTGGTCCTAAAATATTCACTTTAGCTTGATCTAAATCATGCTTCAACTTTGTTTCCTTTATATTAACTTTCTTAGGTCAAAAACACTATCTCCTTGACCTCTATAAAAAATCCCTCTATCCTCTATCACTCTTTCTGGTATGATTAGACTCTACCAAAATTTGTACTAAAACACCTTTTGATGCAATAAAGACTAAATTTTATCATTTTCTAAGCTATACTGAATTGTGTTCTATGAATTCATGCACTATTATGGCGTGGATATATGTTCCTCACTTATGTCTGAGTTTTTCTCACCTTTAGTAAGGGTTTAATATTCTCACAAGTCACTATAAGTGCAATCTACAGTTTATTATCTAGTTTAAAAGTGGATATTTGCCCACTCTTGCTAATCTAGTAACTGATTAATGCCTTATTTTGAAATATTTATGTGAGATTGATGCCCCTTGTTCTGAAAAGTGTCTCATAGTGTGTTTTGTGTGAGTTGGAGTGATCAAATCATTGGTGCATCAGTGATTTTCACCATGCTTTTATAAGTTTTGTCAACTCTCTCTCCCTTTTCCAAGTAGGTGCTAGTTTAGGCTTAGTGTGGGTGATAGATCCATAAGGAAGTCAACATTCTCTAGATATCTAATCCAATTTTAGGATACTCATATCCTAGGATTAGTCCCACATTAGACTATATTTGAGTAGGAAGGTCTGATCGATCCCCTCCTCAACTAGGGTGCAAATCTAGAATCTCAATAATTACTATCAAATTTATGCCTTGTAAACCATCTAACACTCACCAGAGTGTTATCCATTCTATCTTGAGACTACCTCTTTTACTTATAGGTAATTATAACATAGGTTAGATAAATTCTATTACACCTCAACCATTGAGAATTACTATTCCTAGACCACCACCTAATTCATCTAATCAAGGTAACTCTTTCCTGACCCAAAATTACATAGTCATAACTAAAAGTCCAAGAGTCACCCTCTAAAGCAATTTTACACATTCTGATGCCAATTCCAATTCTAATAAAGACACTATCCTTCCAAAATCCAAACCACCTTTCCTTTCTACTAAGAATCCATATAATATTGGTGAACAACTAAGCAAAATGCTTAAACATATTTTTATCGTATAACTCTTATGTACATATAAAGTTCATCATACCATACTAAATGAATTTATAAAATAACACATGGTACCCAAATACATTATTCCATCCTAGTTTCAATCATTAGTAGGCCATTTGTCCCTTAGTTAATAATTCACATTTAACCAAAGTGATGTATCATCCCTTGGTCCCCTTCAAAATAATATTTTGTACATAAAGTCCATAATTTCCTACCACAAGATCAAGTGGGTTATTATAAAAAATGGTCTAAGTTTAAATGTAGTGTCTTTAAATCTTATTCAAACTTTGGGTTACATAGAAATGCACATGTAGTCAGATACTATTACAATAAAATTTTATGACAATGTTGAGAGAGAATCTTTGAAACCCATTTATTTTCCTATCATTGGTGGGCTTATCACCCACAACACCATTTTCCATGTCATTAAAATTTAACTAGCTTGTAATATAATTATAGGTTATCCTTGTATACATGAAGTATGATAGTCCCTTCCACCTTTCACTAGTCCTTAAATTCCCCCATTCTAGATTAGAGTTAAATATTCTTAGTGATTTACACCCATACTTATATTTAAAAACTTGGATACTGAGTATGGAAACTATAATTATAATCCTAGTACTGAGTATGTGAGAAATAATAATAAAGGAAAAGTTATTGAATCTCCCAAGTCTAATTATATCATTAGTGACCTCATGTCCATTTCCTCTAATCGATGACCTAAATCTATTTCTGCTCACTTTATTATTGAAGAGGCTAGCATAGACACATTGCATTCAAATTATTTTTATGTCAACAAATTTCCCAAATACCCAAAATATTTAGAAGTCCCAAACATACCCATGATAGGCCCAACATGATCTAGAAAAATAATTCCAAGTTTTCTCTATAAGATCCATTCATATTTGTAAAAGACACATCACCAAATCAAGATCAAGCCACTTGTTCTAAATGATATTGGTTGTATGGTGACGGTTTCACCACATGATATCAAAAAACTAAGTACCCCATTCAAAATATTATAATGGACAATCAAGACTATTAGGTAAAAGTTCTTGGGGTAAAAGCACAAGGAATTCTTTAATATATACCCACAATAATGCATGTAGGAAATTGAGGTATTAGATTCACACTACTTGGGGGTGACCCCATAGATTTCAATAATGATACCACTTCATCCACTGATGAAGAGACACTTGGTAGTGATGCAGTATCCCATTATAGTGCCTAAAATGAGATTTTTTACTTGACCCTCTTTGATATCAATGTCATACTTAACATTATACCAAATTATCTTTTGTCCCTCCATAATCTAATACTAATTGATTGTGACCAAAAAGATTCAATTATACCATTGGATGGATTATAAAATTAAGAATCCATCACTAAATTAATGGGGATAAGAGATGGATTACTAGCCAGTGATAATAAACAAGGCTTTGAATTTGCATTAGACCTTATCACCTACTTTGGAGAGTAGGTGAACTTCATTGGTCATAAACAAAGTAAAACATAGAGATCATCTAGTGAAAAACTCTTTGCATTGTCTTTGCATTAGGAAAAAATTAAATGTAAAGACAAGTCCATGGGTGAAACCTATTTCATGCACCCTTGGAAGGGGAAGTTTGCTCATTTCCTCAGGAATACCAATGTCCTCCAAGTCTAACGATTTTAGTTGGGTTCAACATCAATGAATAAGAGAATAGAATATTTTCATAATTAATACAAGACTTTTAAAATCAATTCATCAATTTTCCACTACCATAAATGTTATATTATGATTCTTCTTACATGGGTGAGCCCTATGGTTCATAAGCATGTAAAAAAGACCAATTTCTATCCATGCCTATTAATCTTGAATATGGTTATACAATCCTTATAAAATATACCATGGAGGTGAAAATTAGAACCTATGATGACCCCAAAATAATTTACTTGGGTACATACCTCACTGAGGAACATGAGTTTATTATTATTATCCTCAAGGACTTCATTGATATATTTGCCTAGTCTTATTTCAGCATGTTTTAGACCCATCTCTAGTGGTGCACAAAATTATACATATAGATGAAAATATAATTAAAAATAATATATATAAAGTTCATCCATATATTTATATACTTTTCAATAAAGAGTTAGAGAAACTATTGAGAGCTAGATTCATTCGACCATTGGAGTACTGAGAATGGATATTGAACATTTTTATAATCAATAAAAATCCTCATAGAATTTTCTTGTGTAATGAATTCAAATATATTAAAATATCATTTCTTAAAGATTAATTCCATTATCTAAACATTGACATGATGGTATAATCAATATTAGTCTATGATATTTTGTCCCTCGTGGATGGATTCTTAGGCTATAACTAGATCAAGATTGCACTCGAGGACTAGCACAAGAAAACATTCATCATTGTATGGGGAACATTTTGTTATCATGTCATACCATTTGGATTGAAAAATTATGGGGTAATTTATTAATATGTCATGTTATTTGTCTTCCATGATATGATGTACAACATTATTGAAGACTACGTGGATGATATCCTTGCCAAATACAAGACATGTACAGGACATCTTGAAGTTCTACAAAGAATATTTTAGAGATTTCATGAATACAAGGTACACCTTGATCCTAAGAAATGTGTATTTGGAATCACTTCAGTAAAATTTCTAGGATTCATTATGTTACACTAAGGAATTGAAGTTGATCTTTCTAAATTCAATGCTATTATGGAAATTACACCTCCTTCTACTCTAAAACAACTCTGCATTCTTCAGTGAAAAATTTAGTCTATTCATTAGTTTATTTCCTAATTGGTAGATATATGTCATCCTTTTAATCACATTTTGAATAAAGGTATAAAATTTTAATGGGATGGTAGTTTCCACCATGCCTTTGAATAATTGAATAACTAGTTGTCCAACCTACTAGTATTGATGCCACCTATGCCAAGAAGACCATTACTACTCTACATATATGTAACAAAGAATGTATTGAGGGAAATTTTATATTATAATTATGATTTAATCAAATATCATGAAATATATTATTTGAGTAGGACACTCATAACATACAATAAAAATTATACACCAATTGAAAAGGTTTGTCTAGCAATGGTGTTTACATCTTAGAAGTTATATGTAATAAAGAATGTATTGGGGGAAATTTTATCTTATAATGATGATTTAATCAAATATCATGCAATATATTATTTGATTAGGACACTCATAACATACAATAAAAATTATACACCAATTGAAAAGGTTTGTCTAGCGATGGTGTTTACATCTTAGAAGTTATAGCACTACATGCTAAATATCAAGACCATTATTATTTCCAAGATCTATCTGCTCAGATATTTATTATCTAAGCCACTCTAAAAATCCACGTGGATAAATGGGTAATGTTGTTAAGTGAATTTGATGTGGAATATCATAACCAAAAATCCATCAAGGAGTAAGTTTTAGATTGAGGGTAAAAGCAGGTTTTGAAGGGGCCCTGAAACCCTGTTACAAAGAGCGTAAGAGAGAGCATCAAAGACCACAGGCTAAACCAAAAAAACACTACAAAGAAGTAGCAAAAATAGGTTTTAAATGGACCTGGAACCACCAAATAAACATCCGATCAAAACCCAGAAAACAAAGTTCTGGAAAAACAAAACACTGCCAGGTTTACAAAAGGACCAACTTACAAAAATAAAGCCATAAAACCTGGCAGCCAAAACACTGATCTGAAAGAAGACCAGTAGAAATAGCAAGCTGAAACCAAAAACCAGAAAACCAAACCTGAAAACAGCCCCCAGAGAAAACCAGTCAGTGAAAGGGGGCTTTAGATGAATCTTTTAAGTTTGGGTTGTTATCAAGGAGTAAGTTATTATATATTATCTTGATAAATTCCCTATACTAGATATGTAACCTTTTTTAAATTCATATAGATCAGGAGGAAGATAAAGATCCTCATTGTATGAATAAAATATGTCATAATATTCATCATAATAATGTTAATCCTCAATCTTAAAATAATAATTGTAATATTCAAATCTGAGATTAGACTTAGGATAACAAGTGAGGGAAAATCCCCTCTTATGATGTGATGGATGGAGGTGGTCATAAGATCATAGGAACCCTAATATTGCCTCATCATTTTCAACCATGGCAAGGACTAGGGGTATAGTTCCCTTTCCAATGTAAGAAATATTTTTGTTATTTAAATTTTTTTGAATAAGGGTTTCAGACCTAATTTATACCATAAAATCAGACCCAAGTATCTTTAGGAGAAGACTAAAATAGGAAGTAGAGGTAGCCATAGAGTTAATGAGTTAATTTATTATCTAGGAATCACCCCTATATAAATTAAATCAAATTACATGGAAAATTTATCTAAAGTATTCTTGTAAATTTGAATATGTTTATATTTGGTTTGGTATACTTTTGAAACTTGGTTAGTCAATAATTGTGAATAGCCTAGGATTCTTAGATTTTGAATACCCAACCTATTTATGATAATAATTCTTAATAATAGGGCTTCATATTGTTATCCATTATTTATACACTCAAAATCAATCTTGAAACCAAAGGAAATGTTTCTTCCTCCAAGTGAAATCAGGATAACTAATGCCCCTCAGCCAAGACAACATTTTTCCACATCATAGTAAAGGGTCCATTAATCATTTTTGAATTAATCATAATCATCATCATCATCATCATCATCATCATCATCATCATCATCATCATCATCATCATCCTTGGGGAGTGTTTCTTATTCTTCCAAGATATGGAACATGCAATCAAGAATTTTGGATAACCCTTTTTGTGTTATAGGTTTTGAGATCCAAAAATATCATATGTCTTTACTCTATAGGGACCAAAAATAAGTTTGATGGATTTATAATTTTCCAAGATACTAATAATTTCATTATTGGACTTGGTCAAGATGACTAGTATCATTTTGAAATTTTCCCCATTCAATTTTTCCTTCATATGTTTCTCAATCAGTGAGGTCTTGGGAATTTCATAACCCCTCTTTAGGACATACATAGTGATTATTGTGGGTTTTTTATCCTTGGATAAAGGTTGGGATTTCACCACATTATTTTTGGGTATAAGATAATCAATATACAACCCAATATTCCTATTTAATTTTTTTTGTACTAAGTCAAAGTGTTTAGGATCCCTTTGAGAGAAAAAAATCTTTTCCAAGATGAAAAAACTTGATCTCTTGGATTAAATTTTAAGGGGTCACCTTCATTATATGAATACATGGTCTTCAAAGTATCATGTTATAGTTTATGTCCCTGTTAATCACATAAAACTCTATCAAAATGGTTTTGGGGCCAAAATTCATAGTAAGTATGATGGTCCTAATGGAAGTGTATTGTAGGCTATAATAGACTAAAGTGGTGGAAAAATCATTTTTTCTATAACCAATTTTTTTGAGAAATGAAAAATGGACTATGTTAACATCCACCCCATCATTTACCATTGCTCTCTTTATATAGTTATTATAAATATAAAATAGTGAAAAAAATCTAGATCCACCCTCATAGCCATCTTGACATCTATGGGAAGACTCCTAAGGTCAAATATCTAGCCAATGTCTATTTTTTTTCCCAAGTGGGAGCATGTCTAAGTCATTATGATTAATTTGATCCTAGGGTGGAGGAGTGACAATGGATAGGTACCTCAATCCTAAGTCATCTATAAATTCTGAATGATGGGAAAGATATTTATTAAATAATTCCATGAAGGAGATATGGGAAAATAATTAAAGGTTAAAAACTAAGTCATAGTTTCCCATTGGCTTGGGGTTGATGTTAGTCTCTAAATATTTGTAAAATGGGGATTTATAGGTTTTTACTCTCATTTGAGATTTATGATGTTTGTATATTCATTTGTTTCAAATTATACAACTCCTATCATTCTAGTTTTTTCATGAAGTCCCAATTAGGGAGCCACATTGGGGTGGTTGAGAACTGGTAAATGAATATAATAATTACATACATCTCATGATTAAATGAGCATAATATTTATTATGTTATTTATTAATATATAATAACTCCTTTATCCTAATATTTATAATTTTTTATTATTGAAGGCGTTGAAAAATTCCACCTTAAGCTTTTGGAAGGAATAAATAGATGCATCAGGAAGGCATTAATACTAGTCTTGGTCTATTCCTTCAAGGGAATTTGGAAATATTTTTAAAAATACCCAAACCTAAGTTAGAATATATATAAAAATGGTTTCATATGACTTAATTTTTTGTTTAGGATATCCCTCCCATTTAAACTTATAGATTTTAAGTAGGAGACATGGAAAAAGTACTCCTCATATACTATTATTTATGGGTTCTTTTGAACACATGACATAGGTCCCTATTGCACTAAAGTTTTCCAAAGGCATGGTATGATGAGTTTGAAGAGGAGGGTTTGAATAAGAGGTGGATGATAAATTATTTTGAGTAAAATAAAGAGGTTGATAGGGTAGATTATAGTAGGTAATAAGGTTGTGATCTAGTTGAGTGGACTTAAAAAACATTTGGTAATAAGGTGGAAGAGGGTTACATGAGGAGGTGGGATTTGGTTCTTGTATAGGACTGTACATGGGTGACACATATATTAGAGGAATGAATATTGGTTGCATGTTGCTTTCCATGTTGTTAGGAGGAAATTAAGAAAATTAATCTCTAATATGATTTTGAAAAGGAGGTTGATATAGTGGAGGAATGTTATAAGTTATCATGTTAGGGAATCCATCAGTAAGGATATCCCTATGGTATTGGTTTTAAGTGTAGTTAGAGATAGGTTCATTAGATGGGTATTGTGGTAATTGGTAAATTTATACTAGGATGGGAAATTAGGAAGCATATCCTTGGTTAGAAGGTTTAGAATCCATCCCTTGATTTAGAGTGGCTTGGTTACTCTCTAAATCCCAAATATGACCCACCAAGGTAGAGATTAGTTCATTTAAAAAATAAGTAGTGTTCAATTTGATAACTTATTTTTTGAAAGATTCAATATGGAAATATTGATAACCAATGATGAACCAATGTGTTTTAGAAGATTTAAGAGGATATGTTGGACTTTGATCACATGGTATAAAGATGTTTTATTTATCATTGGGGGTGAGGGGTGAGGATGATTATAGCTTAATCTACCCATTTTTTAGATAATGAATTATATCAATATACTATTTAAATATCCTTTTATTAGTTGTATCTAGGTTTTTAATGATAGTATGATGTCTAGTTAAAATATATGGGTAGGCACCACATCCTATGGTGAATTCACATTGTTATATTCTGGGTAGTTATTGGTAGCTTTAAAGGGGTCCCACACTCCTTTAAGTACTACCTTAGACATATTTTTTGAGTTTAAGGATGAAGGGATTTAAAATTGATTTCCCACATTTTAAGTGTATTTTTTATTCTTATAGATGATTAAGAAGACCTCGCAGGGATTTGGTGGTTCTCCTATAGTTTTTTAGGTCAAAGGTCTATTAAATTCTTATCCAAACATATTTAGGGGATATATAAATACCCATAGAATAAATGGAAGGGGAGATCAAAGGTGGAATAAATAAGATAAAAGAGGATATTAAAAAATTATTATCCTTCCATGTCAGGTTCACCAACTTATGTACATAATTAAAGTGACACGCTAACCTTCATGCACTTTACATCTCAGAGTCTATCTAAGAAAATGGATGAAAATATGATAGGATGATAGATCTATGAGTTTGGTTGAGTAGGTTGAGGTGCAAGGAAAGGGTTTTATAAAACTAGTGGTAAAGGGTGCTTGTGTTGATACCAAAAACACTCTCATGTGTTATATTACTCATTGAGATTTGTAAACTAAGAGGAGATATGATTATAATAACCCTTAGTTTGAATAAGGCCAAGATACAAAAGCTCTTAGTTTATACTAGGTATGAGGAATTAGGTTAAATTAGGTTGGATAACTCTAGGAAACTTAATATCTCTATCTAATGTTATGTCCAATAAATTTCATATCCAAAGTGAATCAAAATATGACAAGGCTAGTCCTGAGGAGGAAGAAAAGGAAGAGTGAAGGTCTAGACTTAGAGATCATTAAATTAATCGGATAACATATAAGGGGGTCTAACGATTGGTTGTAATTCTAAAAGGTCTTGTTTATTAATATCATTAAGTTATTTAATAATAAGTTTTGGAATGGAAAAATTAAATTCCAATTTCATCATTAATACTGATTTTCATGTTACTAGAGTAAACGAGATATCTACCTCTAAGAAAGATGCATGCTTTATAAAGGCATGGTTACTTTGGAATAGTCATCAAATAGTAAAAAGAATGTTTTTTTGAATTTTTAAATTGTATATCTTATCTTTATTATGAATTTTATAAATTTCACTTTCTATTTTGTATATTTGGAGGTAAGGTTTTGGGCTTGTATGCTCTTGACAAGGCTTTGTCTAATTTTGTTTTTGGTGTTTTCTAAAGTGATTTAGAAACAATAGTGAACTATACTACTTTAAAATGTAATATTAGAAATCATAAACTAAATAACTAAAATCAAATTTAAGGATAATGATTTTTTTGTTCTTTTTAATATTTTTACTCATGCAAGTACTAAATAATTAATTCTACATGAATGATGCAAATGTTGATTTTGGTTTTTCCTAGTTTGATTACAATTTTTTTATTATATGCACTAAACAAAAATATATTTTTATTTAATTTTTAATGAAAACGAGTGAAATTTAATATTAAATTTAGGTTTTTTAAAAACGTAAATAAAGAACCAAAATCTGAAACTAAGGTTAGTTTTATGCTATGAAATTTCTAGTTTTTCTTATGATCTAGTCTAGTATGCAATCTAGAGTGCCATTTTTTCATAATTTTCATGATTATATGGAGATAAGATTATTTTATAACTAAATGAATAAATTTATATAATTATTATTTTACTAATTTATATGAGTTTCATTAACATGCAAAGAGATCAACTAGATCTAGTATGCAAGTTTCGATTTTCCTAGCTCTTTGGTGTGTAGATGTGTATATGTGCTTGTTTGATGAATATATGTTTAGAGAAAAATAAAATTATAATAATTTTTTGTCATTTTACTTAATGATAAATTTATCCTAATCTATCCTATATTGAACACAAAACTATGTTATTTGAAGCTTTGATGTACAAATACAAACCAAAGAAAACAAAACTACTTTTTTGTGAAAAATAAGAGAGCAAGGTTTTTAAAAATATTTTATTTTCTAATTTTATGACTATTAATATATCTAATGAATGAGATAAATAATCTAATCAAAACATATCTTCCAACATAATAAATGGTGAGACCAAGTTAAGGTGAATAAATAATTTTGGAAGGTTAAGGTTAAAATTATGACTAAATATGTAAAAAATGCTTATGACTAAATATTAGATCCTAATATCAGTTATTGTTTTTCTCATTCTAAATAAGCACAATTTGTACTAATAATATGCACCATTAAAGTGACTTATAATTTATGGGTCTGTTGACCCAATCTAACACTTGATAAGTCTTTCACTAGGAACTCCTTGTGCCATGATTGTATTATCAATTCATATCTTGGTTGTGGTTGAGTGATGTTGGAGATAACCCAATAAACACAATATACATGCAATATTAAAAATAGTACAAATAATTTACATAATAATATAATTAAATGAGTAACTATATTATTATAATTGTGTGCATACAATATCACCTAAAAGGTGAATTTGGTTTCCACCGAGTGTTACGACATTCACATGGACTCCACTCATTAGCCCTTCCAATAACATTTATAGGATAAAATTCAAAATCACATAATCCAATAGCTTCCTCCACACTCCATCTCTAGGATTATACTTCTATTTTTCTTCCTTATTATGTCTTTGTGTGTGCCTTCTTCTACCTATGGCTCATTTCATAACCATGTGTGTCAATCTATAACATTATATTGAATTGTATATGAGGGTGAGGGTATACATATTTTTATATAATCTAAATGAATTCCACCTCATCCAAAGATAATTCAAGAATCATACCCAATCTTAGGTAGGAGTATTTTTCACATGGAATAACCCACTAACTAAAATCCCCACCTAATCACAAACATACATAATATTTCGTAAACTATTTCATGATAATAGACCAAATATTTCCTAGACTTTTCATAATTATAGACAAAATACTTCTTATATTTCTCATAAAAATAGACCAAAAATTTCCAAAATATTTATGACATCATTACTTTTGAATCATTACAAATAATTTTTTTTTACTTGGGACCACCTTAACCCTAGTTACCTATTTACCATGACTTTAATATTTTGACGTTACTATGACTATTTATGTCAAATATTTACTTTTTACAATGGACCATCATTTTTTGCAATATTGTCTAAAGTAATTTTACTATTACCATGGAATATTTACTTTTTACTTTACAACATTCCATGGTGTGCATCGTTATTCCTTGGTGGGTGTTGATAAATTATAGTATATTTTACTACTAATTAAACTTTACATAAAATTATTTACAAGAAAAATAATAATAGTTAAATTATGGAGGGAAAATTTTGGTTTTGACAGGTCACCTTGTTTCCTCACAAGGTTTGTATTCCTACTAAAATAATGTACTTATGTTAAGTAGTTATTGTTTTGAACTACAAATAAAACTTTATACCTATATATAGTATGAGTTTTAGGTTTAGGTCATGCTTATATTTGAGTAGGGTCAAAGTGGAGATTAAGAACAAGGTAATAGGGCCCAACTAAACATCAAATGTAGTTACCAAGTGAATATATAGTTCTGATGTAGGCCAATATATGTTTAAAACATATTGGTTGGTTGAATAATAGTAAAAAAATTTTCACCTAAGCATGTCACAAAGACTATATGATTGATAATGTGGAAAATATAATAGAGGTTACAATCTATTCTACCTTAAAATGCAATAATTTGCTCAGTTTTCCTTTCTTATTTTGAAGCAAATGCAACAAATTTTCTTTGAAATGTAAGACTAAAAAGAATTATGAACCAAAAAAAATTAAAATGATAAATTTGACCTTGTTAATTATAAATTTATACCACAAAAAATATTATGAAAATATCATCATGTAGTTGAATAATTTATATTGAGAGAGTTTTTAAAAATGCCCCACTAGTGTGTGAATAATATGACAAAAGTTATAACAATATTATACATTTTTATGGTATACCTATTAAAGATGCAAGGAATAGACAAATATAACATTGAAATAAATACCATGACCAAAATTATGGTATTCAATTTGAGATTATATTTATTGTAATAATAGTACAATCCCTACCAGGTATACCAATTTAAGATTCATAGTTTAGTAACTAGGGTTTTTAAGTGCACTTTGAAGTAGAATTACCAAATGGTTAATTAGATTTACTCTAAATTGGATTTGTATCTAATTTTGGAATTAAAAAGTGTAATGACAAATTCAAAACTCAAGACCACATGTTTTACAATTTAAAAAAAATAAATCTAAACAACAAATTTATTTTTTTAATTTTTTCTCCTTTGCTTCCCTAAAGGTCAGAGGTTAGAGGTCAAAACATAACATATATGTCACCATCATTGATATATTTAATTTTTTTCCTCTTTTTATTTATAAATTATATATCTGAATATTATTTTCATCATAAATGGTTTTCCTATTATGCCTCTTCACCCCAACTTCAAGGCCCAACACTCAAGAGACTCAGACCATCCCCTACAAGCTTGTCATGGGAAAATTTTAGGAAAAACATACTTGTGATGTCAAATGGAGAGATTAAAGTGGTGAAAATATATCATTGTGGTCATGAGATAAGTATTTATAGCAAGTAGAAAACTATCATAAAGATCAAATTATCCAAGATGGGCAGCTTGTCAATAACCAGGCTTAAGAGTTCAAAAATATTACCTATAGGCATGTGTGTAAAAAGTGAAGAAAGTTTTTTTTTTTGGATGAATTTTAATAATGAATAATTAAAGAAAGTGAATAATACAAAAATTAAATATCCTATAAATTTTTAACTCATTGAAATATGAATAAAGTGGCACAAAGGGACAGTTAGGGTCACTAGCACAATATTGCTCTCAAATACTCATCATGGGATAGTATAGGTTGCAGTGAGTTTGAGGAGTGGAATAGGGTAAAAAATAATTTTAATACATAATATGAGGCTACACAGACCTCAAATTTTTTTTTGAGGCCAAAACCAAGCAAGGTCATGTCATATTATGCCAAATCACCCTTCTCAAGCTCTCAAATAGACCTATCCTACCAAAGAGGTAATTGTTGGCACATGATAACTCACATGAGGAGATGAATGAGATACTAAGACTATTATTGAATGAGGGGGGTTTATTCACTCAATATTTTTGGTGTTATTTCATTCATCAAATAACACAACTTTATGACCTATCCTTAAGAAGCTAGGTGACCTTAAAACTCTGGTTAAACCCTGAATATGACCATGTGGAAGAGATAGTCCTTCCAAGCACCGAATATGGTTTGAAATGAATTTTTAATAACTTTTATGTCCTCCATGCCTCTCCTAGGCATTTTTTTAGCAAATTTTTGGCATGTGTGAGCTAAATTTATATGGAAATGGCTTAAAACTCTCCATTTTAATCTTGTTTACAAGGTTTTGAGTTGGTCAAACTCTCCTAATTAGTTTTAGAGGGTATTTGAGCCAAGGTAGATATTTTATTATCATGTTTAGGTCATTTAATAATTTTATATGGTCATAATATATACTTAAATCGTTCAACTAAGCCTTAATGAATAATCATTAACAAAATGGCTTCAAGAGGGTAGGGGTATAAACTAGTTGCAAGGTTTCAAAGATAAAAGAGGTCCCAAAATAGATTTAGGAATTTATAAAAATCACCTAAATATAACTTGAAGTCATGAAATAAGGAAAAATATCAAACTTGATCCTCAAGGCTACTTGGAACCTCCTTGGCAAAGAAACTCTCTATATATTCTATTAGCTAGCTAGAGTAAAGACCAGTTACAAGATGGCATCCATTTTATTATCAAAGCTTCATGACATAGAATAACATCTTAATTAATATAATAAGATCTAATAGAGGCCTTTCATGACAAAAAACCAAACCTTCCTTTGGAGGTCATGCCTTGATAACAAAGAGAGAAGGAATCATGAATTCCAATATCAATCTCAAAAGGAAGCATTACAAGAGACCAAGGTTGGGATAGAGGATCTTCACGAGTGCTAAGTGAAAATTGAAGAGATTAAAAATCTTCTAAGAATAATAAAGGTAACTCCATGAGAATGATTTATGATAAAGAAGGTATCAAAACTTTCATGAAGGCTTCCTACGCTACCTTTATGAAGAGTTACATCGACACATGTCCTAAAAGGATAAGACACAATATGAAAACACATTATTTACATTATTGGTGTCACTCTTTCTCTATTTCATAACTGATCTGATCATTATAAGAAACTCATGAGTTCTCTTTTTGTCCTATCCTTCTCTTATTAAAGGTAAAATCTATTGAGGGGGTGAATCAGTGAGCCCATATATTATAATTTTAATTAAAGTCCCTTTCAAAATTATTCAAACAATTATCATATATCAAATTCATCAAGAAACATTAAAAATAAAACTCATTCATTCAATGCATACACAAGATAAAACACATAGTTCCTATGGTAAACCTTCATGGGGAATAAAACCCACTCTCAAGCTTGCAACACAAATGGACTATTATCCTATAATAAATTACAAACAAGAGACTGATCAACTCCTTTAGACCAATAAACCTTGATCATGTCCTCATAACCAAAGGTATTTAATTAAATACCTATTATAAAAGGATCACATGTCCCTAAGATGATCAACTCCTTTAGACCACTTAATTTTAGTAAAATGCCTATTTTACAAGGAAAAACTACTCTTGAGGAAGACCAACTCCTTTAGACCCTCCTTTGATTAGAACACCTCTACCTTAGGATTGATGTCTTCAAAACATAATTATGGATCTATAGATATCACTCTTCTCACCTTTCAACAACTTTTTCACCCAACATACCCTATTGGCCAAAGCACATTACATATCCCAACTAAACCCACTCTTCAAATCTTCAAACTCAATGCATCCTTTATAGCAACAACTCTGTCACAACTTCAAAAACATGACCAAATGGTTATACACACATTCCAGACACTAATCTACCTCTTAGATCAACCACCAAGCTCACACAGTCTTCACCTTACCTTCACTCACACTCAAATAGTAAGAGCACTATTTTGTCAACATAATTATGACCAACATGTCATACAAATAGTCCTCAAATTGATCTACTCATCAAATCATCCATAAGTCACTCTACCCCTCCTTTTATCCCAAATCCACATACACAAGCTTCTCTCAAAAACTCTCCTAAGTCTCTCTCAAATAGCCTCTTGAGTGATGAGACCATAAAATGGCTCATTTTATCCATATGATAACATCCCTTTTCGCTTGAATAAAAATTGGATCGAAGTGTAATTTCTAAACTTATGATTTATCTAGAATTAAATAGAGAACTAATACTTGGTCATTTCTTTATAAATCATTATCATCTTTCTTATTTATTCTTATTACTAAATCTTTGGAAAAAGTTGTTAATATATGTATATATAACCCACAATAAGCCATATTAGACATAAGAATGAGGTAACAACTAAGTATCAACTTCAAGGTGAGCTACAAGCACTCTAGACATAGCTACAGACTCACTCAAATCTACTACGAACTCACTTAGTTCATATCTATGGACTCAACCAGTAGCTCTATATCCATACACTTCATTAATTGAAGACCAACTCAAAACATCAAGTGTCAAGGGACTCTATCATAGTCATCAATAGTTTGAAGAATAAAACTTGAAAAAAATCTATGGAATCTATAGGTTTCATATCTATAGACTTTGTAGGACTAGAATCTATGGACTCTACAGGTTGAGATGTCTACAAACTATGCATATCTATGAATTGTGCCTATCTACAAATTGTGCTTATCTATGGAATGTGTGCCCATCTACGAAATCTTTTCTTAGGCTCTTCAATTTTATATTTTACATCTAAATTTATATTTATGGAAGCTCATTTCATAAATAATTCTCTTCATATTTCATGAAGATTGAGCTTATGTTGTAAATAGATAATAACATCTCTCTCCATATTTTATGGAAGATTGAGGTAAGCTAAAATATCTGAGTTTTTATGTTTCTCTCCATATTTGGTGGAGAGCATCTAGTATTTTTATTCCTCAATAAGGATTTGGTTGGAAGAATGATATTATAAATTCAACCTCCCACACCATTGTAATCAATCTTTATCAATAATACATTTTGAAGCTTTGTGACACAAAAACAAATTGGGAAAAGTTAAAAACCAGCAATGGCTACTTTTACCACCTACAATAAATACTTGGTTTCTAAATTTTTATGCTCTCATTTTCAGCATTGCTTGGGCTTCCGTTCTTCAAACATATTTTCCAATATGCTCCATGGGGTTGACATCAAGAAAGACAAGGTGAACTAAAGTTGTGCAAAGGTATCTAGTTTCTTTTATTTCACTTTTAAATTTATTTATAAGTTTTGTTATTACATAAAGATCCATTTTTATTTTTATTTTGAGAAGGAAAAATAATTAAATATCCCCACACTTTAAACATATTTACATTGGCATGTATAAGTACATGCATGATATTAGGTGTGGGAGAGAAGGAGAAATAAAATAGTCTCAGTAATAAATAAAGAATGGGGCTTAGTAAAATCAAGTTAATGACTTTGATAATGGTATATAGTTTTCAAAATTATTCAAATATTTCAAGCATAAAAATTTATTTTATGATGAGAATTATTTTGTGGTCAAAATAGAGTTATGTAGGCACAACAGGAAATTCTCAACACAAGAACCTGCTCTCGCCTCATTTTTTAAAAAAAGGGTGTAGCATGAGAATTCCACACAAGAACATGTATCAAAGATAAATCAAGGATAGAAATAAAATTTACACACAAGAACCTATCCTTGACAAATTTATTTTATTGACCAATTTCATTAGAAAATTTTTCCTAAAGGATTCTACAAGTTAAAAATAATTTTATAGGTCAAATCTGAAAAGACTATTTGAAAATGAGAACATCTAACTCATGCATTTATATCTTAATTTTTTTTTAGATAAATGAACAACATGCATGAGGACATGCATGAGGTTAGGTGTGGGAGAGATGATGAGACCATAAAATGGCTCATTTTATCCATATGATAACATCCCTTTTCCTTGAATAAGAATTGGATCTAAGTGTAATTTCTAAAGTTATGATTTATTTAAAATGAAATAGAGAACTAATACTTGGTTATTTCTTTACAAATCATTGTCTTCTTGATTGTTGATTCTTGTTACTAAATCTTTGGAAAAAGTTGTTAATATATGTATATGTAGCCCAAAATAAGCAATATTAGACATGATCATGAAGTACTAACTAAGTATTAGCTTCAAGGTGAGCTATAGGCACTTTAGACATAGCTATAGACTCACTCAAATCTACTATAGACTCAGTTCATATCTATGGACTCAGCTAGTAGCTCTATATCCATATAGTTCATTAATTGAAGACTAGATCAAAGCATCAAATGCTAAGGGACTCTATCATAGTCATTAATAGTTTAAAGAATACAACTTGAAGAAACTATATGGACTCTACAGGTTTCATATCTACAGACTCTATAAGACTAGAATCTATGGACTCTGTAGGTTGAGATATCTATGAGCTATGCTTATCTACAGACTGTGTCTATTTATAGATTGTGCCTATCTATGGACTGTGTGCCCATCTATGGATTCTTTTCTTAGGCTCTTCAAGTTTATAGTTTGCATCTAAATTTATATTTGTGTAATTTCATTTCATAAATAATTATCTGCATAGTTAATGAAGATTGATCTTTGTTGTAAATAGATAATAACATCTCTCACCATATTTTTTGGAAGATTGAGATAACCTAAAATATCTAAGTTGTTATGTTTCTCTCCATATTTGGTGGAGAGAATTTAGGATTGTTATTATTGAATAAGGAATTGGTTGGAAGCATGATATTATAAATGAAACCTCCCACACCATTGTAATAAATCTTTATCAATAATACATTTTGAAGCTTTGTGACACAAAAAAAATGGAAAAAGTTGAAAACCAACAATGGCTACTTTTCCCACATGTAATAAATACTTGATTATTGACTTTTTATGCTCTAATTTTCAACATTACTTGGGCTTCCATTATTCAAACATATTTTCCAATATGCTCCATGGGGTTGACATCAAGAAAGACAAATTGAAATGAAGTTGTGCCAAGGTATCTAGTTTATTTTATTTCACTTTTAAATTTATTTGGAAATTTTATTATTGCATAAAGATCCATTTTATTTTTGATAAGAAGAAAAAAAAAATCAAATATCCCCACACTTTATACATATTTATATTGTTATGTATGAGGGCATTCATGAAATTAGGTGTGGGAGAGAAGGAGAAATAAAATAGTCTTAACAATAAATAAAGAATGGGGCTTAGTAAAATCAAGTTAATGAATTTTATAATGGTATATAGTTTTCAAAATTATTCAAATATTTCAAGCATCAAAATTTATTTTATGCTAAGAATTATTTTGTGATCAAAATAGAGTTATGTAGGCACAATAGGAGTTTCTCAACACAACAACCTGCTCTCACCTCATTTTTTTTTTTAAAAAGAGGGCAGCATGTGAATTCCACACAAGATCTTGTGTCAAAGAGAAATCAAGGATTGAAAGAAAATTTACACACAATAACCTATCCTTGATAAATGTATTTTATTGACCACTTTCATTGGAAAGCTTTTCCTAGAGGATTTTATAAGTTGCATATAATTTTACAAGGTCAAATCTAAAAAGACTATTTAAAAATGAGAAAATCTAACTCATGCATTTAAATCCCAAAGAATTTTTAGATAAAGTAATGACATGCATGAGGACATGCATGAGGTTAGGTGTGGGAGAGATGATGAAACCATAAAATGGCTCATTTTATCCATATGATAACATCCCTTATCCTTGAATAAGAATTGGATCTAAGTGTAATTTTTGAACTTATGATTTATTTTGAATGAAATAGAGAACTAATACTTGGTTATTTATTTATAAATCATTGTCTTCTTGCTTGTTGATTCTTGTTACTAAATCTTTAAAAAAAGTTGTTAATATATGTATATGCAACCCAAAATAAGCCATATTATACATGAGCATGGGGTACCAACTAATTATTAGCTTCAAAGTGAGCTACAAGCACTCTAGACATAGCTACGAACTCACTCAGATCTACTATGGACTCACTTAATTCATATCTATGGACTCAACTAGTAGTTGTATGTCTATACAGTTCATTAATTGAAGACCAGTTCGAAGCATCAAATGCAAAGGGACTCTATCATAGTCACCAATAGTTAAAATAATATAACTTGGAGAAAATATATGGACTCTATAGGTTTTATATATATGAACTCTATACAACTAGAATCTATGGACTCTATAGGTTGAGATATCAATGAACTATGCATATCTACAGACTGTGCCTATCTACAGACTATGTGCCCATCAATGGATTCTTTTCCAAGGCTCTTCAATTTTATAGTTTACATCTAAATTTAGATTTGTGTAATTTCATTTCATAAATAATTCTCTTCATGTTTCATGAAGATTTAGCTTATATTGTAAATAGATAATAACATCTCTCTCTATATTTTGTGGAACATTGAGATAAGCTAAAATATCTAAGCTATTATGTTTCTCTCCATATTTGGTGGAGAGCATCTAATATTGTTATTCCTAAATAAGGAGTTGGTTGGAAGCATGAATTATAAATTCAACCTCCCACACCATTGTAATAAATATTTATCAATAATACATTCTAAGGATTTGTGACAAAAAAAATTTGAAAAAAGTTGAAAACCATCAATTGCTGCTTTTCGCACCTACATTAAATACTTAGTTGTTGATTTTTTATGCTCTCATTTTTATTATTGTTTGGGCTTCCATTATTCAAACATATTTTCCGATATGCTCCATGGGGTTGACATCAAGAAAGATAAGGTAAACTAAAGTTGTGTTAAGGTATCTCGTTTCTTTTATTTCACTTTTAAATTTATTTGTAAGTTTTGATATTAAATAAAGATCCATTTTGTTTTTGAGAAGAATGAAAAAGAAACAAATATCTCCACACTTCATACATATTTACATTGGCATGTATTATAACATGCATGAGATTAGGTGTGGAAGAGAAGGAGAAATAAAATAGTCTCAACAATAAATAAAGAATGGGGCTTAGTAAAATCAAGTTAATGACTTTGATAATGGTATATAGTTTTCAAAATTCTTCAAATATTTCAAGCATAAAAATTTGTTTTATGCTGAGAATTATTTTGTGGTCAAAATAAAGTTATGTAGGCACAACAAGAAATTCTCAACATAAGAACCTGCTCACACCTCATTTAAAAAAAAAGAGGACAGCATGAGAATTCCACACAAGAACCTGTGTCAAAGAGAAATCAAGGATAGAAATAAAATTTCCACACAAGAACCTATCCTTGACAAATGTATTTTATTGACCACTTTCATTGGAAACTTTTGCCTAGAGGATTCTACAAGTTACAAATAATTTTACAAGGTCAAATCTGAAAAGATTATTTGAAAATGAGAACATCTAACTCATGCATTTATATCTCAAAGAATTTTTAGATAAAGGAATGGCATGCATGAGGACATGCATGAGGTTAGGTGTGGGAGAGATGATGGGACCATAAAATGGCTCATTTTATCCATATGATAACATCCATTTTCCTTGAATAAGAATTGTATCTACGTATAATTTTTGAAATTATGATTTATTTAGAATGAAATAGAGAACTAATAATTGGTTATTTCTTTATAAATCATTGTCTTTTTGCTTGTTGATTTTTGTTACTAAATCTTTGGAAAAAAATATTAATATATGTATATGCAGCCCACAACAAGCCATATTAGACATGAGCATGAGGTACCAACTAAGTATCAAATTCAAGATGAGTTATGGGCAATATGGACATAGCCATGGACTCACTCAAATCTACTATGGACTCACTCAATTCATATTTATGGACTCAACCAGTAGATCTATATCCATATAGTTCATTAATTGAAGACCAGTTCAAAGCATCAAATGCCAAGGGACTATCATTGTCATCAATAGTTTAAAGAATACAACTTGGAAAAAATCTACAAACTCTACAACACTAGAATCTATGGACTCTACAGGTTGAGATATCTACAAACTATGCATATCTATAGATTGTGCCTATCTATGGACTGTGTGCCCATCTATAGATTCATTTTTTAGGCTCTTCAAGTTTATATTTTACATCTAAATTTAGATTTGTGTAATTTAATTTCATAAATAAATTTCTTTATATTTCATGAAGATTGAGTTTATGTTGTAAATAGATAATAACATCTCTCTCCATATTTTGTGGAAGATTGAAATAAATTAAAATATCTGAGTTGTTATGTTTCTCTCCATATTTGGTGGAGAGCATCTAAGATTTTTATTCCTGAATAATGAATTGGTTGGAAGCATGAGATTATAAATGTAATCTCCCACACCATTGTAATCAATAATACATTCTGAAGCTTTGTGACACAAATATAATGTTCTAATTAAAATCCTCTTTTGAGGAATGATTTGGCCACTCATTCCAAGGAAGATGGATAAATTTATTTCTTTATTATGTAATTATGCTTTTGAATTGTTATTCTTTATTTTCATGTAAACATTTATTTTCTATAAACTTTGTTGTGAACCTGTAGGTGTTTTATGTGTTGATCATTTATTTTCAATTCAACAATTTACTTTCCTTTATTTTCAGTTCAAAAATTTACTTTCATGTAAGTGTGATTTACTTTCCTTCAAGTGTGATTTACTTTCTTGCAAGTGTGATTTACTTTATGCAAGTGTGCTTTTCAATTCCAATAAGTGTGGTGTGCCTTTCAATTTCTATAAGTGTGGAGTGTAGTACAAGGGACCGATTACTAGATATCTCTTTATCCTATTATAGACACCATTTGGACACCATCCCTAGATTGACATTATTAAATGATGAATTGATGACTCATCATTGATTATACTCACCCATTCTACCTCTTTTAGTCTTATTAGGTCCAATGACCTATGTGATCACCTTCAACACCTTGCTCAAACTAGCATGTCTAATCCTCTTTACTCACTATAGGTCCTCACTGACCTATACCTTCTCTTTTAAAGGTTAAATCCTTTACTTGGTTCCACACTCTCACTACTATTTTCAATCATACAAAATATTCCACACAAATCTAAAAACCAACACATTTGGTTTCACTAGATATAGAGCAATCATGAATTAACAAGATCATAATATTTCTTTATCAACCATAAAACATGCATCAACCATATTTATTTATTTCAAATAGGCCTAAGTCACTTTTAGGTCCTATGGAGACCCATTCACATTTTTGATACATCTCTAAGCAAATTAAAAACACATGACCACTTACAAATACATATTTCCACTCCTTATGTCCCCTAGGGCATCCTCAAATGATCAAAATCACCTTAGCTCACCTCTACATATGTTTAATCAACTCAAATAGAGACCTTATAAATAGGAACACCATTACCGAATAAACACTCAACTTCTTAAGCATTGTTCATACTCAACATAGATTGATCATACCTCAAAAAACCACACTGAGCATACTCATAGAGTCTAAAACACTATCAAATAGAAAAGTCATCAAGAGACATCAAAATAGCACCAAAACAAGTTCAAATACTCTTCTTGGGTTAATTTCAAAAAAAACATGAACACAATCAACTTCTAGTCTAAATATCTTTGACTATATACACTTCTAGATCTTCAAATCCATATTTCCAAATGTGCTTTGGAGTCCTCTACATATTTTATTTTTACTACATGAGTAAATTCATATTATATTGAAAGATATGGACCAAAGATTAGACATTGGTATTTCCCTTAGCAAATTCAAATATTCAAATGGCAATGGTCATAGTTAGACCATAGAAACTTTGCTTGCATTTCGTGTCATCTCAAATTTGGATCAATCTTTCACCATTGATCTTATCCAAACATTAATGCATAGTCTATCAAAGCCAAATGTTAAATAATAGTCACTTTAACCTAATCTCATGTAATATCATAATGTTAACTTCACCTACTCTATCGATCTATATGTATCAACCAGGTCTTTAATGATCAATGCTCACCGTTTAATCAAACTATATGAATACCTACTCACTATTGGATCCTTATCTTATACCTTTAATAAATCATTAAACATCATTCACTTATCCTCATCTCATTTCTTCTTGACTTCTTGGAGAAACACACACTATTGATCTTGCTCAAGATTTAACACTTTCAAAAATGACTAAGTATGGGGACCCTTTCAAGATGCCTGAGTAGCCATTTTTGAACCTTAATAACTTCTTCTGCACTTCAACACTTGATCTCAAATTTGGAATAGATGATACCCTCACATAGGAGAATCTAACCATTTAACAAACTACTCCTATAACCTTCACGTATGTGAGATATAACACAGTTAAAATTCATTCTAAAAAAAATCTATCATAGAGCCAACTAAGTCAAAACCTATTTGAGAGGCCAACTTTGAGCAAGCATAAATTTTGCCATGCTTCAGCACATGATCTAGAATTTAGCATAAATCAACTATTATCAAAACTAGATAAACCCATATGATTATATTTTCCTAACATATTCACATGTGTAAGATATAACACTATCAAAATGCTCACTTGGCTCTTTCTTCCACATTGCAAAATTGGCTAAGTATGGGAAAACACAATCAAATTTCTTGGAAGCTTAACTTTGCATATGCACATATTTTGATGCATTACATCCCATGATCTAAAAATTAGCAAAAATAAACTAGGCATAAAAATGAAGAAACCCATATGATAATTTTTTCTTAAAAACTCCTTGCATGTGAATTTTGACCTCATCAACATGCTTACTCATCTCTTTCTGGCCACATTGTAAATTTGGTTGTATAGGAAAATAATGAATTCTAACTAAGAAGAAAACTTTGTACCCTCATATATTTGACTATGATTCGATGTATGAATTAAGATTTAGTGCATAATAACTAGGTATAAATGTGATCACAACCATATGATCATCTCCCCTTGACTCATTCCCACATGGTAATGGTGACATCATTAAACTGCCTACTCAGATTTTCTACCACTAGACCCAAAGTGTTATGATGAAAACTATAGAATACTAGATGAATTAAACTTATACATACAAGATCTAAAATCATAGATAACATCTTTAGGGACCTCTTATATATGATCCAAAAATCATAATCATCCCTAAACATCTCTAATCATGCCAAAACTGAAGATCAACCAAACCAACATAAAGCACACTAGAACAAGCACATTACACACTTTATCATTGTTACATAAGCTATCAAATCACTTCATCCACTCAAAAAGACACCTCCATGACATCACCATGACATCAATAAAAAATCTCCAACAATCTCCCCCTTTATCATTAATGTCAACAAACATCATATATAGCAATATACAACTCACCTTCTCTCTCTTCAAGAACTCCCTCAATAGGAACTTTCTCCCCCTTTGACACAATGAAAAAGTGAGTAGAAACTGATCTTAAGGACATGAAAAGAATAACAAAATAGGAAATACCATCTTATAAATATGATACAATCTCCCCCTTACTTTGACCATATCTCTTCTTGCCTTGACAACATCCTTCTTTCTCCATGCCAACACTTACTTCAACCAAGCACTAGAACCAATGAAGATAGAGTACACAAAACATTGAAATCTGATGAAACTTACTAAGAGACATCTAAGAGGGACCCCCCATAATATTTTTGATTAATTTCACCACTTGATCATCGTCATATCTCCACACACCATGAAGTATCACTACACAGGCTTACAAACCTTCTCTCTTAAAACACTTCCATGACCACCAAAAGAGAAACATACCACTCATCAATCAAGAAATATGTTTTAATCCATATTAAGAACTCACCTTGAAACATTCATGCTTTATTATTTTGGATAAACTAAACAAAATCACTCTTCTTCTTACTAGGCATGTTTAGTCCTCTTATAGGACTACCTAAATCCTATAGAACCCACAAATTTTAGTAGACACACATTCCAAACCTAAAAATTAATATCTAGAGCACTCTAATATTCCCCCTTAAGAACACCAATTTTAATCAATAGGTTTATCCTTTGAAACATACTTCTTTGACAAACCTACTAGCTAATTAGCCCTCCATTTTAACATTAATAAGAATAAATTGATAACCACAAACCTTCAAATCTTTGTGAAGATTTATTTGACCACCCATTTAGTCCATTTAACAAATTAAGAATCCTTAGACCTCAACTCATAAGGTAGACCACTTTTTTAGCAGAGTCTAAAACCTTAGAATCTCAAAACAAACAATGTCAACATAGCACCTTCCAGTCAACATCCACGTTTGAAACCTATGTACACTTGGAGACAACCATTACACACATCTAGACTAAGATTTGAGCTTCTACACCATTAGGAACCTTGAATTACTATAACCCATTTTAGGACCAACAAGCTCTTAAGAATAGAATGCAAAACCCGAGAGCAACCAAAAATTTTCAATTTGGATTCAACATACCATTAGACCAAAAAACACCTGGATCGCATCACAAATAAGTGCACAAATTATTATATGCATCAAAATCTTATTTTGATTTCATAAATCGCATTATGCCATCTAGATATATCTATTCTAGCCCTACACTATAGCTCCTTCACAAACCTCTAGAGTAAACTCATGAACTTGTTGCTCCCCCTTAACCAAAGACCTTCTCTAATTAGCATTAACATCTTGAGTACACAAAATTGATTCTCCATTCCTTCTTACTCAGATTCAACTACTCAGTCCTCTAATCCTAGGACTTAACCAATTATAAATCTTCCCCTAACTTCATGCTTCATCATGAATAGGACATCTTCAAATACTTTATACCAGAACATCCAACCCATGATCAACAAGCTAACTCCTTCTCAAGAAAGGACCACTGAGAATATTTACAAATTTATATACTCCAATAGAAGATATATAGAAGAATGCACAAACATACCTTGTTTACATAAAATCTTATAAAATAATATCTAAAATCCACCAAGCTTCCCCAAACTGACACGTGTCTCCTTGAAGCCTAGATAAAGAAACCCCTTTGACATAGTGAGACTAAAAGTCCCAAAACTTAGGAGACTCCCATATCTCCATATCTTTCTCTAACTTGTAGTCTTAATTGACTTTAATTGAATCCTTGACTTTATTTTTTTCTTCAGATTTGTCAATAAATGTTGTTAATAGAAACTCTTGACTCTCCTTCATCTCTGATTCTTTTTCCACCTTGGCAAACAATCCATCAATACTCTTAGACTCAATAGGGTTAGTCTTCTTAGTTTTTAATACCTAAAGTATCCATACCATAGTTTTACCCTTCTTATTTTCTACAACCATATTACTTACTTGATCCTTGAGCTTATCTTGCTTTACATCATAGATTTCTAGAGCAACTTTCTTATCAACCTTATGACTAGAAGAATTGGCAATGATTAACTTTAGTTTCCATAGATAGGTTTGTCCTTTCTCAAACCTTATAGGAGATTTATATCCTTTAACATACATATTGACCAAATTTGACATCTAGTCAAATGAGGTCAACTCCTATAATTTTGAAATTTTTAATAAGGTTCTCATATGTCCCTTTTGCTATCGTGTTAGTCTATTATCTCACTTAGCCATGTCTTAGTCTTTGTTGAAGCTCATTTTCCTTAAAATGGCCTATTCAAACCTAGTCAAAATTGGTAAAAGGTCCATTTGTGTCTAATTTTTCCTAATATGAAATTTATCATGTTTTAATATGATCACAAGTCATAAACTAGTCATTTATTGGGTCTCATGTGAAAAAGGGGTCTTTTAGCCACCTTTTAACCTATTAAATGACTTGTACTTACTTTTATGCTATAAAATTTGGCTTCAAGGTCAGTTTCAACATGTTTCATGTCAATATCTTGTTAGTGGACAATTGGAAGTTAGGTTCATCAAGAAATAAGTAGTTTTCCCTAAAAATAGGGCCTTTCCAACACTTGTACAGACTTCTCAAGCTCCTTGGCAGAAAAAAATCATGGTGGGGTGACTCTTCACCTCCATAAAATCCATATCCACATTTGTTTTTCATATTTTTCACAAAAAATTTCATTTTCAACTCATTTCTCTTCTTTCTCCATTGGCATGCCAAGGAAGGGCAAGTTCAAGCACTCACTATGGAATCTACAGGTGGAGTTAAAGGAAAATGATTCTATAGGTGGATAAAAATCTGATTTAAATTCACAGTCATAGAAATAACTCTCAATTTTATGGCTTCTCCTTCATGAACAATGGTTAACACTCTAGGTAACTTTTTATGCGTATTCAATCATGAGGGGGTCTCTTTTTAAATCTGTTTCAACTTTTATTGATTTGGATTGATGGAATGGTTTGTTTCAGGTGCTCCCAATTTTTTTTAAATAGATTATTATGCTTATTTTTGTGTTTACAACTTCAAACGCCTTCTCTTTCAATGCCACTTGAAAAAGGATTCAAAAATGAGCTTGTTTTCCAAGTTTGCAGCTATGGGTGAGAAATTTGAATTTTTCCAATGTGGAGGAGGATATTTAAGGTGATTGATATGCTTGAAATATTTTTTTGAAATGTCCTTTCATCAAATTCTCTTGTGATAATCCACCAACACACCCCTACAAGGCAAATTTCCCATAGTCTCTTTGCTCACTACCTTGTTTCCAAAATGTGCTTACAATCAGCTTTCTAAGAGGTTAACACAGATGTATGGAAGATGACATGTATGGTTAAATTCATGTTTGAGGTCTTTAAATTCCCCAAATATATTTTTTTCCATGTTTATGAAGTTAGGATGCAATGTAAGGCAAGATTTTCATTCAAAAGATGAGCTTGACTATTTTGCGTTGATAGTCCCTAAATTTGCAAAATAAAGATCTTGAGGGTTATTTAGAATATCATATGTCATGACAAAGATATTTTTCAATACTCTTTGTTTGAGCATCTAATATAAATATCCACATGCTACAACCTTTCCAATTTTGAGGGAAAAAGGAGGAGTGGAAGATGGTTTTTGAAGGCCTCAAAATTTCCAAAAACTCACTAATTTGCAACAATGATGTCTAAAGGAAAATGACTAAAAATGACTTTTTTTTTTGAATTTGGGGATACCTAAGACATTCCATAAAGTTTAAGTCATTCAAACTTGTCTAAAGGGTAATCCCAAGTCAATAATACAAAAGGCAAGGTCATGTTCAATGTTTTGACCCCCTAATGCAAGCCTTATGTCTATATAACAGGGTTCTGAATGGCCACCTACAGCTGAGGAAGATAGTGAGGGAATAATTTAGAGTTTGAGCTGGGTTTTAAGTCATTTAGGATGGATACAAGTGAAACAATTTAAATATGACCTTAGAAGGCAATAGTGGGAACCCAAAAACCCTTAAAAAGACCTTTGCCAAGCTAAAAAAATCCACTAAATAGAGGCAGGACTATCTCAGTCCAGCGAAGGTAGAGCTATACTAGTTTAGAGATCAAATCATGGTAATGTGTTTTGAAAGGACTCTAAGTGAAAATAATACATGGTGAATCCCTACCAAAATTGTACTTTGAATTAATAAAGATAAGTATTTTGCCTCATTCAAAGAATTCACTAAGTGTAAATGATAGTGTTTAGTCTTGTGCAAGTGTGATGTCTATTTGCCTTCACATATTATTCCTACTAGTACCTAGTGTGTTGTGTTCTATTTATTGAAGTTCAACAATAAGTGTCAAGTGAGGTTGTAGTTATAGTGAATATCTCATTCAATAGAGTGTCATAGAATGCCTATTGCCTAAGTCTTCCTAACTTATGCTCTCTCCTAAACCCCATGTTGAATCATTGATGTGAGAGGGAGAGAGAGTTGATATTGAGTGAAGTGTATGTGTAACTTGTTATTAGTTTCAAGTTTATGACTAAGAGTGTGATTATAGAATACATTTGGTGTATCACCTCCATATATTAGGTTTACTTTCATGTCATTTATTAACTCTTTTCAACCCCAAAGTGTTAGTTTTAGGATATGTGCTTAAGTGATGAATCAAGGGGAACTAGCCCCTAGTCTAGAGATCCACCCCACAATAGGGATACATAAAGCCTTGGGGTGATTCCATTATCTCACTTGAATAAGGAGAATCTTGTCCCATCTCCTCATTGGGTGCAATTTCAAGTGACAACAATACATTGAAGACCTCTTAACACTATTTGGATAGAATCTAGTAATATGTCCACTCTTATGACAAATAAAACTAATAACATAATTCAACATACCTATTGACTGATCTAAGTTATGATTTATGCAAGACCAATTGATTCTTCTTCCAAGGCTTGATGTGGACACATTATTGACTGACTTCCTTTTACAGTCCTTAGCTCTATGACCAGACTTATTACATGTATAACAATGACCATGAAATAAACTATCACACCTTAAAGCATTTGGTTTTCTAATAGACCTTATTGAATTTCTCTTGACTTAGTCTAAATTTTTTTTATCTTCTTCAAGCTTTCTTATCTTGACAACAAATTTCTCATCTTCATCCATCAATGAACCTAGCTTGGTTTCTAATTGAATTATCTCATCCTCTTTATCTCTTATATTTGAAATTTTAGCCATTAACTAACCTCTAGAACTTGGATAATTTCCTTATCACTCTTAGCTTCTTTAGCCATGCCATCCTTTATTATACATGCTTTCTCTATCATACTTTCATGAAGAGAATTGACTTGTGATTTAAGACATTTCATCACATACCCCATCTTGTGATTCCTCTTCTTCTGCTCCTTTAGATCACCAAGAGTACTCATGAGCTTAGATTCTAGATCAACTTCTTCCTTGCTATCATCTTCTCTACTATTACGACAAGCTTCTTTATCAAACATGATGTCCTTTTCTTTTGAACATAAACTTATATTATCACTTACTAATTAAACCTTGATATTATTGATAATATTCTTATCCTCTTTGGTATCTTTCTTCAACGTACATATCTAATCGTTAAGTGCCTTGATCATAGCCTTCCACTATTGATTTTATTTATTCAACTACTTAGCCATATTTTTACCTACTTAGGATCACCTTCAATCTATTAGTCTTCCTCCAAAGGACCCGTTATGATACCGATTATTAGAAGTATAATCCACTAAAAGGGGGGGGGTGAATCAGTGAGCTTAGATATTACAATTTCAATTACATTTTCTTTCAAACTTATTCAAACAATCATTATATATCAACTTGATCAAACAACATTAACAAGAGAACTCATTCATTCAATGCATACAAAAGATCAAAAACATAACACATTGTTACTATGGGAAACCCTCATGGGAAATAATACCACTCTCAAGCTTGCAACATAAATAGACTACTATCCTATAAGAAATTACAAACAAGAGACTGATCAACTCCTTTAGACCATCAAACCTTGATCATGTCCTCCTAACCAAAGGTATTTACTAAAACACCTATTATACAAGGAACACCTTCCCCTAAGATTATCAAATCCTTTATACCACCTAATTTTAGTAAAACACCTATTTTACAAGGAGCAACTACCCCTAAGGAATACTAGCTCCTTTAGACCCTCCTTTGATAAGAATAATTCCACCTTAGGAATTATGTATTCAACACCTGATGATGGATCTCTATATATCACACTTCTCACCTTTCAACAATAAATCTATCACCCAACACACCCTATTGCCTAAATCACATTACATACTTGAACCAACACATAAAGATCAATTAGGACACATTACATATCCCAACTAACCCCACTCTTCAACTTTGCAGACTCAATTCATATTTTACAACAAAAAATCTATCACAACTTTAACAACATGGCCAAATGGTCATACACATAGTATACACACTAATATACCTCTTAGATCAACCACCAAGTTCACATAGTCTTCATTGTACCTTCACTCACATTCAAACAACAAGAGCACTATTCTACCAATAGAATTATGACCAATAGGTCATACAAATAGTCCTTAAACTGATCTACTCATCCATAGGGAAATTTAACCCTCATTTGATCTCTAATTAACATATACAAGATTCTCTCATAAACTCTCCCAAGTCTCTCTCAAATAACCTCTTGAGCATACTCACCATTCTACCTCTTCTAGGATTATTAGGTCCAATGACCTATGTGACCACCTTCAACACCTTGCTTAGACTAGCATTTTTGATCCTCTTCACTCACTATAGGTACTCACTTACCTTTACATTCTATTTCAAAGGTTATATCATTCACTTGGCTTGACACTCACACTCCTCATTCTAAGCTTACTAAATCTTCCACACAAATCTAGAAACCAACACATTTGGTTTCACTATATATAGATCAATCATGAATTAACAAGATCAAAATATTTCCTTATTGGCCATAAAACATGCCTTCACTCTTAAGTCATCTCATATGGGTCACACTTAAGCATAACACACTTTCAAATAGGTTGAAGTCACTTTTAGGTCCTATGGAGACCCATTCACATTTTTGATACATCTTCAAGCAAATTAAGAACACAGGACCACTTAAAAATACATAGGTCCACTCCTTATGTCCCCTAAGACATCCTCAAATGATCATAGTCACTTTAGCTCACCTCTGTGTGTGCTTAATCAATTGAAATAGAGACCTTATACACAAGAACACCATTACCAAAAAAATAGTCAAATTATTAATCATTGTTCATACTCAATATAAATTGATCATATCTCTAAAGACTACATAGAGCATCCTCATAGAGTCTAAAACACTCCTAAATAGAAAAGTCATCAAGAAAAATTGAAATAGCACCAAAACAAGCTCAAATACTCTTTTCAAGTTACTTGCAAAATAAGCACGAACACATAGTCAACTTCTAGGATAAATATCTTTGACTGTACACACTTCTAGATCTTCAAATCCATATTTCTAGATGCACCTTAGTGTCCTCTACATATTTTATTTTTAATACATGAAAAAATTCATCTTCTATTGAAAGATATGACCCAAAGACTAGACAATGGTATTTCCCTTAGCAAATTAAAATATTCAAATGGTAATGGTCATAGTTAAACCTCAAAAACTTTTCTTGCATCTCGTATTATCTCTGCTTTTCATCAATATTGCACCATCAATCTTGTCTGAACACTAATGCATATTTCACCAATGCTAAATGTTAAACAACAGTCACTTTGACCTCATCTCATGAAATCTCATAATGTTGACTTCACCCACTCTATCGATATTTATATATCAACCAAGTCTTTAATGATCAAAGCTTACCATTTGATCAAACTATACAAATACCTTCTCGTTATTGGATCCTTATCTTGTACCTTTGTTTAGTCATTAAACATCATGCATCTATCCTCATCTCATTACTTCCTAACTTCTTGGATAAATTTTCACTATTGATCTTTCTTGAGCTTTAACACTTTTTAAAATGACTATGGGGACCCTTTCAATATGCCTAAGTAGCCATTTTTGAACCTTAATAACTTCTTTTATGCTTTGACACCTGATCTCAAATTTGGACCAAATGATCCCATCACATAGGAAAATCTAACCATGTGACAAACTACTCCTAGAACCTCATATGTGAAAGATATAACACCATTAAAATTACTTATAAAAATTTCTATCAAAGAGCCAACTAAGTCAAAACTTGCCTGAGAGGCCAACTTTGAGCAAGCATAACTTTTATCGTACTTCAATGCATGATTTCAAATTTAGAATAAATAAACTATGCTCAAAATTGAACAAACCTATATGACCATATTTTATTGACACCTTCACATGTACAATATATAACACCATCAAAAATCTCACTCAACTCTTTCTACCACATTGCAAAATTGGTAAAGTATGGGAAAACATAGTCAAACTACCTAGAAGCCCAACTTTACATATACATATCTTTTGACACACTACATTGTGTTGGGTGAATATTTTGTCAGCCAACTAATTGGTGACCAAAATAGTTCTTATCACCACAGCATAGAAAGATTGGTCATCCAAGTGTACAGCTTTACTACATCAATTAGAGACAAATCTCTCCTCTCATCAAGGGGAGGTTCCCTATTAAATATGTGGAGGCTATATACTATATAAATAAGTAGAAAGTAAGACACATGGGTGGGATAAACCATCTATCTCTCTTTTTTTAGAGATGATGCTGATAAACAAGGAAGAAATCTTGGGTGATGGGGAACGTACTTCTCTTCTTTCAAAATCAACTTTCAGCCAAGAGCCAGATTCCTTCCTAAATAGTAGAAATCCTGGTGCAATGACAGAAGGCACTTCTCTTCTTTTAGAAGTGCTTGTTCTTGCAAAAAATAGGACTCTCTCAGGTAGCAAGTAACCAAGTCCAAAGTAACCAACAATCTAAGATGTAGCACAAAGTCTCCACCTTGACTGCCTTAGAGGGAGATATGAAAGACAATGAGGGCACAAAGTCATCCCAAGGTCTTTTACATAGAAATAGAAAAGAAAAACACACACTGAAGATGACTATGACAGTGCAAAGTCTAGAAGTAGTTGTCTTCAGGACAACTTCCTTATCAACTCCACTAGTTATACTTGTTAAATCAAATAAACAAGAATGCTTTCAGAAGATAGACATACGAACAATCTCCTAAAGTAGCACAAGCTATAACAGCACAAAGCCTACAAGTAACTTGGTTTCTCATTCAATCAAAGAAATATGAACTAAAATGCGAGCTCAAATTCTTAGTAATGCCTTTCAATTTGGGTAGAGTTTCACTTCTAGTAAGGGGAAGATCTCCCTTCAAATGATACAAGAGATTACATTATATAGAGGCCTGAGGGAGGCTTGGCACTTTCTCCTAATGAAGTGACCCATTCAGTGCATTCAATGCCTTAGATGCATTCTTGGTCTTCTCAGGAAGGGCCATGTTGGGGTAGGGTGCCTGCCTTAATTGTGGCATGTTGATTCATCTCTAGTGCCTCCTTTTGAGCCTAAATTTCTCATTCCATCACCTGCTTAGCCACGTAACTATCTATTCTACCTTTATCTCATAGGGGACAAATAGATGACACTTTTAATGTTTGCAAGCCCCAAATATCTACTCGATAAAATGCTCCACCTACTAGAAATAACTCCCACTGATTTTCCCTCTTTATCTCTTCCTTCTCTTGGTCTAGCCTTAGGCTTTTTCAAATGTATTTGGGTCTACACCTTGAGTCTATTGGAATTAATTAGATACTTCATTGTGACAAATTTGATGTTTGTGGGCCCGTCATTTTTCCTACCAACTCCTTTCTGTCTTTCTCTTTTTCCATGGTTGCTTTCCACTATGACATAGCTAAAAACATGTGGCAGCTGTTAGGTTGTGGAGCTAAAAGCTTCAACCTTTGCAAACTAGGAACAGATGGTTGCTGAGTTCTACAGGAACCGGCGTCGGCAGCATGACCGACGTCGGCAGAATACAGTGCAGAAGGCCACCGGCGACGGCAGGAAGTCGGCCGACGTCAGCAAAACCAGACTAGCAGGGACCGGCGTCAGTCGCCTGTGTGTTCCCGAAGTGTTCGTTTCACGGATAGTTAGTTAAGTGAACGATGAGTTTGCATGTCAAGACCACCCAGAGTCTTGGGCTGCGAGGATAATTGTCTAAATTAAGAGTCTAAGTTAGTGTTTGAGTTAGGGATCTATTTATAGACCCATTGGCATGTATTGTTTAAGGCATGAGATAGAAAGGAAGAGTTCCTTCTAGTTGTAAGATCTATGAGTTGCAGGTTGTTGCAAGCTCATTGGGGATCTACATGTAAGTTTGGTCTTTGAATTGTAGGTTGCAGGTTCATGAGAGATCAGCTTGAAGTGCTATAGAGTGCTTGGTGTACCGGCAGGGTTATTACTGACTGGTTGGGGAGGTGAACACCAATTCTGTGTGTGAGTTGGTTGTTGGGACCGTTTTTGTGTAGGAGAGTGTGTGTGAGAAGAATTATTGTACACTTGAGGTGTGGCGAATCTCTGTAAGGTGAAAGAGTGTGGCGGCTCTTTGATGTATTCTTTTCTGTATAGTGTTAATACAAAATAGTGTATTGTCTCTCATATTCTGTGCTATTGGTGAATTCTAGTTACTTGTGTTTCTGGTTATTTCCGCATATTCAATTGCTTATATTTGGTAATCATACTCTGCTCTTTCTGAGGAGCAAGATCCTAACGAGTGGTGTCAGAACATGTTTGTTGTTCTAGATTCCTGACAAGTGGTATCAGAGCTTTTGGTTGGGATACTAACAGATTGGTGTAGATCTGGGTAGTGTGTTTTGATTACAAGTTACTCACAGGGTTTCTATTTGAGTGGGAGTTGAGCAATGGCAGAAAGAATTCAACTACGAATGGAAAAGTTCAATGGTAAGAACTACCAATTATGGAGGATGCAGATTGAGGACTATCTGTATCAGAAAGATTTGTACTTACCGTTGGGTGGGGTTGCTAGCAAACCCTTGGATATGAAAGATGAAGAATGGGAGGTTCTTGATCGGAAGGCTCTGGGATCTGTTAGATTGAGTCTTGATTCATCTGTGATTTCCAGCTTATCACAGTGTAAGACAACAGTGGAGTTGATGAAATCTTTGGCAAATTTGTATGAAAAACCCTCGGCTTCAAACAAGGTATTTCTTATGAAGCGTTTATTTAATTTGCAAATGTTGGAAGGTGGATCTGTTCATAGCCATCTTAGTGATTTCCATGGTTTGGTAAACCAGTTAAGTTCAGTTAATATTGTATTTGATGATGAACTTAGAGCTCTCTTAATCTTGTGTTCATTACCTGAAAGTTGGGAAGGTTTGGTAATGGCAGTTTCTAATACTATGTCTCCTTCAAAAGTCTTAAAAGTGGATGATGTTGTGAGTGTGATCTTGAATGAAGATATACGCAGGAAAAGCACAGGTGAATTATCTGGAAATGATTTGAGTGTTGAAGGAAGAGGAAGGCCAAGAGAGAGGACAGAGCGTGGGAGATCAAGGTCGAAGATAGGCAAAAGATCCAAGTCCAGGTATGGCAGAATAACCTGCTGGAAATGTGGAAAGCAAGGGCACTTAAAGAGAGATTGTAGATCAGGTGAAGATCATCATGAAGAACATGGAGAAGAAGCAGATGTTGCAGGCTACGTTGCACATGATGCTCTGGTATGTTCTTTGGATAAAGTAGAATCTTGGGTATTAGATTCTGGTGCCTCTTTTCATGCATCTCCACATAGAGAATTTTTTCATGAGTATGTCCAGGGAGACTTTGGAGAAATTTGTGTAGGGGATGGTAAGTCTTGTCAATTTTTTGGCAAAGGCAAAGTGAAGCTGAAATTGTAGACAGGTGACACATGGGTGTTAAAGGAGGTCATGCATGTCCCAGTTTTGAAGCAGAATCTGATTTCTGTTAGAAGTTTGGGTGAAGAGGGTTGCACAGTAACTCTCACAGTGGACTCTTGGAAGGTTACCAAGGGTACACTTGTTATAGCTAGAGGTAAGAAAGTAGGTACGCTTTATCTATCTACTTGTTTTACTGATTCTCTTTCTGGGTTATCTACTTCAGCTGTAGATTCAGAGATGTGACTTGATAGGCTTGGTCACATAGATAAGAAGGAGATGCTGGTTCTTGAGTCAAAGAATATGCTTTCGGATTTGGAAGGCATGGATCGTGGTTTCTGTATGCAGAAGAAGAAGGTAAGGTTTCTTGAGGAATCCGATGTTAGTGACAAGAACGGGAAAGCCTTGGTTTTCAAGGAGAAAGTGACAGACAGAGTTCAGCATAAGGTGCAGAGGAATTCTGAGTAGAGCAAGGGTGATTTGGACAAGGTTTTGATCCAAAAGGAGCTCGCGGGAAAAAGTCAGGTCTCACAAGAAAAACACAGAGACCGACGTCGGCAGGAAAACCGGCGTCGGTGTCCAGACAGGGACCGACGTCGGTGACTCGGGGCAGACAGAGATCGGCGTCGGCCAGGGGAAACCGACGTCGGTAGAGAGGCAGTCACAGGAACCGACATCAGTCAGCTGTAGACTGAGATGTGACCGGCATCGGTTACTGAGATGAATTTTGGGTGGACAGCGAGTTGTCATGGAGTCTCAAGTGCCCATATGGAGGACTGAAGGTGTAAGTAAGTTCTTAAATTCGTCATTTCCCTTCTTTACACTACTTGTTGCTCACTTATGGCATAGGACTAGGAAGTTATTAAAGAAGCAGAAAAGGTAGATCCAGGAAACAGTGGGAGCTTGGCATGGATGAGGATGTGATTCCTTGGAGGAGAACCAAACAGGTGTTTTGGGTAGTGTTGCCAGCTGGAAGTAAGCACTGATAGATGAATGGATGTTGAGGATGAAGAAGAGCGGAAATGGATACGTGAGATGGAAGATCAAGGTATATGATCTTGTATTAGCTGCAGTGCAATGGAGGTTTGATCATTGTGTTTCTCTTTACCAGGTTGGATAGTATTAGCTACACTATTCTATTTTCTGTATGATGTGCTTGTTGCAGGGTTACATATACAAGTATTGCTGAACTAAAGGTAAAGCTAGTTCAGGTGTTTGTCATGGAGAATCTGGGAGCATCAAAAATCTTTGGCATAAGTGTGATCTAGAGACATGGAGGTCTTGTTGACTTTGTTTCAGGATGATTGTGTGAAGCCGGTTAGCACGCCGATGGTTAGACAGTTCATAGAACAGGTGTCTTGATTCACATAGTGAGGTTGAGTGCATGGTATGTACTAAACCTGAGTTTTCCCAAGCAGTGGGAGTTGTCACAAGTTTGGAGTCAATCCGGGAGAGTAATACTGAAGGGCAGTTTAGTGGGACCAGTAGCAGGTGCACATGCTATGCAGGGTCAAGTTCTTTTTTTTCTACATGGTAGTAAATGTGGATGTGGCAAGTAATTTGGATGACAGATTTTGCATCACGGATTTTGTGGTGGTTGGTCTTCAAGAGTGATCTTGAGGAGGGATACAAAGCCAAGGAAACAAACTAGACGGTGTACAGGTACAGGTACAGGTTGCAGCTGTTTATCTCCAAGTGGGAGATTGTTAGGTTGTGGAGCTAAAAGCTTCAACCTTTGCAAACTAGGAACAGATGGTTGCTGAGTTCTACAGGAACCGGCGTCGGCATCATGACCGACGTCGGCAGAATACAGTGCAGAAGGCCACCGGCGATGGCAGGAAGTCAGCCGACGTCGGTAGAACCAAACTAGCAGGGACCGGCGTCGGTCGCCTGTGTGTTCCCAAAGTGTTCATTTCACGGACAGTTAGTTAAGTGAACGATGAGTTTGCATGTGAAGACCACCCAGAGTCTTGGGCTGCGAGGATAATTGTCTAAATTAAGAGTCTAAGTTAGTGTTTGAGTTAGGGATCTATTTATAGACCCATTGGCATGTATTGTTTAAGGCATGAGATAGAAAGGAAGAGTTCCTTCTAGTTGTAAGATCTGAGTTGCAGGTTGTTGCAAGCTCATTGGGGATCTACATGTAAGTTTGGTCTTTGAATTTTAGGTTGCAGGTTCATGAGAGATCAGCTTGAAGTGCTATAGAGTGCTTGGTGTACCGGCAGGGTTATTACTGACTGGTTGGTGAGGTGAACACCAATTCTGTGTGTGAGTTGGTTGTTGGGACCGTTTTTGTGTAGGAGAGTGTGTGTGAGAAGAATTACTGTACACTTGAGGTGTGGCGAATCTTTGTAAGGTGAAAGAGTGTGGCGGCTTTTTGATGTATTCTTTTCTGTATAGTGTTAATACAAAATAGTGTATTGTCTCTCATATTCTGTGCTATTGGTGAATTCTAGTTACTTGTGTTTCTGGTTATTTCCGCATATTCAATTGCTTATATTTGGTAATCATACTGTGCTCTTTCTGAGGAGCAAGATCCTAACGAGTGGTGTCAGAACATGTTTGTTGTTCTAGATTCCTGACAGCAGCTTCCACTGCATTAGGTCAGGACATGTGGCAAGTTTTGCTACTTTGAAACTTGATAGGGGCTGTGTCTCAGCATACGACACTTGGCAACGTCTGCCGCACTTTGAGGCTTGTCCTTTCTTGAAGGAAACTTGCCCTTTAGGATCATCTGGGTGGCCTTCAAGATTTAATTCTTTTGGAGGACCATTGTCCCTTTATTTCCTTCAGAAAATTTTTTCAAAGAAATTCCTTCAGATAATTTGTCTGAAGGAAACCTTTCCTTGGCTCTGTGTCCCTACATTTGAAAGTGATATATCTTTGACACGTGGTGCCTTTCATATTTTGAACAAGTGCCACATGGAATCTTCCATAGGCACAAGTGAGGACACGTGGCATCTTCCACCATTGACACTTAGTAGCATCTACCTCCTTGAGCCTTTGTGACATCGTATAAATGTTTAGGGCTCAATCGAGCTCTTGTAGATGATGACACTTGTCAGCCTTTGCCGATCTATGCAAGGGACACGAGGTGCGGTTTGAATACATTTATTAGCCATGCAAATGCTGACACTTGGCACATTCTACTTTGACCCACTAGGGATATGTGGTAGCATCTATTACTTTTTGGGAATTATGCAGATGTCAACAAGTGGCAGCTTCCACTGAGTTTTAGCGAGACTGCAGATATCAAAAGAATTTATTTGGACCATCTCAGATGGTGACATGTGGCATGTTCCACTCAATTTTATTAATTACCTAGGGCCTACCATGGTCTTTAATGAAAATAAAGAGTAAAAGAAAGAAGCCATAGATAATGATGTTTGTTAGCTTCTGTTGAGCTTTAGAGGGGACACATGGCACGTTCTGCTACTCTTAGAAACAAAGCATAATGGGGCTCAATCAATGACACTTGGCAGTGTCCCCCTAACTCTTTCTTTTGTGTGTGTCCTTCCTTAACTAAAGAAACCTTTGAACTCTTGAACCCATGCATTGAATCGATTAAACGTTGAACCCATTGAATCGATGAACCAAAATGGTTCAATGGTTCAAGCTTTTGAGACTCGTTAAGTACTCGGGGCCACGGATCCTTTAAACAGTTGAAATTTGAACCTTTGACATATGTGCATAGCCCTCTAAACATTTGAACCCACTATTCCCTTTACTAAAAAATCTTTGAAAAATGAGGAATTTGAAAACCCCCGAATAAATTTTGAGAAGGGAAGAGAGGAATTTTGGCCCTGCAGGCCCAAAATAGCTCATATGTTGTCCCAAAAATAAGTTGTTTTTGGGGGACAACAACTAGCTCCTTTTGGGGAACTTCCTTCAGTCTAGAAACTTGAAACATAGCTAAGGGGAGTAGAAAATAGAATCTCTAGTGCCTTGAAGTGTGTCATTGGGCTACAGAGTCATGCTACTCAAAAAGAAAGGCTCCAAAAGAAACAAATGAACAAAACAAAGTAGAAACAAAAACTATACAAATATACATATGTATAGGTAAACTTATCTGATACTTCAAGAATTGAAGTACTTCAGATGCTGCTCATCATTGGACAAAGAAAAGGGGATGCCATCCTGATAAACTAGCAAGAAACCATTTTGCCCCCAAAAATGGTGGGAGGAGAATGGAGCTCTCCATCAGGAAACCAATTTTCTGTGTCTTCCTCTTGGCCTTTTCTTCTTCTTGCCCCATGGCAGGATGTGGTCTTCCCTCTAAAAACTATAGCTCCTTGCTCTCCATGTGAAGAGTTCCTTTTGCTAACTTTGGAATACAACAATATGGTCCACCACCATAGCTTGCTATTTTATTGGTTCAATCTAGCACTTATTTTGATTCTTAGCATCACACCCCTAACACACTGTCAACTTAGCATCTCCTTTAGTGTGAAGGAGTTTGACCTCTTCATCCTAAGCAGTCTTCAATCTAAGCAATAGAGATCTACATCTAGTTGTGGAAGAATTGCTGCCATCAGATTCTATGATCCAAGCATCATCAAAAGTTGATCTTTCATCATATTTCTCTTTATTGGAGATGGAAGATCCTTCTTGATTTATATTTCACCCTACTAATTCTTTTGATGCCTTGTTTGGATCAAATCCTAGATTGTCAACTGTGAGACTTTCATCGGCTGAGACATGAGCATCCTTTATGGTCAAGAGGTAATTACCTCTACCTAAAGGCTCAAACAAAATTTGAGTAGTAGGGGCTGATGTTTGGGTAACCATAATAGTTCTCCACCAATGTTTAATTACTTAAGATTGGCTTGCAGAGATTCAAACTCAGTCATTTGAATTTCAGATTTCTTGACATGACCAACTATGTCAAATGATTGAGATGGACTTGGAAAAGAGGATGGGAGTTCATCCTTTTGATTTTTGGGAAGGGGAGGACTAGTCTACAAATTTAAAGTAGAAGGTGCAAATATTTTTGATGTACTTACTTCTTTGGCAATCATTAGGTCCTTTAAATAGAAAGGGAGAGGGGTTATCTACTCAGCAATTGAAATCACTAGTTGGGGTCACTCCTCTATCTTTTCTTTATCAACCTACTAGGCTAATTGATTCTCAGACCAGGTGAATACTATGTTTGATCCTTTGACTGCTTCACCTTCACTCTTGGGTTCATCCTGGTAATTCAAGAAACCAATGTGGGAGTCACCAGTTGATTCTTCTTGATCCTATTTGAAGAGATTAGCATCATTTTCTTTCTTAGACTCAGGTTGGAAATAGGAAACATGTTCTATTTCCAAATATCCAACTGTTGAGTTGGTTAGAGGTGCTTTAAGGGCAAGGTTCCTCTATGGGGGAGGAAGACGATTTGGTTGCCCTTGACTTTTGGTAGCATTGCCTTGATATGGTTGATTGGGTAATGTCCTCTTTGGTACATCTCTATATAGAGGAGTAGAAGACATACCTTGTGCCATTTGCCTTTTCAAGGCTAGCAATTCATTTGCTAGCTTTTGGACCATTGGGTCAGTGGTGGCTGTAGGTGAGTATCCAGAAGATGAAGAAGGTTTGCCTCTATTAGGATATCTCCTTATCTTTCTTGACAAGATAATGTCATCTTCTACCTCATTAGTCAAGTCCTGAGCAACAGCAAGGTCTATGTGGCTAGCTCATCTCAGTAGAATACTCACTTTAGGTAGTTGTGAGTTGATGAAGAAGCACTTGAGGTTCTGAGGTATCGGCTGGGTGACCATGGGAATCCTTTACCTTAGCTTGTTGAACCTAGAAATGATGTCCCTCATAGGTTCATGGGGTTCTTTATTCATCTGAGTGATCTAGGCTAGCAAAGCATGCGCATCCTTTGCAGGCTTGAACCTTTCTTCAAACTTGGCTTTGATAGTGTCCCAACTAGTCACTGATCTAGTCTACAGATGGTAAAACTAGTCTACAGTAGCACCTTGTAGTGTCTCCATGAAAATCCTGACTACAATGTGTTCATCAAGGTGGACTCTTCCATCACCAAAGAATTTGGGGAAATTCTTCCTTAAACTAAGTGGTAGCTCATGTAGGGGTGGAGTTAGATTAAGTGGGCCAAATGAATTACCTCAGGGGCCTCGAACTACCATGATTGGTTTATGAAAAATAGAGATAACACATATAAGTGGAGTTTCTAGAATATAGGACAAAAATGGAAAATAAATTGGCCCTACTTTAGCTTAAAGCTTGAGGCTTCAAACTGCACTTTCTTTCCTAGCAGCTTTGGTTTTCCAAACCAGATAATATAATGGAGATGTATGAAAATGGTAAGGATATAAATTGATAATGGGTAAGACCCAAATGGGAGTCACCAAAATCTATAATGGATAAGGGAAGGAACTACTTTAATCTAAAATTTGAGGCTTCAGACTGCACATTCATCCCCAGCAGATTCGCCAAAAAATTGTTGCACGAGGCTAGGGAGGAAAAATTAACAATGGGAAAGCACTGGAGCAGTTTGTTCATCCACAACATAATACATGGATAAGGTTATAGTGATAATGGGTAAGACATAGGTGATGTTTCTATCTAAAACTTGAGGTTCCAAATTGCACAAAATTACTATGCCCCCAGTAGAGTCACCAAAAACTGTTGGGTGAATATTTTGACAGCCAGCTAACTGGTGACTAAAATAGTTCCTATCACCATAGCATAGAAAGATTGGTCACCCAGGTGTGCAGCTTTACTACATCAACTAAAGACAAATCTCTCCTCTCATCAAGGGGAGGCTCCCTATTAAATATGCAGAGGCTATATACTATATAAATAAGTAGAAAGTAAGACACAGGGGTGGGATAAACCATCTATCTCTCTTTTTTTAGAGATGATGCTGATAAACAAGGAATAAATCTTGGGTGATGGGGAAGGTACTTCTCTTCTTTCAGAAGCAACTTTGAGCCAAGAGCCAGATTCCTTCCTAAATAGTAGAAATCTTGGTGCAATGACAGAAGGCACTTCTCTTCTTTCAGAAGTACTTGTTCTTGAAAACAATAGGACTCTTTCAGGTAGCAAGTAGCCAGGTCCAAAGTAACCAGCAATCTAAGATGTAGCACAAAGTCTCCACCTTGACTGTCCTAGAGGGAGATACAAAAGATAATGAGGGCACAAAGTTGTCCCAAGGTCTTTTACACAGAAATAGAAAAGAAAAACACACACTAAAGATGACTATGATAGTGCAAAGTCTGGAAGTAGTTGTCTTCAGGACAACTTCCTTATCACCTCCACTAGTTCTTCTTGTTAAATCAAATAAACAAGAATGCTTTTAGAAGATAGACATACAAACGATATCCTAAAGTAGCAAAAGCTATAATAGCACAAAGTCTACAAGTAACTTACTTTCTCATTTAATCAAAGAAATATGAACTACAATCTGAGCTCAAAGTCTTAGTAATGCCTTTCAATTTGGATAGAGTTTCACTTCGGGTAAGGGGAAGATCTCCCTTCAAATGATACAAGAGATTACATTATATGGAGGCCTGAGGGAGGCTTGGCACTTTCTCCCAATGAAGTGACCCATTTGGCACATTCAATGCCTTGGATACATTCTTGGTCTTGTCAAGAAGGGCCATGTTGGGGTAGGGTGGCTGCCTTAACTATGGCATGTCAATTCATCTCTAGTGCCTCCTTTCAAGCCTAAATTTCTCATTCCATCACCTACTTAGCCATGTAACTATCTATTCTACCTTTATCTCATAGGGGATAAATAGATGGTGCTTTCAATGTTTGCAAGCCCCAAATATCTACCTGATAAACTACTCCACCTACTGGAAATAACTCCCATTGAGTTTCCCTCTTTGTCTCTTCCTTCTCTTGGTCTAGCCTTAGGATTTTTCAAATGCATTTGGGTTTGTGCATTGAGTCTACTAGAATCAATCAGACACTTCATTGTGACAAATTTGATTTTTGCAAGCCCATCATGTTTCCTAGCAACTCCTTTGTGTCTTTCTCTTTTGCCATGGTCACTTTCCACTGTGACATGGATGTAGACACATGACAACTTCCACTACATTGGGTCAGGACATGTGGTGAGTTCCACTACTTTAAAGCTTGATAAGGAATGTGTCTCAGCATACAACACTTGGTAGCTTCCATCACACTTTGAGGCTTGTCCTTTCTTGAAGGGAACTTGCCCTTCGAGATCATCCAGGTGGCCTTCAGGCTTTAATTCTTTCAAAAGACCATTATCCCTTTATTTCTTTTGGACAAAATGTCCAAAGAAATTCCTTCAAACAATTTTTTTGAAGGAAACCTTTCCTTGGCTCTGTGTCCCTACATTTGAAAGTGCTCTGTCTTTGACATGTGGCACCTTCCAAATTTTGAACAAGTGCCATGTGGCATCTTCTCAGGCATAGGTGAGGACATGTGGCATCTTCCATCATTGACACTTGGTAGCATCCACCTCCTCACGCCTTTATGACATTGTAGAAATGTTTGGGGCTCAATCGGGCTCTTATAGATGATGACACTTGCCAGCCTCTGCCGATCTATGTAAGGGACACGTGGTGCGGTCTGAATACATTTATTAGCCACACAGATGTTGACACTTGGTGTATTATACTTTGACCCACTAGGGATATGTGGTAGCTTCCATTAATTTTTGGGAATTATGTAGATGTCGACAAGTGGCGGCTTCCATCGAGTTCTAGCAAGATTGCGGAGATCAAAAGGATTTATTCAGACCATCTTAGATGGTGACACATGGCATGTTCTGCTCACTTTTATGACTTACCTGAGGCCCACCATGGTCTTTAACAAAAATAAAGAATAGAAGAAAGAAGATATATATAATGACTCTTGTCAGCTTTCGTTGAGCTTTGGAGGGGACACATGGTGCATTCTGCTACTCTTAGAAATAAAGCATAATGGGGCTTGGCTAACGACACTTGGCAGCATCTGCCTGACTCTTTCTTTTTTGCACATCCTTATTTAACTAAGGCAACCTTTAAACTCTTGAACCCATGCATTGAACCAATTTAACATTGAACCCATTGAACCGATGAACCAAAATGGTTCAATGGTTCAAGATTTTGAGACTCATTAAGTACTCAGGGCCGCAGATCCTTTAAATGGTTGAACTTTGAACCTTTGAAATATGCACATATCCCTCTAAACCTTTAAATATGCTATTCCCTTTACTAAAAAATCTTTGAAAAATGAGGAATTTTAAATCCCTTGAATAAATTTTGAGAAGGGAAGAGAGGAATTTTGGCCCTGCAAGCCCAAAACAGCTCATATGTTGTCCCAAAAACAAGAAGTCATTTTTGGGAGACAACACATTGCATGATCTAAAATTATAAAAAAAGGAAATAGGCATAAAAATGAACAAACCCATATGATCATTTTGTCTTGACACCTCCACACATGTGAATTCTAACCTCATCAACATGATTGCTCAGCTCTTTCTGGCTACATTGCAAATTTGGCTATGTATGGGAAAATAATGAATTTTGACTAAAAAGCCAACTTTTCACCCTCATATCTTTGATTGTGATTCAATTAATAACTTAATATTTATTTCATAACAACTAGGTAAAAATTTTATCATAACCATATGAACAACTCCCCTTGACTCATTCGCATGTGACAATGGTGTTGCCATCAAACTGCATACTTAGATTTTCTACCACTAGACCTAAAGTGTCTAGATGAAAAGTATGGACTACTAGATGAATTCCACTTATGCATACAATCTCTCAAAGTAAATATAACATCTTTAGGGACCTATTTCACATTCTCTAACCACCATACTCCTCCTTAAACATCTATAATCATGCCAAAACTGAAAATTAACCAAGCCAACATAAAACACACCTAAACAAGCACATTGTACACTTAATAATTGTTACTTAGGCCATCAAATAACTTTATCAACTCATAAGGACACCTCCATGAGATCACTGAAAACTCTCCAACATCTCTCTTCTTCTAATTTATCTATAAATGAAGCCTTGAAAGGCATTGAATGTATCCTCAAACTAGTTATGGTGAAGCCCTACCAATTTTAAAAGTTGAACTTGCCTTTAAAATTAATTAAAGCTAAGTTATTATGTTTTCATATTGAATATAGTAATTTCAAGAGAGATTTTGATGAATGTTTTATTATAGTGAGATTAATTCCTTGTATTTATCCTTATTTTTCATGCCTCTATGTAAGTTGGTCTTCTTTCCACAAGTCATATGATGTGTAATACATGGTTTACTCAGTTTAAGTGTTGAAATATCATTAGTGTCTACTCTTAGGCCTCTTGGATAATACCTTGGCTGCTGTAATAGCCTTAGTTTTCATATATAATCACTAGTGTGGTAAGATTTATTTCAAAACTATAAAATCATATGGTAACTTGTCATTTCATAGTGCAAATAATATCAAATAGAGGGCATTATATTTGGTGCATCACCTTCATGTTTACTTATTAGTTTCATCTATTCTATATCCTTTTTCCTTGTAAGCGTGATAATTTTGTTACATTTTTGGGTGAATAATAAAGGGAACTATCCCAACCTAGAGGTTTAATCCACTTATTAATTCACCCACAACCTAGGATTGTTCCCATTCTATCATCTAGTTAGGAAAGATTGAAAAACCTTCATAGGGGTGCAAATTATATAGATAATAGTGGCTTTGACACCATGTAAGTATTTCTTTAAATTTTGTACAAAAAACATTAGGAAAATGATCTTATAACAATCACAAAGGCCAAAAAATAGGTAAAGGATAAAAAGGGGGAGAGAATGGGGATGAGTATATTTTGGTAGTGGTCCTTACATCATCATTAAATTTGTCACAAGATGTTACATAATGAAAAGTTTAGGTGCATAAAAATTTTCCCCTCAGGGAGATGCCTTGTCATGAATTGGAAAGGGTGATTTCTTGAGTAGTGGTGCATTGAAAGGAATATGAGGGCTAGAAAACTTACCTTAATTACCAGTGTGGCATAGTGAAGTCATTTAAGACTCCCTCATAACCTATGAGCAAAAAGGGAAATCAAGAGTAGTTTAACAAGAAAGAATAAAACATGCATAAAGATAAGTCTACTTACCATGTATGTGTGGGTGAGGATAATACATGAATTATCCTATCAAGGTCTATGTTTAGTGTGGAGTGATGTAGACCTATAAAACTATAAATAGATAGCAACATTCTCTACAACAATGTTATGGAAAATAATACGTCATAATTGTTAGTTTTTGACACATTTTGGGTTAGTTAGATGTTGAATATGCTTAAATAAATGATAAATGTATGTTTTGAAGGTAAATTTCCAAAAGTGGAAAAAATTCACACCACAATGGCTAGTAAAATAGACTAATTATTTGAAAAATTACTAAAAATTAAAATCATTTTTTAGTTGAAATCTAGAAAATTTGAGCTCTAGATTTGTTTGGATGGAATTAGATGAGAGAGTAGTAAAATTGATGAGTATGAATAGAGGATGGGAAACATACCAATCATAGAAAGAATAAGGCAAGCATATGTAAGTTCCACTCACTTTTGTATTTTTCCCTAAATTTTAAAAATTATTGGCAAACTTGCTTAAATCTTGTAAAATTTAAATTAAATGTACTATTGGGTTTAGGGGAGGGATATGCTATTAAAGAGTTTAAAAAATAAGTTTTTAATTATTTTTTTAGTATTTTTAGGGGTAGGACATGGTTATAGCTGGTATACAAAATCAACATTATTTGCAGACTAGTAGTTACTTTTATTCCACTACAATAATATTTTCACCTATGGTAGTTGAAAAAATTGTCATGGAGAAAATGTTTCCTCCATAGTGGTTTCATTTATATTATGGTGATTTCATAACCATTTCCTAAAAAAGGTAATGGTTTTGACCCTAATAAATAAGTAAAAGTTTAGATGAAATTTAAATACTATAAATGTGATTAGGTTTATTTGAACTCATATTTTGTAGGGAGAGTGTATTCATTAGAGCAAGGTGAGGGAACAAGATTGACTCCCTAGGATTTTAGAGAAGCTGGTGGATGATGAGTCTTTCATATTAGATTGAGGAGTAACACTTAGTATTTCATATGTTTGGATTGTTTCCTAATCAATTAGGTTTCTAGGTGACATGTTCACATACTACAAAGTTGACTGGAACACTTTACAATTTACTCAATCCCTAGGAGAGTAGACCATCACTCTCATTGATGTATATAAGCTACTAGGCTTTCCAAATATAGGTAGGGTCATGACCTTGAGAGAGGATACAAATATAGGTAAGCCTAATATTTGGTAATACTACTTTGGAGATGTCAATGCACCCATCATGGATATAAAGTACAAATTCAAACTAATAGGGGTAGAGCAGGTAATGATCCTAACCTTTCAAAAAGATATTATAGAGATCCTTTCATACCAATTAGTGGGAGATAATGGAATAGATCACCTAATTTATACCTAGGAACATATTCTTAGGACTATTGAGGAGAGGATCTAATATTTCACATGAGCTCAAAAGGTTCTAACTAGGACCTACAAAGACTTGTACCAAATTGAAAGGTTATGGGCTTTATCTATCAACCACCCTAAATTCATTATGAGTTTGGTGTATGAGTGCACATGAATCCTTACCATTTAAGGTATTTATTGGATCTATAGGGGCCATAAGGGCCTCTAGGTGGACAAGTATGACACTATTCAAAGAATTTACATGACCATTAGGGACATTAATTGTATTAGATCTAGTGTCTCTTTAATATTAATGCATGATATGGTATTGTGTGGGTGATGTTTCAACCATCAAAGCTTATGAGAGTGATAGGAAAGTGAGATATGTGTGGTTATATATTTAGGTACACCCCATGGATAGGGTTCCCTCAAAGTTTAGGTTATAGTACATATCTAATCAAACCATGTCCCAAGTAGTGCTCAAGGGGAATAGAGAAATTAAAAACATCATAACAGAGAGATTGAGATGTTATCCCCTCATTATTGATACTTCAATGATGGGTTTAGTAAGGAGAGTGTTGATAATATTATTAAATGTAGGATAACATCCTATACAATTTGCAATAATAGTTGTATTATCAATATGAGGATAGAAATAGGTAAATTCACCACCATAATAACCATCACCATAGGTATATCCTCAATTGTAGTAGTAGGGATAGGCTAGGGGGTGGAGATGTATTCTAAGGTGAAATAAGGGCTTAAAATGTATATTTTGGAAAGGATCAACTAGGAAATGAGGAGGAGGATGAGATGAGCTCAGATGAGGATTTAGACCCAAACTAGAAAGAGGGTGATCCAGGTAAAATAGTGTGATAGTTTACTTTTAGTTAATTTTACATTAATTTATAATTTATTACTTAATCATTATTATTAAATTATATGATAGGATATATAATGTAAGCATGTTATATGATTTTAGATTTAGTTACTCAATGGAGGATATGATAAGAGATACTCTACTCAACCTTTTTCATGTGTGCACTAGTCTAAGTTAGGATCAATTTTTGGTGTACACAAGTCTTCCTATCAATATATATAATGACAAAAATGGTTTTCCCCTACCTACCATGATTGTTTGTATTTTATCTAGGTGAATATTATAATTGTTGACCTAGAGTCTCAAGTGAAGACTATTTTTTAAATCATTGGGACAAGATAAGGTTTGGCTTCTTTGAGATGATGGAAAGTGAGAGGGATAGATTCCTAAGTGGTAACAAGTAGGAATAACACAAGAGTAGGATACATGGTGCACATCACTCCTTAGTATTGAGTCCTTCTCATAGGTAAGGAGAAATAATCTTAAAAATTTAGTGTCTTGATGGGGTCAGTAGCATCCAGGTAAGACCTTAGGGTCACTATTATATCATTTCTTGGATATTTCTATATTTTTGACATATTTACCCTCTACATAGGTGATTGTACATGAGATATTATTTATAATAACTAAATATTTATTATATAAAGAGAGATATTTTATATTATATTATTGACTTGGTATCATGTACTATTATTTTTAATATTCATGTTGATTTTCAATTTGTGCACTTTTGATGACTAGGCATGTAATGCAATGCCTTGTATTTATATTTTTGATAAAATTATGGACATGATCATATATTTGAGATGTGAAAATAGAATGCATGCAAATGTAATGAGATGGATGTTTTACAAAACTAAAAATGTGCTAGTAGTTGTTTTTCAATTGAGGATTGAGCTGTTTTATTTACATAACATGAAACTTTCAACTTACAAATAAGGAATGAAAGGGGAATGGGATATATGTGAGATATTAAAAGTGGAAAACTATTCATAAAAAAATAATAAGGAACAAGAGGTTGACCTAATACTTTTTATCAAAGGGGAAATCATACTTCTTGTTAAAATAATAAAATTCTATCTTTTTTGGATTTTTTTAATAGGTGGCCAACCATGATGAAATCAATAAAAGGTTAAAATTTATCCTTTTAGTATAGAAATATCAATAATATTTTTAGGGATATTTATTTATTTTTAGACACTTTTTGAATTGAATTTTCTTTCTTATTTTGCTTTGATGTGCTTTTTAGGACCCCCACACCTAACCTCATGAAACTATGAAGAAATATGGTCTCATCACCAAAGTCCGTATGTAGGCAAGTGAGGGAATCTCCCCCAAATGCTAACCCCACATAATTATTAAGATGTGAGGGCTAAACATTAAGGATTACTGAAGGGTGAGAGATTTTAAATTGATTTGATTTCCATAAGTTTTGATTTTTTATTAGTGACTTTCTATTCTATTTTTTTTGGAGGAAGGCCCATAACCCCAAATCTTGGCCTCATGCAACTAGTAATATGTACAGGATCATCACCAATGACCAAGATGGGAAAGTAAGTTACCTAGTTTGAGATTGATAGTGTTTTTCTTTAGAGATAACTATAGAATGATACTATATCATGGACAATCTTATAGACTAGGTCATAGGAAAGAGTCTTCTAAGATTACAATAAAGTATAAAAGAATGAGGTACATTATACTTCTAAGAACTAAGATCATAATATATGTTATGCTGATTTTTAGAATATATTCTTGATGAAAGACCTTAAAAGTGCAGTCTAAACTTCCTTAGCTATGCGCTCTAATACCAAATGATGTAGGGCTACTCCTCATACTACAATCCATCTTCTTACAAATCAAAATGACCCTACAGAGTCCATAGTTTTGAAAAGCTTTGAGAGCTGGAGAATTTGAATGCACTGATGAGTGACTGAGTGGGAAAATAATGTATGGCATTAGAAAATGTTCTTCTCTATCAAAACTAGAACCCAAAATTACTGTTGGTGATAAAATACAAGCCCCTCACATATTAAGGAGTAAATGTTCTCTCTTCTGTCAGCATTGCTACCACTCGAGACATGGCGGGTTTGATTTTGGGTGCATCTTGAGTGAAAAGTAGTGCGACATATATGAACCGCAATGCTTCTTCCTCAGAAAATTCCTTGAGCCTTGGATCCACCAAATCTAGCTATATGTTCTCCTCATAGAGATGCCAAGTCTATTGGATAAAATAAACCCAGCTCCATAAATGTGCCTCCTCTAATTGAAGAACAACCCAGGCCTCCATTAAGCCATAAAATAAGAGGTTTGGACTGTGAATCATCCTCTGTCTCAGCCAAATAATAATAATATAGAGCCTATCCTGCCTGCTCATCCACTATCACATATTCCTTTATTATTTAAAATTTACTTTTGGCTGACCTGGCAGTCCATATTATTGGTCGTGGATAAAATAGGTGATCATCCTCTCTCTGGCTTGGGTCTGCATTCACATTGAACTTTGCAAATAACACACATTCGCCATGGCCAGAGGCCTTCCAAAATAGGTGATCCTTTTCCCTGTATTCAAGACTTTGTATTTAAAATTATACAATCACCTTATCTGCCTAGCTCATGCTCTAACTACTCTAATGTCATCAATGTTGTAGCAAGCTAGATGAAAGCATATTGTTTAAGGAATCGTACCCCAAATCATGCAAAACAATTACTTCTCCTCCTCCTTCAGCATTTACTACGGTTGGCTTGGGTAAATTATTCTCATTACACTGCTCCTGCTGCTTTGATGTCCTTGCTTGACCAAGATTATGGAAGACAACATTGGATCCCTCTAATCATTTCTCTTCATATCGTGCACCCCTCCTATCTTACATTTTCCACAAATCATGCTCTCTGATTGCCTTATCTTTCAATCTTTATAATTTTCTTCAGTCTTCCATGTAACTTACGATTATCTTCCTCATTCAAATCTATTACATACAAAACTTATGTAGCTCTCCTCATATACGGTCATCTTGCAAAGATACTACGACACTTCTGGACTCTACTCAATCATGAAGACATAGTCCAACATTGTATAATTACAAAGGACTCATAATCAACAAGAATAATGCAGACCTATTACAAACTGATATCTACAGATCTTCTATATAGTCATACAGCCCTTAAGGCCTTTTTTTTTTCGCTAACTAATACCCTTTTTCCCTCTTCATACCAGAACAATATATATTTTGTTTTGAATGAACCTTCTCCCTAACCTCTACGCCCAACTTGGGCTTAAGACCAACAATAAAAATTTACAATCTCACCAATATACCAATCAGAGGAGATTTACCTCCACTAATATCTTACAGTTGAAAGATTTCAACCACTCCCCTCATTTGCTCTTTAATCCAAGATTGGCTTCCAACATGGAGATTCTCTTACCTGATTTTTTTTTACCTTTATTTTTTTTACAATTACTCCTCCTTAGATAACATTTTGGAGGGAAAAAATACAATAATTTAAAATTCAAATTTAATCATGACCATGTCTTTAGGTAGCCATTGTAGATGCTCCTGCATCATACTCTCCCTCTATAAAGAATTTAAACCTTAGTTCAAATGAGTTGCTGCCTCCATGCACTAGTCTTCACTATATACCTGGATCCCAAGGTCTTGTTGCCAATACCAATGCTTGTGTTTGATAGTCTTTGTCTTTTATTTTGCTTTTCTTCCTCTTTTGGTATGTTCTTCTTCTCATCTCCTTTTTAGTTACCATATCCCACTTCCATGATTCTTCACATGTGTCTCCAAAGTTTTCATCTTCTATACCTACATTCAAAACATCAAAAGCCACCTTAGAGTCAAAATCTTTAGGCCATGAAGCCTCTTGGCTGTCTCCACATTCTTGCTCCTTGATCAAATTTTTTTTGACCTCTTTGCTTTGCTCTTGTCTTGTTTCACTCTTCCCAATGGTGTCTTCACCATAGCTTGTACCTTCATTCATCTCTCTTGAATAACCAAATAGCTCCTCCAACATTCTCAACTCTTTCTTTAGTGAGATCTCATCTATCTCACCATCTTCATCAAACTTGGGCTGATCAACTTGAAAGAGTTCTTGTCCTTTACTAGCCTTACTCTTCATCTCATATTTTCTTAGCTTGTCTTCATATAAACCAACTTCTTCAATGTATTCATCAAAAACAATTGAAACACCATTACCTTGTGTCTCCTTACTATCTTCAATCGCTGCCTGAAGCCATCTTGTTTGTTCTTTGCATTTAATGAGACATTGCTTTGCTACATACTCTCCCCTTTCCTCATCCTCCATCCATTTGGAATTCTCTCTTTGCTACATATTAGTCCACACAGCCACTTTCCATGTTTCATTTCTTATGAAAAGATCATTGAAGGATTCAAAAACATCATCATAAACAATTTGTTTACCTTTTACCTCTTTGGTATACCTCTCAAGCGTCCTGTCTTCATGGAATGCTTCTTCCATACTCACCATCTCTCCTTCATTCTCTTGGCTACTGGAATTACCTTCAATCCTCTTCCATTGACTTCTTGGTGTTGTTGCCTCAACACTCACATCTTCACTTTTTGCCTTCTTAGGCACCCATAATTGTTTCTTTTTCTTATCATTTCTCTTCTCAAACCATGTAGGCATCCTGCATCCATGCTCTTGCACCAACACTTCCTATTGCTTGGGAGTTTGCTTCTTCCACCACCATTTAGGCATCACATATCCATGGTTAATTGAAACTTCACCTTTCTCTTTGCTTCTTTATCATGTATATCAACAGTTCCATGCTTATAAGACAAATCAGTTTTTGAACTCACCTTTACCTTCTTAATGAGTTGCTCCATTAGTTCTTTGACTTGCATAGCTTCCTAATTTTCTATCCTTTATTATTCCTTTATTCTTGGCTATTCTATTTCTTCTTCTTCTTGGCATTCAATGGTATCATGGAAGTCATCCTCATCTTCCATCTTTCCTCTTGTTTGTATGATTTATTCAACACCTCCCTTATGCATTAACCAATGCATCTCTCCTTCCTTATCAACAACAGCAAACTCACTTATCTTTCTTGCACATTAACTTGTGTACTTGGTGTCTTCTCTTGCACCAATCTCTTCACTCTCCAAGGCCCTTTTCTTGACCTTCACAAGGCTGCTCATACCTACAATTACCCATTCAAAGAAAACATTAGATATAAAAACAAGAGACCACAAGGTCCCTATGAGTGCTCTCTTCACCAACACTCTCATATTCTCAAGTGATCTTCTTGGCACTTCATCTTTTCTTTCTTCTCTTCTCTTGTTCTCCTCAATGAGAACCTTTTTCACCACTTCTTCTTTTTGTTGCTCTCTTGGCAACCTTCTTATCTTCTTCAAACATCTATGGGCTTCTCTCTTCTTGGCAATCTCATTTTGCCTTCTTCTCCTCTTCATTAGGAGATCTATTGGCCACTTCAACCTCTTCCTCATTGGCCATGCCCATTCTTGCTTGTCCATCTATATCCAAGACTCATATCTATTTACAAAATTAGCTAAATCTCTTTTCAAACTATCAATCTCTTTATCAATTCCATTACTATTCATACCTCTCTTCTTTTGAATGCTTGCTTTCTTCTTGTTACTCTCATGTACCTTGTTGCTCTGTAATGCCTTCAATAATACTTCCATTTCTGAGATCTTCACCCAAGTCTTTTCCACCTTGGTCTCTTTATCCCTTGTCTCACCCAAGCCTTTTCTCCTTGACTAGTCTTTTGACAATCTCCTTGATCTCACCTAGGCCTTTTGCATCCTAGTCTTTTGATCCTTTCTCAATCCTGCAGCAACTCTTTATACAACACTTCAACAAATACAAATCACAACTCCAATCTTACCTTGCTTTGGATCTTCTTCTTGAGCATTCACTTGCTCCCTTACTTTTGAGCTTCTCTTAGCTCTTCACTAAGCCTTCCTTGGCTTCTCTTCTCTTAAGCCCCAATGGCTTGACTACCTTGAACCTGAAACTTCTTCACTGCAACAACTTATTAGTGAACATGATCAATTAATAAATCCCAAGAGCTTCAAGCTCTGATACCAAAATGATGATAGACCTTAACAGTGCAGTCTAAACTTCCTTAGCTGTGCGCTCTGATACCAAATGATGCAGGGCTACTCCTCATACTACAATCCATCTTCTTGCAAATCAAAATGATCCTGTAGAGTTTGTAGTTTTGAAAATCTTTGAGAGTTGGAGAATTTGAATGCATTGATGAGTGACTGAGTGGGAAAATAACGTATGACATTAGCAGATGTTCTTCTCTATCAAAACTAGAACCCAAAATTACTGTTGGTGATAAAATATAAGCCCCTCACATATTAAGGAGTAAATGTTTTCTCTTCTATCAGCATTGCTACCACTCAAGACATGGTAGGTCTGATTTTGGGTGTAGCTTGAGTGCACAGTAGTGCGACATGGATGAACCACAATGCTTTTTCCTCAAAAAAATCCTTGAGCCTTGGATCCACCAACTCTAGCTATCTGTTCTCCTCATAGAGATGCCAAGTCTGTTAGATAAAATAAACCCAGCTCCATAAATGTGCCTCCTCCAATTGAAGAACAACCTGGGCCTCCATTAAGCCATAAAATAAGAGGTTTAGAATGTGAATCATCCTCTATCTTAGCCAAATAATAATAATACAGAGCCCATCCTGCCTGCTTATCCACTGTCACATATTCCTATATTGTTTAAAATTTGCTTTCAGCTGACCTGGCAGTCCATATCATTGGTCATGGATAAAATAGGTGATCATCCTCTCTTTGGCTTGGGTCTACATTTGCATTGAACTTTGAAAATAACACACATTCACCATGGCCAAAGGCCTTCCAAAATAGGTGATCCTTTTCCCTGTATTCAAGACTCTATATTTACAATTATACAGTTGCCGTATCTACCCAACTCATGCTCTAACTACTCTAATGTCATCAATGTTGTAGTAAGCTAGATGAAAGCATATTGTTTAAGGAATCATACCCCAAATCATGTGAAACAATTACTTCTCCTCCTCCTTCAACTTTTACTGTGGTTGGCCTGGGTAAATTATTCTCATTACACTGCTCCTACTGCTTTGATGTCCTTGCTTGACCAAGATTATGGAAGACAACATTACATTCCTCTAATCATTTCTCTTCATATCGTGCACCCCTCCTATCTTAAATTTTCCACAAATCATGCTCTATGATTGCCTTATCTTTCAATCTTTATAATTTTCTTCAATCTTCCATGTAACTTATGATTATCTTCCTCATTCAAATCTGTTACATACAAAACTTCTGCAGCTCTCCTCATATACGGTCATCTTGCAAAGATACTACGACACTTCTGGACTCTACTCAATCATGAAGACATAGTCCAACATTGTACAATTACAAAGGACTCATAATCAACAAGAATAATGTAGACGTATTATAAACTGATATCTACAGATCTTCTATACAGTCATATGGCCCTTAAGGCCTTCTTTTCTTTTCGCTAACTACTACCCTTTTTCCCTCTTCATACCAGAACAATATATATTTTGTTTTGAATGAATCTTCTCCCTAACCTCTATGCCCAACTTGGGCTTAAGACCAATAAGAAAAATTTACAATCTCACCAATATACCAATTGGAGGAGATTTACCTCCACTAATATCTTACGGTTGAAATATTTCAACCACTCCCCTCATTTTCTCTTTAAGCCAAGATTGGCTTCCAACATGGAGATTCTCTTACCTAATTTTTTTTTACCTTTATTTTTTTACAATTACTCCTCCTTAGATAACATTTTGGAGGGAAAAAAATACAATAATTTGAAATTCGAATTTAATCATGACCATGTCTTCAGGTAGCCATTGTAGATGCTCCTGCATCACTTCTAAATGGAGATAAGGTGATATGTAAAATGAGATGGGATGATATGTTTTATTTTGAAATTTTTTATCACATGAAATCATATCTAAATAACCATAAATAAATAATATGAAAAAAAAAACACATAAACAAGGGGAAAATTATTTATCATGAAAAGAGGGAAATGTAAAATTTAATGAATATATGTAGAAACATTTGAGTTGTAAATATTTCAAAGACTCATTAAACTACTTACCCTATAAATTACATAGCTAAAAGGATTGACTTTTAAAAACTCAATCACCATATAAGGTCCCTGCCAATTGGTCCTAAACTTATGACCTTATCCCTTTTTGTTAGTTATTCAAATATTAAGTCACAAGACAAGGTATCATACTTATATGGGACATTTTTGGACATTATTATTATATTTTTGATAGATATGGTCTATATAAACAACATGAATTTTTCTGGTCACGAGCTGGTGTTCATCCAAGGTTTTTCATTGTGCTAATCATGCATTTATATAATCTTCATGATTGAGGAGACCTTAAAGATAAACATGAAATCTAGGAATTTCTAACTCAAGAGGTTGAATTGCCTCAACTAAAAAGACAAAATAATATGGTGTTACCCCTATGGGCATATGAATACTCATTATATAGGCCCATAATGTAAGATAGAGTTAAATATGTCGATCTACTTTATTAAAGTTGACATTTTTAACTATGATTAACTTTAAGCTCTTGTTTGTGGCCTTGGTTTTGCCATTGGCCTTAGGTTGTACAAAGAGGATATGTGATAATATATAACAAACTTATTACATAATTCATGTACTTCAAAGTTATTAAAAGGAGACCCATTATCTATGATAAAGACCTATGGGATCTTAAACTACAAATGATTTGGTTTAGAATTAACTTGGCCATTACCAAACCATTAATAATTTTTAAAGGCATATATTTTTCCCACTTAGTGAAGTATTTTTTGGCCATAATGATGAATTGATTACCAGTCGAGGATGAAAGAGATATTTTTCCAAATAATTTGAGCCCCCAAGTTGAGAAGGGCCATTGGGTGATAATGTGTTAAAGTGCCCTAGCGGGAATATGAATCTAAGTGATAACCCTTCTTACATTTTCATACATACTCAATGACATCATGATCTAGAGTGGGTCATAAATATCCCATATTATGTGTTTTTTGGGTAGTTGTGTGGCCACCATAGTATCCACTACAAACATTGTTATGACAATGAAAGAGGACCTTTTCTAACTCCTCTTAATCAACACAACTTAGTAACATGTCATAAAATGATTTACAATATATAACCTCATCAATATTAATGTACTTATTAACAATGATGTGAAGGCATTACCTTTTTTATGATTTTACACCTCTAAGGTAACCTTGGAAATGCTATAGGAGAGTTTCTATATGAAGAAGAAAGTACTAAGAGCCACCATTCGACTTGTGCATGATTTTTGGCTGACCTGGACGTTTCAAAGGGCCTTCCTGAGGTGATTTGCATTGATTCCCCAAGGGGTTCTTGGACACAAATCTTGGATTATGAGGGGATTCCTTTTAGGTGTAGGAAGTGTCACCAGACGGGACATATTGCTGCCCATTGTGGTGATGGGAAAAACAATCCCAGACGTTCACCTTCTTGGTGGCCAAAGGATTTCTCTGAATATAGCATAGACAAACAACCTTTGGAGACAATAACAGATTCCAAGATCGAGAATGAGGAAAGGTTGCAATCCGATTCGAAAGATGAAGAGGAATCTCTGGAGAAACATTCTAATGTAGCCTCTGAGGAGGCTGAAGTTAAAGATACAGCTGAGCCTGAGGAGGAGGTGGTGATCTCTTCCCCTATTTTGGAGGATCTTTCTAAGTGCCAGTCTGTGTTAGACTGTCACAAGGAGTTCATGCCTTCTGGTGTCCACAGATCAGTGTCTTCTGAGGCATGGGTTGCTGAGGCAGCTAAGGTAGAGGAAGGCTGGACAGCAGTCAGAAGAAAGAAGGCTAAGCCTTTGGTCCCTCCTCTTGAAATGAATCTTCGATCATGCAAAAAGAAAAATCTGAATTTAAAAGATTCATCCAAAGTTCCTTTCTGCTGATAGGTTTTTTGGGGGCAGCAAACCGGTCTTTTTTCCTTGGTTTGCTGGTTACGGATCTGGAAGTTTGCTAATCCTTTTGGTTTTCTTTCAGTTCTGTGTTTTGACAGCTATTTTTTCATGTTCCTATCTGTCGGTAACAGGTCCATGTAAAACCTGGCCTTGGTTCTTTTTTGTAATCAGGTTCATGTGTTAACCTGGCTGTGCTTAAATGTATATCTTTCTTCTTGTTCAGGGTTTCGGGGTCCCTTCAAAACCTGTTTTTACCTTAATCTAAAACTATGGTCAGTTAAATAATTTATAATGTCAGCTTACCAAGGAGAAGAAATTATTATTAATTTCTCTATGTCACATATCACCTCATAAATAAAATATGGGTCAACAAGATCATTAAATTATAAATGTAACTTCACCAACCAATATGAAATAGCTTGTTCCTTGATGTATTTTTTATTGACATATGTGAGCTGAAATTTGATCAAAAGTGTGATGAAATAACCAAATCTCATGAGATGGCTAGTTGGTTAAAGAATATGTGTAAGGCTTAGAATATAAATATGACACTTGTTTATTGATTAAACATGTAATTTCTTAATCTCTTCATTAAAAAAAATAATGGTATTCTAACAATTCTTCTTTCAAGCCAAGACACTCTCTTTTTTAATCAATTTATTAATAATATGTACTACATATGTAAGACTAGGTATGACCCTATGAATGGTTCCAAACTTCCCCAATAATGACCTAATTTTTTACTACTTAATATGGGTAACATGTCTCATATTGCACAAATCTTGGTTGGGTCAATGTCTATTTTACATTAGGGAATGATATAGCTAAAGGATATTTATGCATATGACTCCAAACACACACTTTTAAGGATTGAATGTGATGTTGTACTCATATAGACATGTGAGAATGTAATGAAATACCTCTAGGTGATATCCCTTATTTTCTCATTTCCAAGAAGATCATCAACATAAACCTATATTATCTTATGGATAATTTCATGAAATATATGAGTCATAAACCTATGATATGTTACCCTAATATTTTTAAGGATAAAAGACATGACCATATAATAGAACATTATAAATGGTGTGTTAAAATAGGTTTTGATTTTATCCTCATTTAAAATTCTAATTTGGTTGTATCCAAAGAATCCATCCATGAGGGATAACAACTCATAACCTGTCTTAATATTGATAATGAAATCAATGGAGGGAAGAGGGAAATAATCCTTAGGAGACGATTTATTAATGTCACATAATTCTATGCATATCTTGATTTTTTCATTATTTTTTAAAATGGGGAAGATATTGGACATCTAATTAGAATAGTCCACAAGTTTTTATGAACCCTAATTTTGATAATTTAATGACCTCTTATTTAACCATCAATGTGACCTTAGATTTGAGTTGCCTATTTTTTTGTGTAATGGTTTTCACATAAGGCATGATGACTAAATTGTGTATTACTATGTCAAGATGGATACCTATCATGTTTGCATAATAAAAGGAAAAGACTTTAGAAAACTCAGTAATTAGTTTCTTATGGTCCTCCACCTCCTGTGGGTAATAAAGACCCAAGCTTGAGGATCTTGGGATTTTTCCCCTATATTTATTTCTATGATGTCCTAAGTTAGGGGGAATTGCCTTTTTCAAATTCATATAGATTAGGAGGAAGATCAAGATCCTCATCATATGTATCAAATATGTCATACTCTTCATCAAAAGAATGGTAATCCTTAATCTTAAAATAATAATTGTAGTATTGAAATCCAAGATTAGACATAGGATAACAAGTGAGGGAAAATACCCTCGTATGATGTGATAGATGGAGGTGGTCATAGGACTGTAGGAATTCTAATATTACCTCATCATTTTAAGCCAAGGCAAAGACCATAGGGATAGTACCCTTTCCAATGTAAGAAATATTTTTTTTATTTGAAGTTTTTTGAACAAGGGTTTCAGACCTAATTTATACCACAAAATTAGACCCAAGTATCTTCAAGTTATGACTAAAATAGGAAGAAGAGGTATCCAAAGAGTTAGAGAGTTAGTTTCTTTCTCTATGAATTTATTATATATAAATTAAATTAAATTCCTTGGCATATTTTTGTAAAGTTTTCTTGTAAAGTTGAATATGTTTAGATTTTATCTAGTAGACTTGTAAAACTTGGTTAGTCAATAATTGTGAATTCCTAGGATTCTTAGGTTTTGAATACCTAATCTCTTTGAGATAATAATTACTAATAATAGGGATTCAAATTGTTATCCATTATTTTTACACTCAAAATAAATCTTTAAACCAAAGGGAATGTTTCTTACCCAAAGTGAAATTAGGATAACTCATACCCCTTAGCCAAGACAACATTTTCCTACATCATAGTAAAGGGTTCATGATCAGTTGTGAAGTAATCATCATCATCATCCTTGGGGAGTTTTTCTTAGTCTTCCAAGATATGGACCATGTAATCAAGAATTTTGGCTAACCCTTCTTGGGTTATAGGTTTTGAGATCCAAAAATATCATATGTATATACTTTATAGGGATCAAATATAAGTGTGATGGGTTTATCCCTTTCCAAGATACTAATAATTTTAGTAGTGGACTTGATCAAGATGGATAGTATCATTTTTATATTTTCCCCATTCAATTTTTCTTTCATTTTAATTCTATTTACCTCATGTCTCTCAATTATTGAGGTCTTGGGAATTTCATAACCCCTCTTTAGGACACATATAGTGATTATTGTGGGTTTATCCATCGCTGAAGGTGGGGTTTCACCACACTATTATTGGGTATATGATAATCAATATGCAACCTAAGATTCCTATTTAATTTTTTTTTGGACTAAATCAAAGTGTTTAGGATCCCCTTGAGAAAAAACATTTTTCCAAGATGAAAGAACCTAATCTTTTGGAATAAATTTTAAGGGGTCACCTTCATTCTATGAATCCATAGTCTTCTAAAAATCATGTTAAAGATTGTGTCCCTATCAATCACATAAAAATCTATCAAAATGGTTTTGGGACCAAAATTCACAGTAAGTGCGATGGTCCTAATGGAAGTGTACTTGAGGCTATAATAGCCTACGAGTGGTGGAAATTTAGGTTTCTCCATAACCAAGTTTTTTTAGAAATGAAAAATGGACTATATTAACATATACCCCATCATTTACCATTGCTATTTTTATATAATTAATATATATCTAGACTAGTAAAAATAAAGTTAGATCCACCCTCCTAGCCATATTTACATCTATGGGAAGACTCCTAAGGTCAAATAACTAGCCAAAGTTTATTGATTTTTATAGGGGAGCATGTCTAAGTCATTATGATTAATTTGACCTTGGTGTGGAGTGACACTAGATATGTAACTCAATCCTAAGGAATAAATTAATTACATATGATGGGAAATATATTTATTAAATAATTCCATGAAGGAGATATGGGGAAAAAAATTAAGGTTGGAAACTAAGTCAAAGTTTCCCATCGGCTTGGGGTTGATGTTAGTCTCTAAACATTTTGAAAATAGGGAATTCTAGGTTGGTAATCTCATGTTCAAGTGATGTTGTTTGCATCTTCATATATTTATAATTCTACAACTCCTATCATTCTAGTTTTTTCATGAAGTCTCAATTAGGAATCCACATTAGGGTGGTTGAGAACTTCCAAATGAATATTAAAATTACATACATCTTGTTATTAAATGAGCATAATATTTATTGTGTTCTTACATAATATATAATAATTCTTGTATTCTAGTCTTTACATTTTTTTTCATATTGAAGGCCTTGAAAAATTCCACCTTGAGTTTTTGGAAGGAATGAATAGATGCCTTAGTAAGGCATTAATACTAGTCTTGGGTTAATCCTTCAATAATATTTGGAAATATTTTGAAAACTACCCTAGCCTAAGGTAGAATATCTATAACAATGGTTTCATATGACTCAAAATTTGTTTTATGATATCCCTCCCTTTTAAACTTGGGGAGTCTAAGTAGGGGATGTGAAAAAGGGACTCCTCATATACTATCATTAAGGGGTTATTTTGAACACATGACATAGGTCCCCATGGCACTAAAATATTCCAAAGGAATGGTAAGCTGACCTTGAAGAGGAGGGTTTAAATAGTAGGTAAATGAGAAATGATTTGGAGGAAAATAAGGAGGTTGATAGGGTGGATTATAGTAGGTAATAATTAGTGATCCAATTGGGTGTACTTAGAAAACATGTGGTAATAAGGTGGAAGAGTGTTACATAAAGAGGTGGAATTTGGTGCTTGTATAGGAGGACTATACATGGGTGGAGCATATATTATAAGAATTAAGTGTGGTTACATGTCGGTTTCTATGTTGTTAGGAGGAATGTAATAAAATTAATCTCTATCATGATTTTTAAAAGGAGGTTGATATAGTGGAGTAATTTTAGAAGTTATCAGGTCAGGGACTCCATGAGTAAGGATGTCCTTATGGTATTGGTTTTAAGTATAACTAGATAGAGGTTCATTTTATGGGTATTATGGGAGTTGGTAAATTTTTGATGGGATGGTAAATGAGGAATAATATCCTTGGTTGGAAGGTTTATAATCCATCCCTTGATTTAGAGTGGCTTGGTTACACTCTAAATCCCAAATATGACCCACTAAGGTAGAGATGAGTTCATTTGGAAAACAAGTGGTGTTCAATTTTATAACTTATTTCATGGAATATTTAAGATGGAAATATTGATAACCATCAATGAACCCATGTGTTAGAATATTTATGAAGATATTTTGCACTTTGCTCACATGGTATAAAGATGTTTTAGTTATCATTAGGGGGAGGGGTGAGGATGATTGTAGCTTAATAAACACATCTTCTATATAATGAATTATATCATTGTAATGGTCAAATATACTTTTGTTGGTTGTATCTAGGTTTTTAAAGCTAACATGTTTTATAGTTACAATATGAGGGTAGGAACCTCTTCCTATGGTGAATTCACATTGTTAGAGTTTAGGTAGTTATTGGAAGTGTTAGAGGGGTCCCAAACTCCTTGGAGTACTACCTTAAATGTAATTTGTGAGTTTAAGGATGAAGGGAGTTAAAATTGATTTCCCACATTTTAAGTGTATTTTTTAATGTTCCATATGAGTAAGAAGGCCTCATAGGTATTTGGTGTTTCTCCTATAGTTTTTTAGGTCAAAGGTCTCTTAAATTCCTATCTAAACATATTTAGGGGATGTATAAATACCCATAGAATAAATGGAAGGGGAGAGAAAAGATGGATTAAATAAATATAATAAGATATCATAAAAGGATAATCCTTCCATGTCAAGTTCACCAACTTATGTACATAATGAAAGTGACATTCTAACCTTCATTCACTTAATATCTCAGAGTCTAGAGAAGACAACAGATGAAAAGATGATAGGATGATGGGTCTATGAGTTTGGTTGATTAGGTTGAGGTGTAAGGATGGGGTTTTATAAGACTAATGTTAAAGGTTGATTTTGGTAATACCAAAAAAAATATCATGTTTCATGTTACTCATTGAGATTTATAAACTAAGAGGGGATATAATTATAATAATCTTTACTATGAATAAGGATAAGATACTAAAGATATTGGTTGCTACTAGGTATGAGGAATTGGGTGAAATTAGGTTAGATAACTCTAGGAAACTTAATAAATATATCAACATGAATATTTCCAATTAATTTCATATGCAAAGTGAATGAAAATAGGACACAGCTAGTCCTAAGGAGGAAGAAAAGGAAAAGTGAAGGTCTAGACTTAGAAATCATTAAATTGATGGGCTAGCATATGAGGGGTTATAACTATTGGTTGTAATAAATTGATGGGCTATCATATGAGGGGTAATAACTATTGGTTATAATTATATAACTTAATTGATATTATATTTTTATAAGTTTTAGAATGGAAAAATTGAATTCTAATCTTAGTGTTAATATCAATTTTTCATGTTACTAGCGTAAATGAGAGATCTACCTCTAAGAAAGATGCCTGCTTTGTAAAGGTATGGTTACTATGAAAGTGTCATCAAATAGTAAAAACAATGTTGTTTTTAATTTTTAAATTGTATATCTTATCTTTATTATTATTTTTAAAAATTTCACTTTTTATTTTGAATATTTAGATGCAAGGTTTTGGGATTGTATGCTCTTGACAAGGCTTTGTCTGATTTTGTTTTTGGTGTTTTCTAAAGTGTTTTACAAACAAAAGAGAGTTATAATACTTAATAAAAATATAATATTAAAAATTATAAACTAAATAAATAAAATTTATTTTATTTTAATTATAATGTTTTTTTTTTTTTTCAATATTTTTATGCATGCAAGTATTAAGAGACTGAATTCTTCATGAATGATACAAATGTTGATTTTGGTTTTTCCTAGTTTGATTTCAATTTTTTTATATGCACCAAATGAAAATATATTTTTATTTAAATTTTTTAATTAAATTTAGGTTTTATAACATGCAAATAAAGAACCAAAATCTTAAACTAAGGTTTGTTCTATGCTATGAAATTTATAGTTTTTGTGATCTAGTCTAGTATGCAATCTAGAGTGCCATTTTTTCATACTTTTGATGATTATATGGAGATAAAATTATTTTATAAATAAATTAATAAATTTATATAATTATATTTTTATAATTGATATGAGTTTCTTTAACATGAAAAAGAGATAAACTAGATCTAGTATGTGAGTTTCAATTTTCCTAGCTCTTGGGTGTGTGTAAATGTGTGTATGTGCTTGTTTTATGAATATATGTTGAGAGAGAAATAAAAATATAATAATTTTTTTTTGGTTTAACCTAATTATAAAATTATCCTAATATATCCTATATTAGACACAAAACTATTTTCTTTTAAGCTTTGATGTGTAACTACAAACTAAAGAAAACAAAACTACTTTTTTTTACAAAATAAGAGAGGAAGATTTATAAAATATATATATATATATATATATTTTTATTAAGGAAACAACTAGCAGAGGAAGATGGTCTAGGAATATTATAAATATGGTATATTTTTAATAGGGTGTGGGCATCCATATTAGCATAAGTGAAAGCCTATTTTTGTAAGACATTATAGCTAAAACTATGTTGGTAGACACATATCCAAATGTGGAAGCATGTAGCTCATGAATAGTTTGAAAAGATGCCTCAAATAAATGGAATATCATATACTTATAATTATTATAACATGTGAAACCTATAGTATTATATCATGTAAATCCAAGTTATTATTACATCCATTTCATCCTACAGTCATTTAGGAATCAATGAAACATCTCATTTTAGTCATAAACCATTTGACAAAGAAGTCAATGAATTTTAGCACCTAACATTATCATGTATGATCACATTTTGGCTTAGTCAAGGATATTTTTAGAAATGGTTGTGGTGTGTGTGTGTGTGTGTGTATATATATATATATATATATATATATATATATATTCCATAATCCTTGCTAGCAGTCTCCCTATATGAGCCAAAATATGAGCTTATAAAACATTCCCATGTTCTAAAAGTCATTGAAACATTTTTTGAAACAGTTTGTGGGCCTTATACAAGCTTTTATAATTTACACATGTGGGTATATTAATTCACATATATACATTCATAAAAAATTACCATTTTTCATCCTACCATGCTAAATATGGTCTTGGCTATTTTTAAATAAAGATAAAGTGGATTATAACAATGTAAGGATTATATATATTGACTAAACTAGATAACAAAAATTTATGGATTTGAGATTTGTATGGATTTTTCATTTGATTTTAAGAGGTGTTAAGAGTGATTTTTATGAGAAATTAAATCTTCTCAATGGGCATGGGAATTTTTTTCAATTTTTTTCTAAAATTTGTGCAATGATTTTTTGAGGACTATATCTCAAAAACCCATACTCAAAAATTACTCAGTGGCCCAAAATTTTGACTTGGAATTAGAACTCATGATTTTATTGAAAATTACTCAAAATTACTCAGTAACTTTATCTCTACTTTAAAAAACATAAAATTCATATAATAAACTTAAATAACATGTAAAAAATTATTAAATGACATGAGAAATGAGTGTATAGAAGGACATAAGTATATAAATATTATATAATTATATGACTATGTGCCACTATCAGATATACTCACTTTTATAGTGTGAATCCTAAGACATCCAGTGATGTTAAATACACCTCAACAATTGGAATATAATAATATATATAAAACAAAGATAGGGAAGGGAAATATCATGTATATAAATGTAAATATCTTAAACCAATGTTATTGTTTTGTATATAAATAAGCTACAACTAAAATTCAGCCATCATATCAAGGTATAGGGAGATGCCATTGGCTGCAAGTATATCATCAAGGCAATCACCATTCAATCCTAGAATAAATCCATGAGTTATGTTTTTACCATAGATTTATAAATCTTGAAAACCCCAACTCCACTAGTTGTGCACTTTATTCATGAATCAGAAGGAAAAAACACAAAAAATACATAGATAAAACACAAAATTAAGCATAAAATCATATTTTTAATTCATGTGGATATATATTATGTCAGGTCTGCTTCAATAATAAATGTGTGAAATTTTATAATTAATCATTATAATTATTTTTTAAAATGAAGAATTTATATTTCTTTCTTATCTCCTAATTTAATTTAAGATGTATCATTTCAAACTTCACTCGTGATTTATTACAATTTATTACTGAGTCATGGAAATTTTTGAGTTTATGGTTAGGACATTATTTTCAAAAAAATTATGGGTGCTAAAGTTCTAAATAGTTTCATTTTCATTTTTCTTTAAGTTATAAGTGATGATTTATCAAATTCTAATTTCACATCCTCTTCCTTTAATATGCCTATGGATATGAAGATATCTTGGAAGGTTAAGGTTAAAATTATGACTAAATATGAAAAAATGCTTATGACTAAATATTAGATCCTAATATCAGTTATTGTTTTTCTCATTCCAAATAATCATAATTAGTACTCATAATATGTACCACTAAATTGACTTCAAATTTATGGGTCTATCGACCCAATCTGACACTTGATAAGTCTTTCACTAGGAACTCCTTGTGCCATGCTTGTATTATCAATTCATAACTTGGTTATGGTGGCATGATGTTGGAGAAAACTCAACAAACACAATATACATGCAATATTAAAAATAGTACAAATAATTTACATAATAATATAATGAAATAAATAATTATATTATTAGAATTGTGTGCATATAATCTCACCCAAAAGGTGAATTTGGTTTCCACCAAGTGTTGTCACATTCACATGGACTTCACTCATTATCCCTTACTATTCTAGGATAAAATTCAAAATCACACAATCCAATAGCTTCCTCCACACTCTATCTCTAGGATTCTACTTCTCTTTTTCTTCCTTATAGTGTCTTTGTGTGTGCCTTCTTCTACCTATGGATCATTTCATATCCATGTGTGTCAATCTATTACATTCTATTGCATTTTATATGAGGGTGAGGGTATGAATATTTTTTATATAATCTCAAGGCCTTCCACCTCATCCAAAGATATGTCAATAATCATAACCAATCTCAGGTAGGAGTAATTTTGACATGGAATAACCCACCAAATAAAATTCCCACCTAACCACCTAATAGTAAACTTACCTAATATTTCCTAAACTATTTCCTGATAATAAACCAAATATTTCCAATACTTTTAATAATAATAGATAAAATATTTCCTATATTTCTAAATAGACCAAAAATTGCCAAAAAATTTATGACATCATTAATTTTGAATCATTACAAATAAAATATTATTTATTTGGGACCACCTTAACCCAAGTGACTTATTTACCATGACATTAATGTTTTGATGTTACTATGACTATTTATGTCAAATATTTACTTTATACCATGGACCATCATTTTTTACAATATTGTCTAAAGTAATTTTACCATTACCATGGAATATTTACTTTTTACTTTACAACATTCTATGGTGTGCATTGTTATTCCTTGGTGGGTGTTGATAAATTATAATATATGTTGCTACTAATTACACTTTACATAAACATATTTATAATAAAAATAATAAGAGTTAAATTTTGGAGGGAAAATTTTGGTTTTGATAGGTTGCCTTTTTTCCTCACAAGGTTTGTATTCCTACTACAATAATGTACTTATGTTAGGTAGTGATTGTTATGAACTCCAAATAAAAGTTTCTACCTATATACAATATGACTTCCAAGTTTAGGTCATGTTTAGATTAAGTGGACATTAATAATAAGGCAATAGGGACCAACTAAACATCAAATGTAATTACCAAGTGAATATATAGTTTTGATGTAAGACACTATAGGTTTAAAACCTATTGGTTGGTTGAAGGAGAATGACTTGTTTTTCACTTAAGCATGCCAAAAAGACTTGATATGATTGATAATGTGGAAAATATAATAGAGGTTACAATATATTATACCTTAAAATGCAATAATTTGTTCAATTTTTGTTTCTTATTTTGAACCAACTATAATAAATTTTATTCAAAATATAAGACTAAAAAAATAATGAACAAAAAAAAATTAAAATGATAAAATTAACCTTGTTCATTCTAAATTTATCCCACAAAAAGTATTATTAAAATATCATCATGTAATTGAATGATTTATTCAAAGAGTTCAACAAAAATGCCCCACTATTGTGTGAATATAATGATAGAAGTTATAATAATATTATACATTTTTAAGGTATGCCTATTCAAGATGCAAGGAATAGACATAAATAACATTGAAATAAATACCACACCCAAAATGATGGTATTCAATCTGAGATGTTATTCTCTCAATCATAGAATAATCCCTACCAATTATGCCAATTTAAGATTCATATTGTATTAACTAGGGTTTTTATTGGCACTTCAATGCAGATCTACCAAATGGGTACTTATATTTACTCTAAAGTAGATTTGTGTCTAATTTTGAAATTACCAAGTGTAATGACAAAGTCAAGACTCAAGACCACATGTTTTATAATTTAATAATAGATTTTTAAATCTAAACATTTTTTTCCCCCCTATTTTGCTTCCCTAAAGGTCAGAGGTTAGAGGTTAAATCATAACATAATTGTCACCATCATTGATATATTTACTATTTTTCCTCTTTATCTTTCTCACTTCCAAATTTAAGTATTATTTTCGTCATCAATGGTTTTCCTATTGTGCCTCTTCATTTTTACAATCTCAATGTTTTCCCTACTCTTAATCTTTCCCTTGCCTTTCATCTTTATTTTCTCATGCTTTCTTCTTCCAAATTCCTCTAAAATTTCTTTGAAATTTCCTATGTTTTATTGTGCTTTTGGAAATAATGAAATACCTTTTTTTGTCTTCAATTTTATGTTAACCTTATTTATTTTTATTTTATTAGTTTAGGTTTTTAGATTTTTAGATTTTTTTAGTTTTAAGTTTTTTTTATTATATTTTTTTATTTGATAAAGTAAAAGCCAAGTTTTATCGAGTCCTAGAACCACTAGAGTGTAGTAAAATAGTATCAAAAGGCCATCAACAGGGCCGAGAAGCCAAAAAACAAAAAATTATAGTACTTAAAATGAAAACTAAAATAGAACTAGGAGGAGAGTCCCTCCTGAGGGTCTTCAATATCTACAGTGTCCTTCATAGGAATGATCTATTTTTCTTTTGATATTTTAGCCTGAGTGCAGTTCTTAGGGCCTTCTGCCTCTTCTCCAAGGAATATTATTTTGGGGTGATTTTTCCTTTGGCCTTCATGTGGGATTACTTAAGGGGGACCCCCTTGGGGGAGCCTTGAGGGGGGAATTTTAAAACCTTAGGTGGTTAGAGGGTAGGGGACTGAGTGGCCTATGCAGAGAGGATGAAATCCTAAACTGTGGATTTAGTCTATCTATGGAGTGCATTCCAGTCTTGAATGAGTTTGTCCAAAACCAAGCCTACTTGCTAGACCTTCTAGTTAAAATTATCAATCTATAGTTTGTTCTTTTCTAGCTCAACCATAACAATAGATTTTTCTTTCTAGGCAATCTTTATAGGGGTCCCCAATTCTAGAGAAATGGGTTTTGGTTTGGAGATAAATAGTTTAATTAAGTATAAGATAATTATGGGGGACTTTAATAAACTATCCTAGGGGGTGTGATCAAAGAGATCGTGGGATCCCTCAGTGGGATCCTCCCCTAGGGAATCCTCTTGGGAGTATTCCCTGGAGGAGGAACCCCTAGGAGGGACCTCCTAGTTGTCGAGATATTGGCCATGTTTAACCAAAAGGAGAATCAATCCTTGGTGAAGGATGGGATTTGTGTCATTCACTTAGTACAACCAAATGGTACTCTCAAGGGACTTTATAATAAAGTAGGGTAGACTAAATTTATACCCAATGAAATGGTTTAAAATAAAAAATGGTGGGAGAAAATAAGTGTATATTTACCTTTAAGTGTCATGTACCACATGATTTGAAGGTGAATGTTAGGCCATTAACGTAGAAGATCAGCTCAAGAAAAGCCTTTTTTGTCTATCTACACAAAGTTGTTTGTTTTAAAAAAGCATTAGTGTGACTCTTATTTTTTCATCTAGTCTTTAAAATCCTTCATGCCTGCACATGAAATTCTAGTAGCTTCAACAATGAACTCATCCAAAATGTTCATGGTAATGCCATGGATGGTCACTTTCTACTTATTTTAAGCAACCACAAAGTCATGGGCAATCTCAACATTATGTTTCATAACCCATTCCATGAATTTTGTGAGGCCCCCCTTTTTCAGCGTCTTCCATATTTTCTTTTTTTAGTGGACCTCATTATAAGAAGTAGGTTCCAACTTATCCCTATCACCTCCCATGGAGACTATGTGCACAGAGCCAAAATAAATGGGATAAATTTTTTTGGATGGGGAAAATTCAAAAATAACACAAATGGTTTGGGAGTCCCATCAGAGGCTCATAAAATTAATTAAGACCCCTCTCTTTAGAATAATTGTGTATCTATCTAATTGATATCTTCCCCTTCAAGATAAGGTCATACACATGTGGATAAATCATTTTTTTAACTTGCATTGGTACCTTTATCTCATTTTGTATATTATATCATTTTTTATATAAAATTTAATTTAATTTTAGTTTTTATTTTTATTTTAGGTTTATAATTTTATTTATTTATTTATTTATTTTTCTAATTACATTGAGATTCATAACCTTGAATGGTAGTAAGGCATGGGTTTTCATATCATGGTTATGTACATAAAAACCTTAATATAACCAACATAACTAAAATTTATTATTTTAATAGACTATATTAGATGTAAATCAAAATTTTAGATAGAGCATCAAATACTATAGGGGATTCTAATAAATAATTGGATTATATTTAAAGTTTATTTATTCTATTATGAATTATAGAAACATTTGAAGGGAAATACTGAATAAATAATCAACATTAAAAAATTCATGGAATGCAAGGTCAATTGTTAAATTTAGTTCCTAGTGAATAAGGTGATCTTATACACTATGAGATACCTTATATTTTAGTATGTGCACTTATATAAATAGGACAATACATCATGAATATTAAAAAATATTATTTCCTAAATTTAATAACAATCAACTTTAATATAAGATGGACTTTTAACATATTATATTTTAATAATAAGATTTGTTTCATTTCATTTCATAGTTCATTTTATTTTTTGTCAATATAGACTTAGGCTAATCTATTATATAATGTAAAACTAATTAATAAAATAATATGTTTCTTTTTTATTTCTAAAAAAATATTTCTATTTCATTTATATGTAATATCTAATATATTATTTTTTAATAATTATTAAATTATTAAAATAAAATTTAAAATTCAATCATTATTAAGATGTTGTATATGTATGATGGTTAAATTGAGAATATGTATATAATTTTAATTGTTAATTTATTTGTTCAACTATCAACCTTAATAGTAGTATTTAAAAAGTGGATGTATTTTGACTTCTAAAAATAATTAAAAATGGGCATTTTTTTAGGTGATGGAATAAATTATGTGGAATCCCATCACAATCAGTGATCAAATTTATTAACATAATGTCACCTAACAAAATTCCCCACACCAAACACACACTCTCGACCAAAGTTATAATGATAGAAAAAAATATAAAATAACAAATCCTATAATTAATATATTATCCATCATAATAGAAAAAAATATTTATTAGAAAAATTAGAGAAAAAATATAAAATAAAATATCAATGTCTCAATATCTTTATAAAACATCTGTGACTCTTTAGGATCACTTGAAGAATTCCATATGGCTCACAAAGTTGTTCTTATTACATCCATCAAAACATGGTGGAAAGGTTATTTTATAATCAAAATCCAAAGATGAAATAAAAATTATTAACATGAAATAGCAAGAGTGTCTCATGAAATTTGATCACTAAAAATTACCTAAGACATGGGATTTACTGAACAAGACAAATGCTAAAAAATACTCGCTAAAAATTCCTCTAAAAAATCTTGCACCACTTTCAAACACCTTTGGACTAAAAAAAATATTCCAATTAAGTAGGGTTTAATTAATAGCATTCCTAGAGAGTGAAGAAAAAAACAATGTGAAAGTGAATAAAGAGGATGAAACATATAGTATTAAACAATGCTTATACACACATTCCTTTTAAATTTATATAAAATGTTATGCAAATTAGTACGGTGTTTTTATATCAAATAAATTAAAAGCCAATTCCATCCAATAAGTGAGTTTGTGAAGCACATATGTGGATGGCATGAATTCTCTGTAATAGTCATCATTAACAATTGGATGTGAACATCTCAATAAACTAACTTCACATAATTCTTTTCCTTCTCTAATCTAGACATCTTTTTTATAGATATTCCTGAGTTTACTATGGAAGAAAATGAAAAAAAAAATGATGATATAAACTTGCATATTAAAGTTCAAGATGAAATAAAAGCCACACATTGCAAACACAAATACCATTCCCAACCAATTTTACACATCTTTTTCCTACATGACATTGAACTTTGATAATTATAAATTTCTTTCTAAGAGGTCAAAGTAGATAAGCCTTTTAATAAAGCTTATGGTTCATCTTCATCTTAGAAATTTATGAAAATAATTCAAATGGTGTGTTCTACTTAGTTCCAATACCAAGTAGTTCAAAAAATAAAGGCACTAAATGGGGAACCTATAGGGGGTGTCATGGGGTAGGTGACAAGAAATAACTTCTTTTTGGCTATATGGGCAAGACTCAATGTTCTCATTCAACATCCTACAAGTGATCTCATGATGTATTTTTATGTCTTTAAATAACTAAGTGGTCAGACTCTAGTCATTTCCAAGGGTAATATTCCATTTTTTATGTGCTTCTCATTGTACTCATTTTTATAAATTATATAAATCTCATTTTTATTCTTCCTAGCTCTTCTTATTTACATGCAAATATATATTGTGAGGTCTTTTAAAATCAAGTGAAATGAGAATATTATTTTTTATATTAATGTGAGAGGATAAAAATATATGCATATTTTGAGGAATGGATTGAAATTAAATTAATATGATTTGTTTTTAATAAATATTAGTGATAATATTTATTTTGGTTTTTGAAATTATGGATCAAATTGATTTGGGTATCAAATGAGTTGAAGTTATCTAAACTTTTATTTTCATGTAAGTTATACTTAACCCTAAACCCTAGTCCTAGACTATTAGTTTTTCATGTTTAAAAAGGTGGTGTATCATAATTTAAACTTGGTCATATTCAATTTATTTTTACCTCTATATATCATTTGTCATTATATATAATCATTAGTACAAGATTAATATTTTTATAAGTTGAAGATAAGGCTTCTTTATTGCCTTGAATAGAATTGATGTCCTAATCCTTTGAGTTTCTCTTTATGGGCATTCAAAAAATAAAAATAAGGCCATCATATTTGGTTTAATGGCAAACCTTTCCCTTCTTATAATTTATCACATATTGTAAGTTATTTGTTTTTATTCTCTTTTGTTTTAGGATGTGTTGGACTGAGGGTCTTATTAGGCTATTTTCTATTTAAAATTAAAATAAAATATGCATTACAAATAACTAACAAAGGCTTGATAATTTTTTATTTTATCAATCTTTAGTTTGACTATTTATATTCTATTATTTATTTTTTCTAAGGCTATTTCTATGAAAAATATTTAATGATATTGATTATTTTGGTTTCATAATTCAGGGGCACATTGATTTGGGTATCAAATGATTTGAAGTTCATATAAGTTATAATTAATCCCAAATCCTAATTTTGAGTCTTAATTATGTTGAAAATCCTAAATTTGTAATCAATAATTCATATGCCAGAATCTAATTTTATAAACCCTAATGTTGTAAACCATAAAAATGTTTCAAACCTAGTTTTTTAGAATATAATTTTATAAAACCTATTATCATAAAAAATTATTAAGTAAACCATAATTTAAAAAATATTAATTATACAATTACTCATTTTTTAAATTTAATTTAGTATGGGTGCTTTGGAATAGGGTAGTGAATTATTGGTGCTAGGTCTATGATTCAGCTATCCATTATACATTTTAGTGTCAGTATTTTGTGTCTTTGCATGTATAATTTCAAAAATATATATTACAAGACATGAAAAGGAATAAATATTTGTGTTGGATGTAGAGGTAATTTAATATTAGGTCTTCTTAGAGAAGGTTATGAAAGTGGATGCATACCTATCACTTTTTATAGTTTTGAGGAAGTGGGTGACTCTAGTGGAATATTTATTAAGTTGCCAATATGTAGTCACTATGAAATGAAACATAAGATAGAGGAATACCATAAATTATTAAATAAATAATAATACTGTAAAATTAACATGAATATGATTTGGGCCAAGTTTTAAGATAAGGTGAAGATACCTTTTGAACCTCTACACCTAGTGAACATTATAACTCATGATGATGCTCATACTCATGTAGATGTAGGAAATAATAATATTACCATAAATAATGTGCTACCCAAAATGAATTAAATTAAAGGATTAAACCATTCCCAATAATTTTAAGTTTATTCAGATGCCACATATATTATTTTTGAGACATATTCCAAGTTTACTGTTGTAAAAATATGAGATGCACACAATTTAAAATATTTCCTAAAACATTATTATACCATTTTGTAATGCCTTCAGATAAATAAAATTATACCAAAGTTTAATCTATGGTTATAAAATATTTTTCATAAACTACCACCACTTGTATTATTGCAACTAAATAATTATTAATAACCTTGGGATATAGTTTAGAATGTGTAAATATGACTTTTGGGGATTGTGTTATATACCAACTTTAAATTATTATAAATTTAAAAAGGAGATAAACATATATATTTCAATGGGAGATCATTTTATTTTCAATAGGATATGATGTCAATTTCAAGGATCAAATAATGAGTTATAAAAATAATATAAAGTAAGTGATAATCCCACTTCAGTATTCTAAGAAAAAAATTATGTGGAGTCTATATATATAGTTTTAGAATATATTAACCATATTAATAAGGAAATTATGTAAACATGTAATTACATTAACCCTACCAATGATGGCATGCTAATTTGGATAAGCTTGAGTGACTCAAATTATGATAATTCATTCTAGTGATGGGTGATAGTATAATTTCACATATTAGGAATAAATTGTGCCACATTCAGACATAAGGCAAGGAAAGGTAGTACTAAGAAGATGAATACGTAGATATTATAGCATAATAAGGTTGCATTTCCTTATTTTAAGAATGTTCCTTGTAAAAAATGTAAATAATTTGTAATAAAACTAATATAATGTCACACACCAAACAAAGAGAATCTATTAAAAAGTATATAGGTTTTAAATAATAACCAAAAAGTGAGTATTTTGAATTTGTAAGGGTAAGCTTACTAATATTATATAATATAAGGGATTGAGTAGCACCCATATATTGAACATATAAATCCTAATTTCATAATCACTATTTTTTATTAAAAAAACCCTAATTTATAATCCTTAATTATGTGTAAATCCATAATTTAAATAATCACTAAACACTAGTTTTAAAAATCATTAAACCCAAATTATATTGAAAACACTTATTTTGTGAACACTAATTATTTAGTAAACCCTAATTTTTAATCCCTAATCACGAAAAAAACTATAATTTTTAATCCCTAATTATGGATTAAATGATAATTTTGTAATCTCTAATTATATAACTAGTTCCAAAATTACTATCTAGTCAAGTAGATAACCTCAAATTTAAGTATTTGAAGAAATTTGAAAGACTTGTGTGAACCATAATAAGTTTTAAAATTAATTTTAATGGTCATCATGTTTCCATCACTTTCATATTCACTCATAATATCCAATATAATTCATAGCATATACCTGATTTTTTTCATAAATAATTAAACAAAACAAATTTCATATTAGCATATTAAATATACATCTTTTGCAACCCCTAAGATATATTAGAACTAAAATAAGAAAATAAAAAAAGGTGAATCTGACTCAATGAAATAATAATAGAATAAAATCACCTCTCTATGACTATTTTATATCTAGGATATTTCAAATCTTTATCATAACACATTTATGTTACATTACAATAAACACAATATGCAACACTGATCAAACTCTCTCAAGGGTAAGCTTATGATCTATTCCTTATTTTATTCCTAGTCATCCTTATGATTCATTATTAATTTTATTTGAATGTGATAAAAATATAAATTAAATCCTTTTTTCACATAAATATAAATTAAATATAGATGGAAAATGTTTGTATAAGAGAACATTTTTAAAAAGTAGGAAGAACATGTTTCAAAAGTGATATTTTTGTCATTCTTTGGTCTCCCCACATTTATCCTATGAGAAGTTAGATGGAAATGGGGTTTATTTGGAAAGAATGGGACTTTTCACATTTTTATTACATTTATATTAGCATTGTTATAACTATAATATCTTTAATATATATATATATATATATATATATATATATATATATATATATATATATATATATATATATATATATATATATATATATATATTTCTTATGTTAAATTCTCAATTCTGAATGTGATTTTTTCCTCTAAGATATTGGAGAGAAATAGGATTTATTTGGAAGGTTGAGCATAAAAGCTTAATATATGGCATGATTAATGTTTTTTTGTATGTAAACCATTTGTGGGACATTAACCCATCATAGGTTCAATTTTAATCCATGAAATCACATTTATTAGAGGTATTTTGTCAAACCATTCAATAGTTATGTGCTTTCACATTTTCTATATGTATCTACCAGTGCATTTTTAACTACAATGTTTTATAAAAATAGGATTTCAATTATGATAAGATAAATGTCCACATCATGTTCTAAATCACCCACATTTTTAATCAGAACAAGGAGGCTTTTGAAGTTGGATGCTAGTGGTGCCCTAATTAGATTTAAATTTAGAATGAAAAAGGGTAAATTTATAATTTTACAATTTTTTCCTTCATAATTTCTAGGAGTCTTATATTTTAGTTAAATTTTGTTGCATTTCACTCAAAATAAGAAAGTAAAAATAAATAGAATGCTTAGAATTTCTATAAAAAAAAATGACCATACTATCTACCTAAATTTTAACATTTTATTATAACATTTCCATTTTTATAGCATTTTCTAAGATTCTTTTATTGCATGTGAGACAATTTTTTTGAGTTGTAACATTTACCATGTTGTCATATGAATATTTCCTAACATAATTATCTAAATTATTCCTTTTATAATATTTACATCTCTTACTAGTGGCTAAAAATCCCAATAAAAAATCTTATGATTTATATCAAATCACAATATCAATTATCATATTTATAATTCTCAATAAGCACACTCAGTACTCAAAATATGCACCACTTCCCATGAAGCAAAAACTAGGTTTTAGTGTTAGTCCCATCGGTATAGTAAAAAAATGAACAATGATAACAATCAAAACACTTAAAGAGTGGATATCATAGTATTAATTACTAATATAGTTTATTGTTCCATTTCATTGAATTTATTACTTATTTGTATATCACTATTATATTTTATATTAAATGTAAATTTTATAGTTGTTGCAAAAATCATGATCTATATAGATGTTGTTAATATTTTGATCATACTCACCATGATGTAGATGAATAACCCAAAATATCCTAATTTATCCCCCTTGGGCTGATCATAAATATAATTTTCATGTGTTGACATCAATTATCCTTGAATCATTTGGTTCAAGCCTTACTCTAGTGGTCCCCATACTTTCATAATGATAGAAATGTGCATTTAAATATTTTACACATTTATCAATAATATTGATTAATACTTGTTGAGTTGGATATATATTTTATTGAAATCATTTGAGTTACAAGATTAAGAAGCCTAGTTTCACAACAACATCAATGCTAGGGTAAATTTTACTAGCTAGGGTTTTACAAGAATAGTTCCCAAAAGAAATGTAATATCAATGCTTTTACAACAAGGATATATAGTTAAAATAAATTTATAAATAAATACAAGTATTTGCATAATAATAACCATTAAAGTGACTTATATGTTATGTATAACCTTATTTCATCATAGGATTTGTATTCTTACTAATAATATATTGACCTTCTGTAGTGATTATTATGAACTCCAAATAAAAATTTCTACCATCTATAGTAGGAATGTAAGGTTTAGTTCATGATTAGATGGGAGCAAGTTGAAAGTGGAAATCAAGTAAAAGGTAATAGGGCCCAACTAAACATAAATTGTAATTTACAAATGAATATATAATTTCAATGTAAGCCATTATAGGTTTAAAACCTTTGGCCAGTTGAAGTAGAATGACTTCTTGTTCACATGCTACAAATACTTGAATACAATTGATAATGTGGAAAAGATAATATAGGCTACAATATATTCACCCTAAAAAAATTATGACCATAGTGTAAACTCACCACATGATATATCTATCAATGCAACCATGAAAATTAGTATACATCAAGATATATAATAAAAATGACCTTTACCAATAAATGCTTTCTAATTAAACCTTGCCAATGTTATCCCTTATCTCTTACAATCATTTAATTTCCACATGGTAGAGTTATATCATTCAATTTGGAAACCTAATGAAATGATAAGCCAATATTTTATACTACCCATGGTGAGGGACCTTTATCATTTCCAAGTTTGTGAGGGCTCCCAACCATGGTGAGTGCAAAACCAATCATATCTATAGTTGGGAGGGATATCAACCATGGTGAAAAAAAATTTATTATTTCCATGGTTGGGAGGGATCTCAATCATGAAGAGTGAAATTTTTTCACTTGCCATGGTTATTTATAGAAAATTTTCCCTTGCCATGGTTGGGAGCCTCTTAACCTTGGAGAGGATAAATATTTCCCTCTCCATGGTTGGGATCCCTACTAACAATGGAGAGGGAAACTTTTCCCTCTCCATGGTTAGTAGGGCTTATAGCCATGGTGAGATAAAAACATTTCCTCTCTATTTTTAGGAGTCTTCCCAACCATGTAGAGGAAAAACATTTCCCTCACCATGGTTGGGAGAAAGGTCAAATGGTACCGAAATTGTTTTTCTCAACCTGGTGAACTTAATAAGTTGCCACTAGTTTTTCTACTCAAATTAGAAAATTTCACAAGGGAAAACGAGAAAAGGTAAATTTTAAAAAGTAGTGATATATATTCCATTCATATTATTTTTTTAGAATATGATGTATTTAGTATTACTAATATGTAATAAAATTCATCCCTATGATCAAGCATCCCCCTATACCATTAGGGGCCAAAATTTGTTCTTCCCATTGTTTGAGGGGAATTTAAGCATGGGAAGGCCAAATTTTGGCCTCATCATGGTGGGGATGGATCATAACCATTGGGAGGGCCATAGTCTGCCACTCTCTTGACCATGGGATGAACAAATTTTCATTTGTCAAACATCCCCTACACCATGAAGTGCCTAAAATGTTTTCCCCATATTTCCAAGTGCCTGCTTGACCATGTGGGACAAAAACTTTTGGCATTCCATGATCAAGCTCACATGACCATGTGGTCATAAAAAAAATTAAAATCATTATGTATAAAATATTTCTCAAATGATTGACTTCTGAGTGTTTTTTATGATGTTGAATTATGTTCATGAGTTGCTATATTCCATTGATAACTATACATAGCTTTGTGATATAGTATCTCTCACTTATAACATATTATTTTATTAGAATTTGGAATTGATTCAGTGATTAATGATAATTTATATAGATTTAATATAATATAAAATTTGATGTAAATAAACTTGTGACAAGTAGAATGAAAGAAAGGTACTAAAATTGATAAAACACAATTGAATAAATGAAGAATAATTATGAATAAAATAAAACACTTATATATTTAATGTTTATGATATGACTATACAAAATGTGATAGTGACTACAAATGATCAACAAATACTAGTATTTCAAGTGGCATAAGAAATCTGACTAGGATCATGAATAAAATTATAATCCAAATTATGATAAGATCGACTAGCACTATAGCCTTGAGTTGATCAATTATCTCCATTACTAAAAATTAGGAAACTTAGGGAAGGATAATTTGAGATAGATTAAATCATACTCATGTGTAGAAATTTTACCTTCAAACTTGTGACAAATACATGAAAATGACTTCTTCAAAGTTGAAACCTAGTAAACCTATAATTAAAAAATGGGGGTGTAATAGGTTGAGATAACCCAAATCAACCGTATGGTGACTAATCACTACCTACATATTAAATATTATAATGATTTGGAAATCAATCCCACTTATTTCTCCCACTTAAAGTGATTTATAAAAAAAATTCTCTGACTACATGTATACATCCAGGCGTGTCTTGAATATTTTATAATGTTTTGATTTGGCTTGGATAAAATAGGATCTTAACTTGGTTACGGACTACTTCAAATCATTAAAATTATAATTGGGAAGAATAGTGAGGTATTTCTTAGTATGCAATAGTGTAAGTGGGACTCTATATTGATATTTCCATGTGATATAATATGCTATTTAAGTGTGCCTTTGTATTAATTCAAAATGGAAAAACCTCATACTACCTATCTTAAAAATAAAGATAAACATATAAGGGAGGTTCTAAATTTAAAAAATGACTATTAAATGGATTAAGGAATGGATCAACCCATAAGGTAATCAAATATCTAGAACTATTATCCCCTATTGGTCAATCATATCCTAAAGGGAAATGAGCAAATTTTGGGATGTGAAATGTCAATTCAGATGTTTATAGGGGTTTTTAGTAGTTTATAACATTTATTTAGGTGTAATATAATAATTTATAAAGGAATAGGTCTACATATATGCTTAGGATATAGTTTGGTATCGAAATAGGTCCAAATTAAGTGTTCAAGTCAACTAAAGTTAAATAGGTCCAAAACTAACATTTTCAAGTATTTTTGACCAAATTTTAGAGACTATGTTCCCCCCCCCACCTTTAGTCTATAATTGAAATTACTAGAGAGAGAGAGAGAGAGAGAGAGAGAGAGAGAGAGAGAGAGAGAGAGAGAGAGAGAGAGAGAGAGAGAGAGAGTGTGTGTGTGTGTGTGTGTGTGTACATGCACGTGTGCGTGCGTGTGTGTGCACATGTGCACACACCCATGCACGTGCGTGTTGCATGCATGAATGTGCACATATTTATTAGTGTGTACAACACACTTTTCATTTTTAAAAATATCTAAAAAATGTAAGGTGTTCCATTTAGAATCCTAAAATAATATGAATTTAGTTAATTCTCATTTATGGAACTAAAAATTTACATTTAATTTGAATTTGAAAATATTTAAAATAACAATGGAGTAACACTTGTATGTCTAAAACCAATGTTTCTCTTATAAATTTACTTGGATATGATGCTTCCTATGAAGCACTTCAAGAGGTTGGTTCCTTAGCTGAACCAATGGTGAATTTGACTGTGATCAAGCCCCAAATTAAAGTGAACTTGTATAGAAAATAGAACCCATTTAGGGTAACAAAAACTTTCATTTTTTTGTTAGCATTTGTAACCCCAAGATGTGAAATAGGTTTAAATACATAATGATTCATAGGAAATAATATTAGAGAGAACTAAACATATAAGTTATGTGTTATGCACTTTAATTGAATCAACCACTATATATGGCTTTTAGATTCAATTTTCACTTTGCTCTTTAATTCCTAAATGCATGAACAAAATAGAATGGAGTATATCCATCATCCTACAATGTTAAAAAATATAAAGTATTATTAAAATCATGAAATTAATCTATATTTTTCCCCCTAAATTTTAGAAATAAAATAATATGCATGAATCTATATCATGCCCCCATTGTGATAATTTAAGATCTATAACTAAACGTGGATACAAATTTGTAAATTTTGTTTAAAAATTATGTATTGGCGTGTATCATGCACCCAAAATTATATGAATGTGTACTTTATTTTTATAATGTGAGTGCATATATATGGCATATTCCGCATAAATTGTACTGATTATTGAATTGTGAATCATTTTCAAACCTTTGAAATTGTAGTATTACTCAAAACTATTTTTTCTCTTGAAGATGCTTATCTCATGTTTGAAAAACCCACTAAAATTCCTCCCTTTTGAGGTGAATAAATTGTATCCTAAAAGCCACTCATCTCAAAAGGAAAGATAACTATATCATTCATAATAATATATAATCACTAAATAATGTAGCATATGTGAAAAGTGTAAAATAGGATTACAAAATAGGTTAGTTTTTTTGTTAGTATCAAAGTATAAATAGATTCACAAAACTAACATATTAGGCCTATTCCCTTAGTTTGGAAATGTTAATGAAGTGAGGAAACTTAAAATAAGCATAATAAGATGATTATACCTTCCTTATGTGACTTCTCTTCAAAGATAGTCCACAAATGTGTTTGTGCCCAATTATGGAGCTCAAGATCTTTAGCAATATGGTTGGGCAAGTGCCTCTAACATTTCCTCATGCAGCATTTGGATTGGATTTGTATATGCAATATATATAAATGGTTGAAGCGTTAGCATAGATTATACATTATATCTTTACACTATAAAGCTTCATAATTGTCCATGGTGGATCTTGCATTTATAGGCTAGGTAAATCAATTATGACCTTTAGATCAAAAATAAGATGAGTGGAAACAAATGAGTTCAATTTTAGGGGGATAATATATTAATATTTTTTAATAAGGGAGCAATTAATAGGCATGGATAGCCTTAATAAGTTATTTATTTCCATTAATGCTTGGTGGATGAGACCCATTTTGATGATGTCTTGATGATGTCATGTCCCTAATATTTGAAATTTCATTTTCCAAAATTAGATATTCATTAATTTTTCATAGATTTTTCACTTAAGCATTTGATTGGATTTGCTTAGCTAAGTGATTCTAATTAGACTTTTTTCAATTCTTATAATTTGATTAGTTGTCTTTCACTATTGTTCAAAAACATCAATTTGATAGGTCACAATTTGATTGGCAATGAATTGGAAAAAAGTGATGATTACATAAAGGGTAATGCCCCAATTAGGTAAATATTGATGTGAATCAAAACTTACATGTGATGTGTGTAAATGAATCAGATCATTTTGATGGTTTTGCTCTAGTTTGTGGTTTATTGTAAGATGTCATTTAGAATTACAATTTTGAAATGACAATGGTGAGATTTGGATGTCTACATTTTGCCCATGTTTGAAAGAGTGTGTCAATATATTTGGTTGAATAAATATATTTTTAAACAATAAAATGGCCACTTAAAATTATCACAATTACAAGAAACAAATTTGTTACCATTTTTGTTGATTTTAATTGATTTACAAAAAAGGGGGTTCACAAAATGCTCAAATAATGTTTGGGAGGCCCAATATGCCCCCTTGATGGTGGGGTGATTTATTTATTTTTTTGGACTGAAGAGACCTCAAATAGAAGAAATCAACACGTGATTTATCTAAAGAGGTGAGAAAAATAGAGTAATTAAAATAAAATGTTTTGGAAAATGGATAAACAAAGCACAAATGAGCCTCCTAGGAATAAAAAGAGATGACAATAGGGCCAAAGGTGAAAATTTAAATTTAAATTTATAAATTTACCCCTAGGGGTGAAGATATTTCATTTTCACCCTCCACTATTGCAATCTAAAGCTCTGGTTTTTACATGCAAGAGAAGCTAATAAAATGGCAAATGTCCCTTACCATAGACACCTAGGCGAGTGAGTAAGAGAGTATCAACAAACATCAGGGAATGAGGCATCATAAAGTACATTTTGTTCTATTCAAATTTAGTATTTATTAAATTTATGAGTCCCCAAAAAACCATGAAGAGGCAAGTTCACCAATTTTTAGCAGCTAAAAATGGTGAAATCACCCATGAAAATGACAACATCGCTAACTTAATCAATGAATTCAAGAGGAAAATGATGAATCCATCAAAATACACAAAAATAACAAAAATAAGGATATCACACATTTGGATAAAAATAGATTGAATAATGATAATGATGGTCAAATGGTAGAAAATCTACTTAAATGGTGAAAACACTAGTCAAATGATGGAAATGCTTGGTTAAAAGAACTAGGCAAGGAAATGGTGAACTCTCCCATAATCGCAAGGTATTCCTTCCAATTAATGAGAACAACCTTTGAAATGGAGACTCTGTGGACTAGTGTGGGGAATAGAAAACTCACCCTAAGGAATAATGAAAATGCTTGATATAATGGTGAGATCACCAAGGAAAGATGGTGAGATCACCCAAAAAGTAAAATGGAAAATTATAAAGGATGAAAATAGGATATAATAAAAGAATGCTAAGGCCAAAATTAGAATAAAGTGGTAAAATAAACAACTAGAGGAAAATTTGATAAGTGATTGACATGGGTTGGTTTGGTTTTGTGATATGAAATAGCAAATAGACATCATGATAGGCATTATAAATATGAAATAGGATTACAAAATAGGTTAGTCCATTTTTTAGTTGATAAATTCAATGGTGAGAATGGTGAGATCATAAAGCTTTCCAATGATATTTTTAGGGTGTGAGGTCCCACCACTGAATTTATCCACTAACAAATAGACTAACCTTTTTTACAATCCTATTTCATATTTTCCATGCCTGGTGGGACCATGTACCCCATAAAGCTCCTTGGAAAGATTCCTACTCTTTTAATTAAAAAATTTGATTGTTGTTTAGAATTAATTTTACTATTTTTCCCCTCACTTTTTCATTTTTTACATTTTTGGAATCAATGAAGTCACATTGAATATTAGAAAGGTTATTCGTAAAATTAGTGAAGTTGACCTACAGATCAATGAAGTTGTTTTTATCACTCTTTATGTTCTATGTGTCTTAATAAGAATGGAAAACTTGCCTTGATAAAATGTGAACTTAGCCTCCATATTGGTGAGGTTAAAGGACAAACAATGAAGTCATTGTTGGGTATTTTCATGTGTCTTCTTGAAAATAGTGAACTCAACTTACAAACCATTGAACTTGACTAGAAATTGGTGAAGTCAAAAAACAAATGATGAAAATGCTTAAAAGGTAAATTGTATTTTCTGTTATTATTTACTAAAAATGGTGATCTCATCATGAAAATTGTGAGATCATCTTGATAATTAGAGAATTCACCAAAGTTGTTCTTTACCTATATGTAAATCAGTGAAATCATTTTTCTAAATGACAATTTGGCCCTGTTAAATGATGAATTCACCTTGATACATGGTGAAGTTGACCTATGTTAAATTCCTAAGACCTTAAATTTTGAGATCAATCTCATTGGGTGGATTAAAGTGTTATTAAATCACCTAACTATCTTTGTCATAGGTTTTGACATATTTTTGAATTACTTTTAAAAACTATCAAAGTCAAACTTCAATCACATTTATATTTGGAGTTTAAAAATGAATACACACTTTTGAATTTGATCCTAAGAGCACATAATTTTCATTTTTTTAGCTTAAGTGTTTTTTCATTACATTCTTTTTTTATTAAACCCATTATGTGTATTATCTCTCCTTAACCCCCTTTATGAAGCTTGGGTGACCAAAAACACATTGAATTACTTATTTTATTATCTTACCCAAAAAAATCATTTTCAAATTATGCTCTTCTTTTGCCCATCCATGGGGTCCTAATAATCAGAAATGAAATGTATTTGTACTTTGTAGGATGGATTTCATAGCCTTTCCATTACTATTTGTGTGTATGTTGACCTAAGAAGTGACATCCTAGCATCGTACTAACCCCATTATCTAATGCAGTTATAAATTAAGGTTGAGCTAGAGTTATCTTAGTTAATGGTTCCTATTATGACCAAATTTTTAACCCTAGGATAAGGTTGTTTAGACCTCTCCACATTTGGTGAAATATAGGATTACCCCTAGACCCATGGTTTGTCTATAATAGGGGTAAACCTCTAGATTGAAGGGCTAGCTCCCCTTGATGAATCACTTAAGCTCACACACTAATATATCACTTGATAGGAAAAAGGAGAAAAACCTACTCTAATGAGATGATGCACTGAATATGTTTTGACCACTACCAACCAGCTTCATGTGCCATTGTAAATTTAAAAAACTAACCTTACATACACTACTCTTAATATGAATCTCTCACATGAGTGTTTCAATGTGAGGTTTGTGATGGTTACTTAAGCTAGGAGGACTAACCAAGAGGTCTTGAATGACACTAGAAGATATACAAACTCACTCAAATATTTCACCACACTCATACACTTCACATGACCTATAAAAGAATCTTTTAAACTACATCTAGGTGTTATAAAAGGACAACATGCCAAGGAAGACAAGTCAATTCACTTGATAAGATTAAGTATTCTCATAAGAGCACTAATTAAAGTCACAATAGGAGGAAAACTAGTTTCTTCTCATTTATCAAAGGCAAATAAATGGTAAAGGCTTCTCCATACCTAGGTGAAGGATCCCTTACAAAGCCTAAAATGATTACTTATATAGAGAAAGTGAGAGAGAATAAAAGAAGGGTATAGGAGAGAAAGAGTAGAAAATGTCAATTTGAGTTTAAAAAAAAGAGAGTATTTAAGTAAATAACTTAATATGTCTAAGATAAAAAGTGTACTCCTCTAAATATGATCCCTTGCTCCAAGTGGTGTTAGAGTTAGAAAGCTTGCTTAACTCCTTGACTAGCTCTCTAAAACTACCCTTTGCTTTGCATTATTGAGTGGAAAGTGATCTTACTGATGGTAATATCAATTTATAATACCTCTTTAATCTATTATTGACACCTCTCAACTGACCCAATCAAGTTCTCTTTGACACATCACCTCTTTTTCTTTCAAGGTGTCTAGAAGGCTCTTCATCTCCATAGGCCTATTTTGCAAAAAAGTGTACAAACTTTGATTCTTCTTCCTTATCTCATCAAAAATTAATGTATGGACTATTAAAATAATATTTGACCTATATAAATCCATTTTTATATCTCAAACTAGCCCCAACAAGTCATTCTCTACCAAAATCCTCAATTAGGCCTCATTCCGTCTGGCCCAAAAATATACAAACCTCCTTGTCTGGAAGAAATTATGCATAGTACTAAAAAGTTGAGGGTATTTGTAAGTAAAATTTATCCTCTTATATCTTAATGTTAAATTTCATGAGATTAATCCAAGTGAAAGCTAATTTTTATACCTATCTTCTGTTAATTAGGCCTAATTAGGCCTTTAGGCCTAGAAAGTAATTTTGGCTCTAAACTCCTCATGCACATGTGAAACCTATTGGAATTGTTTGATTCACTTTACCTATTTCATTAAAAACCTCCATGTTTATTTTGATATTTTTGAATATTTTACTTATATCCAAACCATGAAATGGCAAAAAAAAACCCTTCACGAACATGTTTGGACTGCCTTACAAAATGGAGTTTTTGTAGTCACTTCCATGGGTTCTTGAGTAGTTTTTTTTTAATTTTAGGATATTAAATAATTATTATGGGACCTATTATAATTATTTAAAGTGTCCATCTATCCAAAATCCATGTAAAACACTAATACACACACAAAATAGTGAATTTATGGCAATATATACAGCATTCCATACATTCAAATACATGTGGATGAGACACTTGGAGTATATAAAAATATACAAGAGGTTTTAAGATTAAAATATGTCATTATTTGTGATTTATAATTCCATCTCTACAAACTGGTCACTGTTGGGTTTTAAGATAGGTTTAAGACTTGGTTGGGTTCTTAATGATTATTCATAAATAACAACACCCTCTCTCTCTCTCTCTCTCTCTCTCTCTCTCTCTCTCTCTCTCTCTCTCTCTCTCTCTCTCTCTCTCTCTCTCTCTCTCTCTCTCTCTCTCTCTCTCTCCCCCATAATTACACAATATTGTTGTTATGGGACCACTATAACAACTTCAATGACCATTCAAACCCATTCATCTCCTCATAAAATGTGTGAGCAAATTTTGATGACCCTCGAGTTGAAAAACAAGCATTTTGAGGGGTCTGAGCAAGAATGAGGTTTGTCAGTATATGTTTTGAACTTGATTTTATCTTCAATGACTTTAATTATGTCTGATACATCTTACTTGACCTCTTAAAATGTCTATATTACCACCTTTCTCTATCAATCCCTCTAGCTATCATTCTATCTCAAGCCTAGGGTTCTTGAACCAAGTTTAATGTCATACCCTAGCTATTTGAATTCTTCTCTTTTCTATTGTAAAGAGTCTTTATTTTATTCATGGATTAATTATACATATCCTTAATCATATTATCAAGTCTCCAAATCCATACCAAATTCTCAACTGACTGCCATGAGGTTTGTGTATACACTTAGGCTTATGTATGATTGTAAATGAGTTTGAATGTGATCTCCATTATTTTTTTCTTATGTCTGAGACCTATTGGTGGACTAGGTCACCACATTTCAATCACATTCCAATATCCTCCTCTCTTTCATATATATTGAGATCATTTAGACGTTTCCAAATAATTAAACCTCTCAAGAATAAGCAGGCTAGTACCTTGCCTTAGTTGAATAGGCATGGTGTTCAATGCTCTAGGTTATGATCTTAAAGAAAATGATCCAATAACTTAAATACCTATGATTTTATTTAATTCATTATTTATACTTATTATGTCACTTGTATAAGTTTGTATAAACCCTTTGCCTTTAATTCCCCTTACACAGTCAGTTGGATGAGACCTACGGTACAGTTGTAAGTATTGAGTGGAAGAAATGGAGACCATTGTTAGTGATCCTTACATTATGATAAATTAGATTCCACATATTTTTATACTCTTTATTATCTTTAAACCATATATCTCCTAGTCATATCCAATTATGCCTTGATAACTCTGTATCTTTTCTACTTTCTTTTGATTAGTTGTAGGTGTTTGAGTGGGGTTTAAGGTTCTTTTAGATGTGGTGACCATGGAACCTAAGTAAAATATGTCCCTTTATATATTTACCATTGATTAATTAAAACCATTTAATTCACTTTATCATCATTTAAGTCACCATTATACTCATACTCACATTATACACAGTTAGATATTTAGACCTCAAATTGGTGGTTGTAGGTGCATAGTTTCTTAACTTGGATGACTCAAATATACCTCCTCCATATATCTCTCTCCTTCAAACCAAATTAATATTATCAAGGTTTGATTCCATTTATTTAATTAGACCTCTAAGGGTTTTAATCTTATAGTTTTCTCTAGTGACTTTGATGTTGGTCATCTTCAATATTCTTTTGATTCTCATAAAGCATAGGTGTCTTGATTGATTTATGACGTTGATCATTCCTCCTATGATTTATTCTCCATAATTTCAAATTAATTTGTTTAAACATAATCCTTATTCTTATACTTTCTCATACCTTTCACTAAAATACCATCTTCAATATGCCTTATACACTTTCTAGGCAATCAAAACTCTCATCAAAGTAAGTAGGCATGTGTGTGACATATTGAGGTTTATTATGAATCTAAGTATTTCAAATAGATCAATGACATATTCATTATATTTACCCTATGGTTTTCCAACCATTAAATACTCATTCTCATCCTCTTAGGGTCTCAATATTCTCTCAAATACCTCTATCATTATCTTTCTTACTGAACTAACTTGTTGATCCTACAAGGTAGCCTATAGGTGTAGATGGTTTCATCAATTTTCTACCCATTGAGACTTATTTAGAACCAATATTCTTATATTTTCATACTTATATATTATAATACTATTTATTTTAATCCAATCATATCTTAAAATTATATATATATATATATATATATATATATATATATATATATATATATATATATATCCAACTAGATATAGCATCCTCTTCAAAATTGCCTTTTAGATGCATAAGGTTGAGTATACAATGGTTTATGTATCAAAATTTGTGATTTGAGAGTTGAGATCTCTTCAGGCACCCATGTCCTGATTTGTGACTTCAACGGAGTTATTTATAATTAAATGAGTATTAATGAATCTCATACACACCTTAAACATATCAATACACCTTCAATATAGACATAACCTCATGAATGTTCCTTTGAAGACTTGTAGGCATGTGTGAAGGTAGAGGACTGTAACCTTGTGTTTTAGAGTTGATAAGTGAAAATATGGTTGTTAAGGATTTAAATACAATTTTTCATTACATCAAAATAATTATATCACAACCCTCAAACTTGTTTCTAGTATTAAGATATCTCAAAATAATCAAAACCTACAAGAAACTTAGACTACCATTGGCTTTTCAAACCATGAAAGGTACCTTGCTCAAGATGGCTAATTGGAATATTGAATGAGTGGCCATGGGATAAAACTTGTATTCCTTTTATATACTTTAATACTCTATTTAAAAACCATGAAAATACATTCCAACATGTTCTAAACATAAACCTTTCTAGGTTGAATGTAGACATGTAATTATAACTTACAAACATGTAATGTATTTTTGAATAAAACATAAATGTTGAAGTTGCACATAATATGAGACTTCATTATGCCAACACATTTGAAGATATAATTTACAAAGGAGTGAAAACTAAAAAATCACTAATTTACAAAGGTATTGTGAAGATATTTTCTCAAACCCAAGTGTCAAACCAAAGCCAAGTGTCAAACCAAATCTAGGCACCAATTCAGGCCAACAAAAATGAAAATTTAAAGACCACCAAAAATAAAAACATGGTCAACAATGGGTTCACAAAGTCAATACATATACAAATAGTGCATCCACCACTTGTCCAAAATACCCCACCTAACCCTCAACTCACAATGCAAAGATCTCCCCCATGATGAGGATACTATAAAGACATAAATTTCAATGACCTTAGAGAGCCCATTAAGGTTGTGTTCCAAAAGTTAATGACAACTAATATGATTATTTTCTTAATCTAAAACCCTTTCCATAGGGTCAACCCAAACCTACATGGTATCATGATAATGATTATTATGATTACCATCTTGTAGTGGGTCATTCAATTTATAGACACATGTAACTAAGGAATCTAATTGAATATTTTTGCTTGAAAATGGAGAAATCAAGTTGGATAAAAGAGAATCCAACACTAATCAAGAAATGGGAATATAGAAAAACCCCTTTCCCAAGCATAATAATTAGTAGCAATGAAACAATCAAGTCCCAAGGACAAGGATGAAATCAAAACCAAGTCAACTACAATCAGGATCATGATACCCAAAATAATCAAGTTAATTATGGAAGTGCACCATATGAATATGGTGATGTTTTAGGGTGTGTTATGAATAACTACATCATTACTATCAAATCCATGCCTTGTAAACCATATAACACTCACCAAAGTGTTATCTCTTCTATCTTTAGACCACCTTCTTTACTTATAAGTAATTTGAATGTAGGTCAGAGTAATTTCATTGCACCTCAACCATTGAGAATTACTATTCTTATACCCCCACCTAATTCCTCTAATCATGGTAACTCTTTCCTCAATCAAAATTATGCAGTCATAAATAGATGTTCAAGAGTCACCCTTTAAGGCACTTTGCCACATTCTAATGCCAATTTCAATTATAATCAATACACTATGCTTCTAAAATCCAAACCACCTTGCCTTTCTATTGAGAATCCATATAATATTAGTGAATAACTAAGCAAAATTCCTACACATATTTTTATCTTATATATCTTATGTACATATGAAATTCATCATATCATACTAAATGACTTTATCTAACAATCCAATGTATCCAAAGACATTGATCAAGCCCAATTCCAAGCATTGGTGGGCCATTTGTCCTTAGGTTAATAACTCACATTTTACTAGAGTGATATGTCATCCCTTGGTCCCCTTCACAATATTCCTTTGTACATTAAATCCATCATTTTATGCCACAAGGTCAAGTGGGTTCTTATAGACAATGGTTCAGGTTTAAACATAGTGTCATTGAATTTTATTCAAACTTTGGGTTACATAGAAATGGACATGCAATTGATACCATTACAATCAAACCTTATGATAATGTTGAGAAAGAATCTTTGAGCATCATTTGTTTACCTATCATAGGTTGGCCTATCACCCATGACACCCTATGCCATGTCATTGACATTGAACTATCTTATAATCTACTTTGGGTCATCCTTATATCCATGAAGTATGATCAATCCCTTCCACCTTTCACCAATCCTTAAATTCCCCCATTCTGTATTAGAGGTCAATATTTTTGGTGATTTATAGCCATACTTATATTGAAAAAACCTAGAGGTTGAGTATGGGAACTATAATTATTATCCTAACACTAATTATATAGGAAAGAAGAATAAAGGAAAAATTCTTGAATCTCCCAAATCTAATTATATTGACCCTAGTGATGTCATGTCCACTTCCTCAAATCCACCAACTGAATCTATTTCTAGCCACATATCACATTCAAGATGATTTTTATGTTAGTAAATTACCCAAATCCCCAAAATCCTATAGAAGGCCCAAACATATCCCTGGTAGGCCCAACATGATCTAAAAAAAGAATTATAAGTCTACTCTATAGGATCCATTCATATTTGTAAAAGACACATCACCAAATCAAGATTGAGCCCCTTGTTCTAAATGATATTGGTTGTATGGTGACAATTTCAACATGTGTTATCAAAACACTAAGTACCCACAATAATGCATGTAAGAAATTGAGGTCTTAGATTCACACTACTTGGGAGGTGACCCCATATATTTTTAGAATGATACTACTTCATCAACTAATGAAGAGACTCCTGGAAATGATGTAGCATCAAATTATAGTACCTACAATGAGATTTTTAACATGAACCTCTTTGATATCAATTCCATACTTACCATTACACCTAATTATCCTTTGTCCATCCATCATCTAATCCTAATTGATTAGGACCAACAAGATTTAGTTATACCATTGGATGAATTCCAAAATGAAGAATCCATCATTGAATTCATGGGACTAAGAGATGGATTACCAATCAATGATCATAAATAAGGCTTTGACTATGCATTGGACTTGGTCACCTAATTTGGAGAGTAGGTTAACTTCCTTGTTCATAAACAAAGTAAACATCAAGATCCTTAGGTGAAAACCTCTTTGAGGTTTCTTTGGATCAAGAAAAAAGTTAAATAAAGACAAGTCCATGGGTGAAACCTATTTTAGGCACCTTTAGATGGGGAAGATCATTAATTTCATCAAGAAACTTAGTGTCTTCCAATTCCAAGGATTTTAGTTGGGTCCAACATCAATGAGGAAGAGTACATAAAATTTTCACAATTTGTAAAAGACTTTCTAGAGTAATTCATTAATTAGCCACTGACATAAATGGTAGATTCTGATTCTTCTTACATGGATGAGCCTTGTGGTTCATAAGTAATTGAAGAAGACTAATTTACATCCATGCCTATTATTCTTGAAGATGGTTCCACACTCCTTATATAATATACCATGGAGGTGAACATCATAACCTATTATTACCCTAAAATAATTTACTTAGGTGCATCCCTCACTACTGAGTAATGTGAGTTTATTATTACTATCCTCAAGGACTTCATGTATATATTTACCTAGTCTTATTCTGACATGTCAGATTTAGATCCATCTCTAGTGGTGTATCAACTTGTGCATATATATGCCAAGCCAATTAAACATAAGCTACATAAAATGCATCCACACATTTATATACTGTTAATAAAGAGATAAAGAAACTATTGGGAGCTAGATTCATTCGACCATTGGATTACTTAGAATAGATCTTGAACATTTTGCTCGTCAATAAAAAGCCTCAGGGAATTCATTTATGTAATGAATTCAAGTATATAGAAATATCATGTCCTAAAGATTAATTTCCTTTGTCAAACATCAAAATGATAATAGACTCAATAGTAGGATACAATATGTTTTCCCTCTTAGATGGATTCTTAGGCTATAACCAGATCAATATTGTACCTGAGGACTAGCACAAGCCAACATTCATCATTTTTTGGGGAATATTTTTTTATCAAGTCATGCCATTTGGCTTGAAAAATGTTGGGGTAACTTAAAAATATGTCATGATTTTCATCTTCCATGATATGATGCATAACATTGTTGATGACTACGTTGATGGTATCCTCTCCAAATCCAAGATACATGCAGAACATCTCAAAGTTATATGAAAATATTTAATAGACTTCATGAATATAAGGTAAGCCTCAATCCTAAGAAGTGTGTATTAACATCACTTCATGAAAACATTTATGATTCATTATGTCACACTAAGGAATTGAAGTTGATACTACTAAGGTCTAGGCCATTATGGAAATTCCACCTCCTTATACTCTAAAACAACTCCACATTTTAACTCAAATTTTAAATAAAGGTGTATAATTTTAGTGGGATGGTATTTTACACCATGTATTTGAATAACTAAAGAACTAGTTGGCTAACCTACTAGTATTGATGCCACCTATGCTAGTAAGACCATTTCTACTCTATATATCTATAACAAAGCATGTCCTGGGGGGACTTTTGTCTTAGCATGATGAGTGGGGAAAAAAGCATGTAGTGTATTATTTGATTAGGACAATCATAACATACAATAATAACTATACACTAATTGAAAAGGTTTGTCTAGCAATGGTGTTCACATCTTATAAGTTACATCACTAGATGTTAAATAACAAGACCATTATTATTTCCAAGATCCATTTTTTCAAATATTTGTTATCTAAAGCCACTATGATAGTCCACATGGCCAAATGGGTAATGTTGTTAAGTGAATTTGTTATGTAATATCATAACCAAAAATCCATCAAGAGGAAAGTTATTGTATATTATCTTGATAAAGGCCCTATACTAGATACATAACCAATCAACTTTGATTTCCAAGATGAGTCAATCTTAACTCTGGAAATAGTAGCTATTAAGTCCAAATAATGGACATTATATTTTGATGGATCATTCACGTCCCATGGATCTAGGACTGATATCTTATTCGTCACACCATTGGGAGTATCATTCCCAAGGTGTTACATATTGTCTTCCATTGCACTAATAACATGGATAAGTATGAATCACTCATTTCAAGACTTCATCTTGCCATACAATGGAATATTTGGTAGTTAGTGGTGTATGGGTTTTCCTAATTGATCATTAATTAGTAAAAAACCATTACCAAATGAAGGATGATAAGCTAGTACCTTAAAAGGGTATGATTGAAAAACTCAAGCCTCAATTTGATACTCTTTAGTTTGAATAAATACCAAGGGCCAATAATATGTCACTTTATTCCAAGGAGACCATTGGTTATATGATTATAGTGGTTAGTAGTTCTAGAAAGTATCAATTTATCATTGAGAACCTTCTTTACCCAGCAACATGTTCACCTAAATTTTGATATGGTATGTAATATTCTTGGTCCTAATACCCCTTGGTACTAGCACCTATACATCTACCTCCATGACCAAATTATTCCTCCAGGCCTATCATGATCTCACATAAAGCCTTCATCCATAAAACTACCCATTATACCTTGCTCTAAAATATGCTCTATCATAGGGGTTATGATGGAATTCTAATTCATTATTTATCTTTGAAAGAATCCAAATTAGCATTGAAGGATATACATAAGGAACTTATGGGGCCCACACTAGTGGTTTGGTCCTTACCAATAAGTTCTTCCTAATCAAGTATTACTATCTAAAAATCAAGATAGATGCTTGACAACATGTCAAGAAGTATGATTCTCATCAATGACATAGTGATTTGATCCATGTTCCTTCTTTACTACTCCAAATGATCATTACACCATGGTTATTTATACTTGGGGACTCTATATTATAGATAAAATCATCCCTACTTCCTCTAATAACCACAAGCATATCCTAACTTCTATAGAGTATTTTATTAAGTTAATAGAGGTCATACCCTTCATTTACATCACCAACAAGAAAATATCCAAATTCATCTACTATCACCTCATATGCTGATATGGCATTCCCTCCACCCTTATATTTGATAATGGTGGCTGATTAAAAAACAAAGATGTCAAATCCCTATGTACCAAATTCCAAATCAAGCACAATAAGTCCATGGCCTTTTACCCTCAAGGTAATGGTCAAATTGAGGCATCAAACAACACCACTGTTAAAATTCTAAATAATATTGTCAATGATGCTGACCATAATTACCATTTACAATTATTCTTATCCTTATGGGATTATTGTACTAATACTTACACACCTACAAAATCCATACCATACTCCTTAGTCTTTGGCTCAAAGTCTATTATTCTTATCGAGATTGAGTTACCCTTTATATGCATTTCTCTACATAATATAAATAATGATGAAGAATATAGAATGGCTATATTTAAAGAGATATGCCTCTTGGATGAGAAATGAAAATCAACATTAGACCATTTATGGACCTATCAAAATTTGTTGCACCATAGCTACAACTAACATATTCTCCTCAAAGAATTTGAAATTGGTAATCTGGTGCTAAAGGATAATTGAAAGAACACCAACATAGAATGTAAGAAGAAAGGTAATTTTGAAGCTAATTATTTTGGTCCTTTTTTGGTTATTGAAAATTATGGTTCTATGGAATATATACTAGTTACACCAAATGGGCAAGAGCTCAAAGAACTTTTGAATATCATGCACCTCAAATGTTACTATGCTTAAACCAATTTGAATAGTTATCTATGAGAGACCTTTCTTGGGGCACTCATTTTGACTTCATTATTTTACCATACCATTCCCTAGACCATTCATATTCCTATTACCATACCATTCTATAGACCATTATTTATTCATTTTCTATATTTCCCTAATATTAATCATGAACTTGATTATGACTAACCGGTATTATAAGCTAATTCAATAACTATTATTCTAAAGGCACTTCAAAATGAGAAACATCTAAAACTTATTTATGGACTTGATTGATAGTTCCTTACAAGCTTTCTTTAATTGATTCTCCTAATATTATTTCCCCACCATGTGTTGTTCTTATTCCAATCTTGTCACATGGTATCCCATAGTCACTCATGTTTTATCGTTGATTCATGGTAGATACCTTTGTATCCAATTTAATTATTATTTGAGCCTTGACCTAAGGTTAATTTCCATTTGATAGATAGATCATTATAAATTTGAACATATTACCTTATTTTCCTTATTCAAAAAATTGAAAAACATTGAAAAGATCTTAGAAAACCCTAAAAATCACAAAATCATGAAAATTGGCTTGTAAATTCCACATGAGATGTCAAACCCAATTTTTTTTTGGGATGGGACTTTTTATCTCACCCATTTCATTTCAGATTTACATTATCATACCATTCATAAACCTCCCATTTTTGGGATAACTACATCATACTGAGGTCCACACAAACTATGTAGGTAGCACTTGGATGTGTGGGGAATCTTGGGTAAAATTGACCAATATCATTCTCCATTTCCATTCCCTTATGATCTTGTCATGTTATAAGGCACATCAATGAGCATTATGCATTTGAAATTGGTCACTCTATTTTTCATTTCTACTTCTAGTTGCCTTACGCTCTCACCATTTTATGAGCAACCATTTTCCTAACAATACCCCTATTTTATGAGTATGCCTTTCTTATTTATTCCCTATCATTGCATATCTAATTTTCATCAATTTTATTTTATCCCATATCCTTGGGAAGACTACATTGGCCTAAATTTCAAAGGACTATGTAGGCAACATCCACATACATTTAGGCATTTGGAGTCAACTCAACCACCCCTTTCCATTTATTTTATTCCCCTTGTTATTTTAATAGATTCATTGTCCCCTTAGCCTAGGGGCATGATATCCAAAGCATAACACCTTATTCATTACCTATGCACAAATTATTGATAAATTAATGGGTTTTCTCTTCTATGTGCATGTGTGTTTATTTGTTTGTTTATATTATTCATTTTTTTATATTATTGTTTTGTTTATATTATTTATTTGTTTAGGTTGTTTTTTTATCTTATTGGTTTGTTATTTGTTTGCATTTATGTACATTTTGTTTCCAATTAAGTCTTGATGATTAATATTTTGTCTTTATGTTGTTTACATATTATATTTTAACTCTTTTATTTTTTGGTTTGTGATTTGTGTTTAATGTGTTATGCTTTCAACTTAGGTTTTGATATTTTATCATTATATCGAGTTGTAAATATTCACATTTGAATTTTTTTATGCACAATTGACATACAATGTTATTGTAGGTTATCTATACTTATGATGCATAATATCATTTACAAAATTAAAGACCAAGTTCATAAGATATCACATAGTAATGTGAAGTTGAATGAAATCTCTAAATACACTATCTACCTATCCAATACAAGATCATAATCACATTTCATTTTTCATAACCACATCACATAACCACAATGTGAAACCACTAGGATAGCTAAGGATGTGCATCTCCTATAGTAAGCATGCATCATATTATCATATTGCATGTACATCCATGAGATAAATACAAGTACCAAATTAACTAGAAAAGCAAATGACTAAATCATGGTAAATAAATATACATCAATATCTATATTTTGATCACACAATCTACATCTAACATCACACTGGTGAAAAAACAAAGAGCATCACAAAATAATATTTAGAGTCCATGCATAATATCCATGAACCAAAATTAATGTCACACACACACACACACACACACACACACACACACACACACACACACACACACACACACACACACACACACACACACACACACACACACACACACACACACACATACATATATACACACACACACACACACACACACACACACACACACACACACACACACACACACACACACACACACACACACACACACACACACACACACACACACACACACACACACACACACACACACACACACACACACACACACACACACACACACACACACACACACACACACACACACACACACACACATACATATACACACACACACACACACACACACACACACACATACATATATATGTGTGTGTGTGTGTGTGTGTGTGTGTGTGTGTGTGTGTGTGTGTGTGTGTGTGTGTGTGTGTGTGTGTGTGTGTGTGTGTGTGTGTGTGTGTGTGTGTGTGTGTGTGTGTGTGTGTGTGTGTGTGTGTGTGTGTGTGTGTGTGTGTGTGTGTGTGTGTGTGTGTGTGTGTATTTGTAAATCAAGTTTTTATACATTAATAAAATGTATACATCTCATATAAAATAAAAATGTGGATCCACAAATAAATCTCAACTCTCACTAGCTCTGACCCTAGGGGGACTCTAATCAAAACTATGGCATGTGCTTGGAGGTGGTGGATCTTATGGGGGACCCATCACTCCTTGTTGAGGTGTCAATTTTACCATTAATTGTTATGATGCTATAGTATGCTAGGATCTATAAGTCTGATGATCTTCTGAGTCCTCAAATACTCCCTTTAGGAGTGTGTCTTGCCTTCTACCAAAACTATTGACTCATACAAACTATAATAATAGGCCACCTCCTCCTTCACATGAAGGGTATCTTCCTTCAAGTTAAGGGCATCATCTTTGGATTTTATCACATCCTAAAGTGATCTAGCCAAGCCTTAAGTTATCATAATTTATTGGGCCTCTGCTAGCTCATTAAGATGCCTCTAGACATCACTCTTTGTCATGTCCCTGTCTATGTGATCCCTATCTTAATCACTCATTATGATAAATAGCTCAACATCACACATGGTAAGCTACCCCTTGATTACTATCATATAAACAACTTGGTTGATAATTGTAGTAATCTCATTATCCTACTAAGTAATGATACCCTAGAGTCTAGTAGTCTTGCCCTAATCTATCTCTAGCTCAACTCTTAGCCCAGTTACATCCTCCTCTAGGCCAACTATCCTAGCTAATATTATTGTAATATCATATTGTATCTTATCAACTAGACCCTAATCCTCACTTGACCTAGAATTATTAGAGGTTATTCCTATACCATAGGTCCCTACCTCCCATGTCCCTATATCAAAGATCCTTGCCTCCCCTATGCCTATACCAAATAATCATGCCTCTCATGTACCTATAGTTATATCTTGGCTTGAGTCACCACCTACTACCTTAGCCACATATATATCTAATGGAGGAACCTATCCACCATTTCCATATCCATATCCATCTCCACCCTGATTACCATTATCATTTAATCTTGATTATATAACCAAAGTGGAAATCTATGCCATATGATGAATAATAATCTAGATAACTTTTTGTATAGGATGCTACACAAGAACTTAAATAATATACAATGGAATAACCTAAGGTATCACATGTTGTGCATGATCCTAGCCCTAAACTTGAGATTGTACCTATACCTAACCCTATGTAGGGAGTTATCTCTATCTCACTACTCTCATATATTATCTAGGCTATTGGAGTTGGGGTGTAGTTAATTAAATAGGTCATAATCTTTCCTACCAAGCTACATAAGCATCAATCACACCAAAATATACCACTCTACCTATATAAATCTAAACTATATACTATATCATATCAAAATTGGTGATCGCCTAGACTCTCAGCACTAGTATCCCCACTCTCTAATATCTCAAGTGACATGCACAAATAAATGTGGTAATTCATGCACATCTTACTAGAGGTCAAATTATCGCTAGACTTATTTGGGCATGTAAGTATATATAATGAAATTATGTTAATCAGTAATGTAACAAGGTGATAACATATATATCATGACATGTTCATCCTCTAATTAGCTAAACTAAATAGATATATAGGAATACTAGATAAAGTCTCCATATGCCATCTCTCATCAATATCCTAATGATATAAATATAAGTCTCCATTTTGGCCTCATAGACATATGCCCATATGAAACCAACCATAGGCCAATATATCCTTAGGTCCCCACTAAAACATATGACCAATAGGCTAATCTATATCTATATACTCATAGGCCCATACATAAAGCAAGGTGTTGTGCCTAATGTTGTAACCCCTCTGATATGCAATCATGTATAAGTTATGATACAATTGGGTCAATATAATTGGTCCTCATGTAAAACATGTGGTATAATCAAACATGTCTTGAATAAACCCTATAAGGATGATCTATAATAACTACACACTCTTGTTAGGTAACAAGATTCCATTAATAAGAGCCATTAGGATGACTACCTCCCTAAAAATTAATACATATGTTGGTGTTGGTGAAACTACCACCTATCCTGCTACTACTCTTAGATCAATGGCTGGAGGCCATACTAGGTCTTCTGGGGAATTCATGGCAATGGACCCCTTAGTAAATGTTAAATCTATTAGTATAATTAGGTCTGCAAGAACTACTCATATATCTTACAATATCTAATATATCCTTCAACCTTGAATAGGAAACTATAATATACATTATACATCTTATAACATGACCATGGCCTTGCCTCTAGGAAAGTGGAAGGTGGACATCTTAGAGTGACAACACTCTACTAGCATTAATAGATAGGCACAGTCTACATGAATAACCAATATCTATAATATGTGACATAAGTATGTAGACTCCATAAGTCCTATGAACTAATTCATTAGGAACACAACAATGAGTAATACTCATGATCATCCCTCATGTGTCATCATGACACCTACTCACTCTTACATATCATAAAACCATACTAGACCAAGTTAATCACTTGTTAATTTTTACTCTAGTTGATTATTTTACCACTTCCTTCTAATTTTTGCCTTAACATTTTACTCTTCTATCTAATTATGTACTTTTAATATACCATTGCCTCTTTTCAGTGATCTCACCATTTTTCTTGGTGATCTCACCATTATTTAGGGAATTTTAATTGTTCTACAAGGAAAGTTCATCATTCCCCTCATTGGTCTATGAACTCATAGTTTTGTAGGTCATTCCCACCGATCGATAAGATGACATTGCTATTATGGGTGAGTTCACCATTTTCTTTCCTAGTTCTATTGACCAAACATTTCCACTATTTGACTAGAATTTTTACCATTTGATTCATGTTTCTATTTTTAGACCATCATTCTCATTATTCAAGAAATTTTTGGCCAAATGTGTGATATCACAATTTTGGAAATTTTCATATATTTTAGTGATATCACTATTTATTTCTTAACTTCAGTGATTAGGTTGGTGATATCACGTTTTTGTGGATGAGTTCACCATATTTAGCTTATTGAAAATAGTGAACTCACTTTTTAATGGTTTTCTAAGGCCTCATAAATGTAATAAATGTTGAATTTTAATAAAACAAAAGGTACTTACTGATGTCCCACTCCATTGTGGTCATTAATACTCTCTCACTCACTCACCTAGGTGCCTATGATGAGGGATATTCACCATTTTATTAGCTTTTCTCATATGGAAAAATCAATACTCTAGATTACAATAGTGGAGGGTGAAAATGAATGATTTTCACCCCTGGTGGTTAATTTATAGTCTAAAATTTGAATTTGTACCCTCTGGCCCTATTGTGCCCCCCTTTTCTTCTTAGGAGTCTCATTTTTACCTCATTTATCTATTTTCCAAATTTTTTCTTCTAATCACTCCATTTTTTAGCTCTTATATTAAACTAAGTATCATTTTCTTCTATTGGAGGGCCCATTAGTTAAAACTTATTTTTCCCATCTCACCCTTGAGGGGGAATATTGTCCCTCTCAAACATTGTTTAGGGCATTTTCATGAACCCATTTTCCCTTAAATCAATTGAAATCAATGAAAATGGTAAAAAAATTATTTCTTGTAATTGTGATCATTTTAAGTGACCTTTTTATTCTTTAAATATTTATTAATCTAACCAAATGTCTTGCCACACAATTTTAAATAGGGGAAAAGTGTTCACATCCAATTATCACCACTATCATGTCAAAATTGCATGTCTAAATGACTTCCCACAAAAATGCACAAACTAAACCAAAACCACTAAAACACTCTAATTCATTTGCACATATCATGTGCAAGTTTAGATTCACATCAATATTTCCCTAATTGGGACATTATCTTGTATGCAATATTCACCTTTTTCAAATTCATCACCAGTCAAATTATGACCTAGGAAATTGACATTTTCAACCAATAGTGTGAGGCAAATTTATCAAATTATAAGGAATTGTAGAGATCCTAATCAAAATCACTTAGCTAAGGAAATCCAATCAAATTGTTAAGTGAAAAGTCCATGACAAATTAATGAATATATAATTTTAGAAAATGAAAATTCAAATATCAAGGATATGACATAACCCATGACATCATCAAAAGGGTGTCATCCACCAAGCATTAATGGAGATAAATATATAATTAAGGATATCCATGCCTATTAATTTATCCCTTCTAAAATATTAATTTCTTATCCCCCTAAAATTGAACTCATTTGTTTCCATTCATCTCATTTTTGATCCAAGGACCATAATTTATTTGCTTAGCCTATAAATTTAAGAGCCACCATGGACAATTATTAATATTTCAAGTGCAAAGATATAATTCATAATTTATGCTAAAGATTCAACCATTTATATCTATTTTCATACACAAATCCAATCCAAATGGTGCATGAGAAGATGTTGGAAGCACTTACCCAACCATATTACCAAAGGTCTTGAGCTCTATAACTAAGCACAAACATGATTTTAAACCATCCATGAGAAGAATTCACTTTGGGAATGTATAATAATTTTAGTACACTTTTCTTCTATGTTTTATGTTAGAAGAGGTTCTTGGGTTTCACTAGAACATGCTAATTATGGGGATAGGGTGTGCGTAGGGACTTAAAAATCTAATAGAAAGGTTTTATCAAGAATTAGAATCCATAAACAAGGTTTATCATAGATAAATATATTAATCTAAATTTTCAATGCATAATGGAAACTACTTATAGATAAATAAATTGATACATCCAAGTAATATAATGAAGGAAATAGTCATCTAAACATAGGAAACTCTATAATTATACAAATAAAGAACACAAATACTTATAATTCATATTAAAATATCTAATATCAAAGATTATAACAAATAAAAACCTCATGGGTCGATGTCCAATTTTGTCAATATGTTGTGCAAATTCTTTTTGATGATAACATTCAATATTCTATTACTTACATACATATCAGAATAAACATAATCATCAACCCTCCTATTACATTCATTACAAATACTTATACGTATTATTTCCTATAATTATAACTTATAGATTTACCATGCTAAAAATATATCTTCATATCACATTTGGTGGAATCCTAACCAATATGGAGATTCCCATAACAACTCATAACAAATTGTAAATAGAATATAACTAGACATACCACAGGACATTCTTGTAAATATAAATAGTTTTACATTTACATTTACTACTAACACTTTTCAAAATTTAAAAGGTTGTCTTGTCTCGAGATAATTTCACAAATGGAATTCATCCAATTACTAAGAAATAAGCCAAAATATAGAAATAAACAAGACTTCACAAGTGATGCTCAAGGTGCTAGTAAACTAGTTTTCACCCCTTGTGCACTACTTAGCCACCCTTTTGGTTTTTAAAATAAATAGCCTAATAGCCTAGCACCTTTTTGGGTTTTTAATAGACCAACACTTTGTATTACTAGACAAATTTTCTAAACACAAAATATATGGACCAAAAAATCAAAATTTTAGAATATGCACAAGCATTAGTTGGCAAGTGGAGGCATCTTTCTACAATATAAAATCTATCATAGTTGACTAGGTGGAATGATTTGAGGCTCATAAATGAGAGGTATAATGATTATTTCTATGAGAGACAAATAATCCTGATAAGATTTCTAATTGAGTAGAGCTTCTTGATCACTATGCAAAAGACCATGCAAAGGGATTTGATTTACCATTAGCTGGTGAATATTGGTATCAACCATCCTAACCAAGGTAGACTTCACCATGTGATCTTTGGTAGTAATTTCAACATAGATTTAAACTAGCTTATTGGCATGTCAGTGCACTTACAAATTAGTAAAATAGATCTGTAGCATCTAGTTCTACCAAGTCTACATATTTTGCATAATAGTATCACGTGCATTAAGTGAGGTCTTGAGGGAATCATCCATGGTATTAGGAGTGTCATTTGGTGTAATGAGAGTAGCATGGGTGAAGGAAGTCATAAAAAATTTAGTTTATGTAGTGGTCTAAACTATGCTCAACTACTTCATCCAATCGAGTAACTAAAGTGTAATGTGTGTAGATTGAGTGTAAGCAGTATCAATAGTGGTCTGGTACTTAGCTAACATCTTGTAGAGGATATTTGTTTTATTTTTAATGGCCTGACCCTTTTGTATGATGAATAATTCATTAAATATCTGGTAGTTGGTGGTGATCTTTTTGAGAAGAATAACAAGTTGGTACATTTTTAGGAGTGATGGATCTATAATAAACTAGGTATATAAATTAGGACATGTGTCCTCAATAGTCTTTTAGGAAATATGTAGTTTATTGATGATGGAAAAATTTATGTCTTAAATCTCATTAACCTATTGTTCCAATTCAAATGCCTTCTATGAAATGGACTCATAGAACATATTAACACCTTCAATCTATGTAGACAATGGTAGTTGGGAAAAATCCAAAGATGTTTTGGTAGTGGTAGAAGTCAAGGTAAGGTGTGTGATATAATTAATCTCGAGTGTCATGTCTAAAGGAGCAATGGGAAAAAAGAAGATAGTACTCCAATTATAAGTGGCTGACACATCCTATAGCCAAATGTTAGACAAGATGGAGGAAGCATTATTATCTTATGAGATAACCACAGTGTCTTATGGTTATGGTTGAAGTGTCTCATGAAATGGTGGAAGGGGAATGAAACTTAAGGGAGTTATCATAGATGGAACCATTATTGTAGTGGCTTGATATTTCTTAGCACTTTTCTTCACAACATCCTCCTATGCTTACTTGGCCACATTTTCTTGCACATTCTTAACTACCTCTACTTATGCTTCTTTTGTGCATCAACCTTCATTTTATTAGCCTTTATGACCTATGCCTTGTGCTTTCATGTTTGGTTTGTGGCCTACTATTGTGCTTGATATTGCATAATCTAGTTCTTCTTCATCTCCTTGGTAGCTTCCATCCATTTTCACTCCACTTCCAATTCAACATCCTTACACTGTTGATCAACTATGTACTATTTTTATTAAGATTGTATAGTAGTTTTAGCTTCCTACTAGAATTTGGTCTTATCATCTTACTCTTGTTTTTTGAAAATTTCCTCAGCAACCATGGCTTGCTTTTGAGTTGATTATTCCTTGGCCTACCATTGGGCTTCCTCCCATTCTTGTTTCATGGTTTATTCCTTACTCTTAGCCTCAACCTTAGCCTTGTGCTTTTCTTATTGGTTCATGTGATGCTCAACTGATCTCTATGCATCTTCATGTGTGACTTGATATTCTTTAGTAATTTGAGTGTCTACTGCCACTTCTTCTATGTTTTCTCATTACCTCCTTGGATTCAGATGGAGAAGAGCTAAGAATAGTCATTTGCACTTCTACCTGAAAAAATTTCCCCTTATAAACTAGGTGTCTTGGGGGTTTGGGTGGTGGAACTTCCTATGTATACTATGATTCTATTGTAGGTTCTCCAATGACATACACAAGAACAAGTGAATTTGTGGCCTCAAATTTTTAGGGTTTCATGGATTCTACCTATGTTATAAAAATGGTACTATGGGACTCATTTTGGCATATCCTAACTATGATGGACTCATAGTTGATCCTCCTTCTTTTCATTTTTGATGGATTTACCATAATTTGGCTTCTTTAGCCACTATGTTGATGATGATATAGGCTGGGCAAGGATGTATCTCTACCCAAACATTCTTAGGAACTTTTTTCTATACCTAGATAGTGCATACTAATTTCCATAATAAGTGTTCTTTTTATTATTCCCTCTTATAAAGGTCTCCATCCATATTGGCCATCATCATCTTATATACCTGCTATTCATTAGTGCCTAGATGTGGAAAATCATAGAGCTCAATGATTTTTAAAATGATCAAGTCATCCAACCATGTGAGCTAGCTATGAGTCTTCCACCTTAGAGGAGATGGAGATCTTTGGGCTTTGGCTACATTACTTTTCCTAGAATAATGGATTGGAGTAGCTACTATTGAAGGTTGCATAGTTTTAGTCATAAGATCAATAATAGAGGGTGATACTATCTGTAATGGGGTGGCTCTCATTTCTATTATTTCTTTTTATTTATCCACTTCATTCTATGTCATCCACATGTCAATAAAATATGGAAGACATGGAACCAAAACCTGGGGGGTTCATGAACTCAGATAATAATGCCTTTTGGTAAATTTTGTAAAAACTACATGTCCTAAGTACTACATGACATCAGGTGGTATGCATGGGTTAGTTATGATAATCTCAACTAACTCATCCCACCAAGTGATGAACTTGGCTTGATGCATAAATTATGTGCTCTTGTGGGTTTAGGTGACATTCTAGGACTAAACATTTGTCTAGCAGTCAACATTGGACTAAACTTTGCCCTCAAGAGACTTCCATTACATAAACACCAATAATATACCAAAAATTGGTACTATAAGGTTTGTTTCATAGTCACCAAAAATTTATCAATGTTAGAAGTGAGTTCGCTAACCAAAATTTTTAGCCATTTTAATTCCTCACTGTGATGTATCATCTAATGAGAAATGCCAATGACCCATTTGGTATCCTATTTGGCATCCTTGGTTGTCTACTATAATTGAAAAGGAATGCATTTGACTAGAAAATGCTCTGACACATATTCAATATCTTCTAGGGGGATTCCTTTGAAATTATGAGATTATTTTTTCCATGTCTCTAGAAGAATGGGTGGTGTTCATGATTTATAATGTGCAATTGACCTTCTTGATGCAGGCAATCATGTCTCCCTAGCCATCGTAGTTGTACTAATGTGGATAGTGATATCCTAGGAAAGATAAATCTTTACTACATTATAGCAGCCCAAAAAAACCTTCATGACATCACTGAGTTGCCAAAAATTGGGTAAACATATCAAGAACTCCACATTAGTATTACAAAGCCTATGTGGTGGCACTAACATGGTTGGGTGCACTCATTAAACTATGTTTGGGACAAACATACACAACTCTATATTTAAAGAAAATTCATAACCATCTAGATCTATGAATCATGTTTGGCATAATGTCACACTGATGCCCATATCCACCATATATTCTTCTATAAACCCTTTGATGAGTTGGGATCAATCAAACCCATCCATTACATGTCTCTTTTTGGAAAAAATGCATAATAGCTGTAGAGTAGAGATTATAATAGATGGGTTCTTAGCACGTAACTAATAAAGGATCCATGTAACTAATTTTTACCTTTGACTGTTACATGGATCCTTTTGGTTACACACTATACACACACTTATATTTACCAACTCGTGTTAAAGTAAACACACAAAATGCAAATGATCCTAAAATAACACTTTGTAAACCTCTCTATGATCTATTTGGTGTAATATAACACCTTTATTCCATATTATTCTAAATTAATGGTGGTAGGAATTCAATCTATAGTCATTTACCCACCTAGGTAATATATTCCCTTATAAATCTTGTGGGACCACTATTCTAGGTTTCAAAAGTTCATGAATGATGCAAGGACCCTTCCACTAGATGTGAATCTTTTTGGGGAAAGCTTTAAACTTGCTACCATATATAAGAATAAGTTGATTTACCTAGAATTTCTTTGTTCATAGGTTTTTATCATGCCATGACTTCTAAATACACTTGTTTATCTCTTGGGCCAATACTACTCTATGTCTTTCTTTATATACGAGATTCAAGTCCAATAATCTATGAGTCAGTGACTCTAGGTCATCCATATGTAATACATTAGAGACCCATAGACTAGGAAGTACATATTCCATAGACATCATAGCTTCAATCCCATAGACTAACTAGAATGGTGTAAACCTTGTCACACATTTATAATGCATGTAATGAAACCACAAGACAACTAGAAGTCTATCATCCCAATCATCTCATTGCACATTGCATATTTTAGTGACCATCTTACTAATCACCTTATTCATAGATTTTTCTTGGCTATTTGCCTATGGATGATACGCATTGATTTTATGATGTGATATCAAAACTCATCTATAAGGGTTTTGATGGTCTTATTCATAAAATGGGTCCCTTTATCACTTACCAATTTAATAGGAGAACCAGACCTACTAATGATATTCTCATAGAGGAACTTAGTTGTGTCCTTTACATCATAAATTGAAGTCACATTAGCTTCTACACATTTGGTAAAGTAATCCATCATAGTGATTATGTGCCTTGCCTTATTGAATTTTCTTAGGAGATTTATTGGTCTGACAAAGTCAATGCACTACTATTCAAAATGTTGTTGTGTTAGCATGGGCTATAAAGGCATCTCATCCTATTGGTGTGGCTTCCCCATCCTTTGGAAAATATCTCACAACTATGTAACTCTCTATGTATCTTGAAATAAATAAGGCCACCAAATACCACTTTGTAAAATATTATTTGTAGTTGCATCCCTAATGAAATGTCTTCTTGCTACTCCTTGATGCACTTCATCCATAATCTATGCACATTCATGCTCTAGTGCCACTTTACATAGGACTTCATCTTCACCTAAGTAATAAAAAAATAATTAAGATTATATGGAAGAGATTTGGTTATCAACTATTTATTATCTCTTTTTGTATAGTGATATGGGAATGTCCCTTGTTTAATAAATTATGTGATATCTTATAGTTTTTCCAAAATCATAGTCACCCTAAATAAATATGCATCTATCGACTCATTTTAGAGTTCCTCAAGTTCTTCACCATTAGTTAGTTGACTAAGATGGTCGGGAACAACATTCTCCCATCCTAGTTTGATGTTAATATGGAATTAAAATTCCTAAAAAAACATCAACTTATGAGATATGCATCTTCCCAACAATGACTTATTCACTAAGTATCATAGAGCTTGATGATCAGTGAACAACTCAAATGTTGTGGCCAACAAATAGTGCCTAAACTTCTATAGTGCAAACACCATCACCAAGGCTTCTTGCATAGTTGTCGTATAATTATTTTTTATGATTGATAAATTTCTATTTACAAAGTAGATTGGATGATCTAATCCTCCATCTCTTGGCTATGTGAGTACTACTCTAATGGCAAGCCCTACAGCATCCACATGCATATAAAAAGGTTTACTCCAATCTAGAAAAATGAGGATCAAATTAGTCACTAGTCACTACTTCAAATCAACAAATATGGCCTGATAATCCTCTATCCATACAAACTAAACTCATTTTCATAGTAATTTCTCTAAAGGAGCTGATATAGCAACATATCCCTTGATAAATTTTTGGTAATAACTAGTGTGTCCTATTATGACTTGTAATTTCACCATTGGGGAAGAGTTATTCAAACTCCTCCATTCCCATTCTTAATATTGGGATAACCCTAGGCTGTGGGTATCCTATAATAGGTTTGAACCTCTAGAAAAGGCTAGATTCCTTCTGATGAATCACCTAAACTAATGTTGTCACAATTAAAAGGGTTAGAAAGGGGAAAAGGATCCTAAGAAGTCTAAAAGGTGATTCACCAAATAAAATGGAAGACTCCCATAAGCTTGAACCCACACTAGATCAACAAAACACAATGTTAGCTTACACAACCTCATAAACCAACTAATTGCATAAGTATTTCATGGATTAGGTTTAGGAAAAACACTAATCCAAACATGAAATATCTTGAAAACACCCTAAAGGATTTCATAAAAGAGGACAAAGTATGGAGTAAGATTCTCCTTCACAATACCATCATGCACAACTCACTCAACATAAATCTAAGGCAAAAGATAGGTAAAAAAAGTCTATTATTACATCAAAAGGTAGTTCTTACAAATGCTTGATAGGGTTTAGCCTAATCAATATGAGAATATTATGAAATATCTTAGAGATTCCCCTACTCTTCAAAATCAAAGAGTCCTTATGGGAATCCAAAATCTGAGAGAGAGTTTACAATGTGGAAGAAAATAAGAGATATAGGAGAAAGGGGAGAAAGAGGTAACACACCATCTAAGATTATTAAATGAGCTGCCACCATCTTTCAATGAATGCTCCACCATATTTTGATCAAATCAAGGTTAATGCATCATATATAAAATAGACTTCATTTACTCTAATAGCCCTTGAATCTTCTCATTGGCTAAGATAAATGCACTAGAAGATAATAGTTTACCAAATATGATGAGTCATGATATTACTATGAAAAAAAACCCTTAGGCACCCCAAAAATCTATTAAATTATCTAGCTAATTTCTCTAACCACCAAATCTCCATCTTAGGACTTTACGCTATCTTCCACTTGACCTATTTATGAGAACAAATTCCTCATATCTATAATTATGATAGATCCATCACCATGTCTACTTTAAGAAGATATAGGTACCTATTTTTTAGAGATATGATTATGTCAAAGGATGAGACACTCCACCATATCTCATTTTTGTTTGTATCTACCCCAACCTGGATATAGATTTACTATAGATTGAAAACCAATCTCATTTATTGGTTTTCCTATAGCTATCATGTCAATGGGAACCTACAAGCTGTATAGTCTTGTTTTAAAATATATTAGGTTTAGAGAAACATCTTTTGTGTTTAAATTTTAATGGAAATGTATGTCCTTTAAAATATTTTCCTTAGTTTGACCTGAACTATGTTTAACCTCTAGTTGAAAACTCCCAACTTTAACTTTTAATCTGGGCCATTAATCTTGATCTGGGCTTCCCATATTTTGCTAATTATCATCTCCTCATTCATTTTATGAGCCCCATAGTTAATCGTAGCTAGTTCGTACATTTGTGCCAAATTATGGCCTCATATTCATTCTAATCTTAGTTGACCCTTTAACCTTACACACACCATTGATCTCCTTTCTACTTGATCGAACATGTACCATTGATCTACTAAGTCACTATGATCATGACACTTATCATCCCTTTGTTTGATCTCAATATCCTATTACTTTTTGACTTGATTCTTGCCATTAGATCTTAGGTTCATAATGAAATGCACTCCTTTATATCTTTAAGACCTATTGACATCATTAGGTTGTTGCTTACTAATGGATCTTTGATCTGATTGAACATTGACTGTTGATCTTGTTCTAGTCACTTTTTGACTCTTTGTCCTTGCACATGTTGTATATATTTTACCCAAGATCTTAAGATCTTGACATCTATAATATTTTAATTAAACCTTAGGATATGTTGACCTTTTGACTATGAGCTCACTATTGATCTTCAATGCATAATTTAACATGTTCCATTAGATCTTCTGAACCCACTAACATCATTGATTGCCCACTCACCATTAGATCCTATCTTAGCTCCCATGATCTTGACATCTATCAAGTTCATGTTAAACCTTAGGATCCCTTGGGGTTTTTTGAATTCAAATGGCTATTCACCGTTACTTTTATTTGACACCCCCATGAATGTCTCATTCTACTTATTTAACTTTAAACACTTGTAACTTAATATAGACAACTCATCAAGTCATGAAATTTGTAGAGAATGTTCAAGGTATGAAGAACCTCATGTTCGTGTAATAATTTGGATTTGAGATGTTTCTTAAGTGAACTTATTAAGTGTGTAACTAGATTAAACTATCCATTTTTGCATGACATTTGATGATGGTCTGGTCTAACTTCTTAACTTTCTCAAGTCATTTGATGGTTTGGTCAATCACGAACTCTACTCAGTTGATCTATCTAGGTAGAAGCTATATATGTGGCCCAAATTTAGCCAAGATGTCTTAGAAAGGATCACACTTATATTGAATTCTTATGGGTGGTATATTCAAAATGATTGTAATCTTAGCCTAGTCTATCAGGATTCTTTTGTTACATACTACATGACCTAATAAAACACTAAAAGGTGTGAAAATATACATTTCTTTAAATTTAGAACTATTCATAGTGATCTACACATTTCAAACATTAATATAAGTTTTGATAAATGTTCCCTAAATAAAGAGAACATGTACCAATCATCCAAGTATACTTCCAAGAAGTCATGCATGAAATCCTTAAATGTAGTCAACACAGCTCTAGAGAAAAACATTGATGCATTTTACAGTCCAAATGGCATGACCTTATAAGTGAAAAAAAACCATTATATGGTATTTTTCCTATCCTCTTATGCAATGGGTATCTAATGTTAACCACTAAAACCATCTATGAACAAGAACACTTCATGACCAGCAACAACCTCTAAAACTTCATCTATGAAGGTAATAGGAGATTAATCATTGACACAAGCATTATTAATGATGTGGTAGTATTCATAGATTCATATCTCCATATTCCTCTTTAGTTGAAATATTATGAGGTTAACCCAGTCACCTTTCTTTATAGAGAGGAAATGCCTACTTCTAACATGTGATCAAGTTCAACTTTCACTTTCAACTTCATATTTGGGTTTAGCTTATATAGACTCTTCTTGATTGGATGTGCACATTCTTTTAACTCTAAATGCATCTCCCCCAAATAAGGATCAACACATTTAAATTATGTCAAAGGTTGTAAGAAATACATCTTGATAATCTTAGAGTAACTTCAAAACATCAGAGATATCTTCCTGTGTCCAATATTCTCTGATTTGTGCCATTTTGGGTCTTTATTCTATACTAATATTTGTTATGTTCTCCTTTAATGTCTCCTAATACATTCTATGTTTTTATTTAGGAATGAATTCATATATTATTCATTCTCACTCACATTCTTGAAACTATATATGTCACATCTTTTCATCCTTTGTTTCCTCTATGACTAGTTCATGTAGGGGCTCTAACTCTCTCTTAGGTTCAAAAGCATCCCCTATATCCATGTAATCCTTGTTATTCATCTAATAAGATTGATCATACACCTCTTATATCCTATGGTAGGGTTGAATACATGGTTTATCCTCACCTTAGCTAATTTATATAATCTATAATATGTATTTTTGGTTTTTCTCTATGACTTCATGTGAATCATGTTCCCCTTGTGCTAGTAAATCTTCAAATCTTCCATGGTATATAAAGATTATCATATTTTTTAGAGTTACTTATACCTAATAATTATCACTTTTAAAAAGGAATGTTTGAATGAAATTAGCTTGGATATGTGCCCATTGATTTATTTCTCTTCTTTACTCCTGATGGATGTACCATGTTATAGGGAAAACACCCAGGTATATATGAAACTATATAGCCAAAAGTTAAGAGCTATATTGTATAACATCCACACCTCAATACACCTATACACATGTAGTTCTCAATATTCACCCTCCTAATAGATAGGCTAGTCTCTTTTAATAGTTTTGGGTAACTAAAATCAAGCTATGATCACCCTACATACTTCATCCCATGTTAACTGAGCCTCCTTATGGATAGCCCACCATTTCATAGCAATCCCCTTCATTTCATATTTAATAGCACTCAACCTCTGGATGTCATCTAGTATATGTTGTTGAAATTAAATAATGAACTCACCAACATCATCCATGGTAAAATATTGGGGTATCAGTCACTCAGTCACAAAGACCATTTGCAATGGACATAGTTCATGATCTCCTTTTTCCTAATTTAGTGCATGGGTGTCCAAGCCTCAACTAATTGAAGAAGCTCTATCCCATGGAATAACACCCTCTATATCTGGTTATATGTAATCCTACTCAATATAACCCATTTGATATAAAAAATTTATAGAAGATTGTGTTGGAGATCTTATCATCATTGTTTGCACATCCTCCTCAACCTTATGAGGGATATCTAGGTTATTTAGTCTCATCTTGTCCAAGATTTGTTCTATATTGAGAATCTGATTTTGAATAATAGTATTTTTGTAGAGAAAACTATACTTGGTTGCTCACAGAGCCTTCTATTTACATTCAATTATGACCTTCATCCAGCTAGCATTGGTGTCAACATAAGGTGAGTCTAGATCCTTTGGAATGATATATGGTTTAGACTTAGTCTTGTTCATAGGAATGACAATGATCTTGTCATCTTGATGAGATTATAATGTATTCATGACTATATTAATAGTCATACACCCATCATAGGCCCACTTCTTCCATATCTAAGAAGGGTATTAAATCTCATCTATCTTCATATCAATTACTTTGAAATCACCTCATAGACTGAGTTATATGACTTTTATTTTGACATCCTCCAAGTGCCCAATAGGTTTGAACCTACCATAGTTTTCAAGGTTGAGTGTGACAAGGCTATAACTCAATACCGGTCTTCTCAAGGCTTCCCAAATGGATCTAAGGATCAAATTTATAGTGTTTCTAAAATTGAATATAGCATTGGGTATGTCATATCTAGCTAATTTTATGTCTATCCTTACATCAATGTCTTAAGGTTTCCTAGTATTTATAAACCAAAAAAATCTATCTATCCACTATTAGCCTTTTTATGCACATTCTAGTAGGTTATGGAGCAGGTTCATGATGTTTTGGGAGATATATTCATTATGTAGTGTACTGGGGATTCACATCAAATTCATCATCATAGTGACAACCCCATATTTTCTTAATATATGCACTATCTACCCATACATCTATGTGTTAAGAGTGGCATCATCTCTTCATTTGTCCTTTTTTTCTAGATTATCTTCAAAATATGTGCAACTTCCTACATTGATACCTTTTTAGTAGTAGGTTTGAGGTATCTATATAGTTATTCCTTTTTAATACCCAAGTCTCTAGACATTTCCAATGGAGGTAGTCCCTCTTCTACCTGTTGTTTTCTAGTTACTTCATGTAATGTGGCATCTTCCCTTAGCTAAGGATGAATCATATTAATATTTATAATAGGTCTCTCCTTTCGTTATCTTTCTAAGATTGGGCATTTTTAATCATTTGTTTCTCTATCACTCTATAGTATGCACAGTAAGGTTGCCTCTAAGGATTTGTATGATAATTTCTATGCACATGATTTATTTCTCCATATAAATAATCATGAATGGGTGGTCTAGGTCCATTGTTGCTTTGTCCTCCCTGTGCACCACCTTGGTATCCACCTATGTATCCTCCTTTTTTCCCATAAAATACCCATCCGCATTGGTGTTGTGATTTCCCAAAATTTCCAATATTTTGGGGTGCATTCCATCCTTGATATTGTGGATATTCATTAAATCTATCCACTTTCAACTATGGTGCATTTAGAGCCCATCCTAATTATTGTGCTTGAGGAATCATAGGATTCTATGGATCTTTATATGGGTAGGTCATAGTTGATTATGGAAAGTTATTTGAGGTAATATTGTAGTTTTTTGTAGAAGGTAGGGAACTTGCTAGTGTCTAGGGTTATTGTTTTACTTAAGGAACCCAAGGTATCACCAAGGGATTTTTACTTGGTATGATACTTCCTAAGGTAGGAATAACCCATGGTACAAATGTGGCTTTCTGCACATCAACCATAAATATGTTCTTATTTATATCCTCCTTAAATTTTTTAAGTGTGTGGAAATCTTTGTCATCATGTGTAGGTGACTTGAAAAATTTACAATACATGTTCTATGGAGTCTTTATGTATTATTGTAAAACATGACACTATAAGGTTACATGTCCTACCACTTTAAATATCTCACAGAACTATATCTTAACTTAGGGGCATTCATTTCTATTATGCCCTTATTATCTACACTCTATGCATGATATATCTAACTTGTGTCTCTTAACCCTTCCTTAAAACTAATATAATCTACTCAAAATAGTTTGTCAGGTACTTTATACCTTAGATGATGGTATAACTATAGTACCATACTCTTTAATCCACTCTACCTAAATCATAGAATCTCTAGTATTAAATTTATCTCCAAACAGAGTTTGAGCCATGGAAAATTTGATGCTTGTTCATAAACCTTTTAAAAACCAAGTGGATTTATCTTTATCTTCCAAAAAAAATCTACCTTATTCATGACATTGTAAAATTTACAATCATAGTCACCAATAGTCTCCCTAGGTCCTTGATGAATCTCTTTCAAATCCTGGATCATATAGATTGAACTCTTCTTAACCTTAAAATCTTTAATGAGCTAGTTCTTAACATCATCCAGGGATGCTTTAGCTATATTTTTCTAAAATATGAACTATAGTGCATGTCTACACAAAGCATCAATCAATTCAAACTTCTTGATGTTGTCATCAGTGATTTTTTTCACCTTCCATTTTATGTTATAGGTAAGTATTGTTCAAGGTCCACGAACCCATCATAAGGAGCTAGATGCATAAAATCACCCAACTACACTATCATAATAGGGGTTCCTAAAAATATCACAATTGATTTTGTTGCAGTTGATATCAATGATGTTTGTGGTTTTGAAGACTTTTGTGCACTTAGGGATGACTCCTGATTTGGTATAAGTTATGTTTTCTCCTTTGATTTTGTGTATATAGAGTTTGTAGATATATCTCCATAAATTCCTTCCTCTTCTAAAATATGAAGTTATTTAATGAAATCCTTAGCCTATGTAAGGATTAAAGGATCTATCTTTGTATCAAACAATGTTGTGATGCTCTTCTTTTGTTTGTCTAAGAAATTATTTATAGCTTCATGATATGCAAACTTTTGTACCTATAGAGTTTTTATATAAAATTATTCTATAATTGGTCCTTTCCAAGTGTCATTATCTAAAGTTTTAGGGGAATTACTATGATTTTGAAAAATTATGGACTTGGGGATGTGTGATTCCTTAGGAGATGATCCTTACCTCCAAATATGTATCTCTCAAAACTTGAACCTATACTATGTCTACAATTGTAAGGTAATCCTTGATGTTCTTTCTGGAATACCCCTTTTATAAATTGTGAACTTTTACTCATTTGATCTACTTCTATACTGATACCTTATTTTTTAATCCATGATAGACCCTCATTACTTACTCTCCCTCTATCCCTACTTGGTTGAGGCTCCTCACTTTATTTCTTTTCACCGTACCCTTTACTTTGTCATCTTCTCTCATCCATATCATTAATGCTACTCCTCATACTTTTATTAATATTTTCCTGAAGCATACTATATCTATTCCATATCCTCTATTATCACAACTCTCTTTATAACTCTAGAGTTTTTTTATCATTATCCCTTAGATTATCCATGATAGAATCAGGTTTAATCTTTACCTTTTTCATCTTTGATTCATTCTCCCCTATCCTACACACATCCCCATATACTCGAAGTGACTAATCCATAGTAGTAGGAGTGGGAAATATGGCCTTCTTAATATCCAAAATTTTGATTACCATCATAAGTCACTGTATAAATTTTCCTCTTATTCCTCTTAGAAACTAATACTTCACTACATTAAAGGATAAATATCCTTGCATTACAAACTTAGTGATATATCCATCAATAATGGTAGCTATCCAATGATCAATTACATGAGTCCAATTTGTGTCCAAATTTTGTAACTATTATTTCTTCTCCTTGGTCCACACAATGATGTCACTAGCTTGTGGTAAAAAATAGTGATATTGAATTCAAGCCAATGAATTAGCTAGAAAGATCATCAATTCACACCAAAAGATCTCATAGATTTCACCATAGAGGTGTTCTTCTATAATCTTCCTTGAGGTACACCCAATTATTTAGCCTTATTTCTCTGTGAATTCAAAAAAAATATGGTCTAAACAAATCTCCACCTCTCTTTGGGTGGGTGACCATTGTAACATATACATGCTCAATGCACTATTGTTAGCAAACCGGGTTTCACTAGAACATGATAATTATGGGGATAGGGTATGTGAAGTGACTTAAAAATATTATATAAAGGTTTAATAAAGACTTATAATCCATTAAAAAAGGTTTATCTTAGAGAAATATAATAATTTAAAGGTTCAATGCATGATGGAAACTACTTACAAACAAATAAATTGAGACATCCAAGTAATGTAATGAAAGAAAAAATCATCAGAACATAGGAAACTCTATGATTATACCAAAAAAGAACACAAATATTTATAATTCATATTAAAATATATAATATCAAAGATTATAATAAATAAAAACCTCATTAGTTGATGTCTAGTTCTATCAATATGTTATGCAAAATATTTTTGAGTATAACATTTAATATTCTATTACTTGCATACATATGAGAATCAACATAATCATCAACCCTACTATTACATAAATTAAAAATAATTATAGGTACTATTTCCTATAGTTTTAACTTCTATATTTACCATGCTAAAAATAGATCTCCATGTCACATTTAGTGTAATCCTAACCAACATGGAGATTCTTGTAATAATTCATAACATCCCACAAATAGAATAGAGTTGGACATACCAAAGGAGTTCTCATACATATAGATAGTTTTACTTTTACATTTAATGCAAAAAATTTATTCATTTCATTGACATTTCTCAACCCAAGTAATAGTCTCAATATGTTTTTTCTTGTTATTTTTTATTGAATTTATCCACTAACAAATGGACTATCCTATTTTACAATCTTATTTCACATTTTTTCTCTTGAAGATTTTTATCTCATACTAGAAAAACCCACTAAAATGCCTCTCTTTTGAGGTAAATAAATTGTATCCTAAAATCCAGTCATCTCAAAAGGAAAGATAACTATATCATGAGTAGTAAGATGTAATCACTATATAATATAGCATATATGAAAAGTATGTCAACAAAGTAAGATATATACCATTCAAGTTATGTATGTAACATTTGAGGTGAGGCCTATAAAACTATATCGATAAATCTCATAGTGGTAAATTGTAAAATTAGAATCATATGCATTAATTAGTGCATAATATAGATCATAACACTTGTCAAACATAAAAATCTCAACAATAATGAAAATGTAATAAGATAAATTTCATATAGTAAGTCCAAGTGCCACATATAAGGGACATTTTTAAATGTCAAAATTAAATATTTTCACACACAAAGCCAAGGGTCACATGCAAAAGGACATGAATAATGTCATAAACAAGGGAAATTTTTTAATTTTGTACAAAACAAAGAGACAAGGGTCACAATCTATGGACATGTTTAAAATTCATACATACCAAAAAAATTTCTCATAGAGATCCTCAAGGAACTACACACAAGGGTCAAGGGCCATAAATAATATAAAATAAAAATTATATTATACTTTTTTGTTAGATTTCACCACGATATCTGAATAGAAATCACGTGATGAATGCCAAATTCTTATAGAGGTAGAATGAGAGCTCTGAAAACAAGAAAATTCCACAAAGGAAATGTTTGCAATAGCCACTTTAGGAAAAAAAATAAAGTACATATAGAGTGAGATTAGGTCACCAAAAAGGTAAAACCCTAACTCAAAATTAGAACCCACTTAAAAGTAAATGATCCTTAATGACTTAATTAACTAACCTAAGTAAGCTAAAAAGATGTGTAGGTAAACCACTAGGTGGGAAAAATCCTAAATTGACACCCCCTAAAGCGTAGCTTAGGTGGGTAGAATAATTGGGTCCTGACAATGAGGCCTAATGAGGTACCTATGTACAATGAAACTCCCATAAACTGGGGTAAAGGAGAAAACCCATAGGAACAAAACTCCTCCCCAAAAGAGAGAAAAGAAGAGAATAGGGCTGAAAATTCCCACTAATGTCTACAATTGACTGTAGCCATCTAGTGTCCCCTAGAGAAATGCTTGAAAGTGACTATGAATCATAAGTAGATGCAGTGAAGAGTGGATTACCTTGGACCAATGAGTTTATCCACCAAGTGTCTGATGAATCTTCAACCAAGGTGTAATTCTTATTATATGAATGATCCTCATATTATGAGGTAGGTGGCACAACTACTCTATGCTAAGATGGTACAATAGAAGTAGAGGTAAAAAAGGTTTGTATAATCCTCTGTAATTATGGAATAGACTACCCAATGTTTGATGTGTCATGGATTAGTAGATCGTTACCTTTTAATGTTAGAAGTAGACCAGAGGTAGGTGGGTCAAGAACTAACTCTTGAATATCTAGAAGGTGATAAGGAGATGGTGGAGGTGTGTCCACTTCACTATTGTAGTCATTTGTAGAAGAGTTATCAATATCAAAAAGAAGCTGAGGATTAGAAGTGTCAATAGGTATAGGTGAGTTTGAAGAGGAATATGAAGAATCTAAAGGAGAGTCAAGAGAAAAGTGTGAAAAGCTATATATCCAAGTTTGATGATTGACCATTCCCACAGCCAAAATAGTATCACTATACAAGTCTTTGATGTACACTAAATCTAGAGTGAATTCAATTCACATGCTTAGATTAAGGTGAGTGATCTGGTAGACTAACAAGATATTATTTGAGAGTGAGGGAACACTTAGAACATTATTGAATGTTCTACCACTCACTTTAATAGACCCTCTCCTAAGAACCTTTTTAGAAGTGTTGTCACCCAGTTGTATAGAGGACATGTCACATGGTTCCAAGGAACTAAACTCAATCTATGAAGAGGCCATGTGATGTGAAGCACTAGAGCCAATGACCCATGTAGGAGGAGTTAGAGGCACAACTACAACTAAGGATTTGAACTTATGTTTCCCCTTGTTATTCTCTTTTTCCTTTTCTTTGCCAGATTCATTTGCCTTAGTGGATTCGTGGGTTGATGTAAGATGGTTTGATATAATTTGGAACACCTATGTTGTTCTAAAGAAGAAGGCTAGTAAGGTGGTCAATTTGTTTCTTCAAACATTTACTCTCATCATGCTTACTTGAGCAATACCCACATTTGATCCAATATTTCTTAGGCTTATGACTGGAAGAAGAGGTCACATTGTTTGATTTGGAGGTGGAAATATTTTCACCCTTTTCAACATTTTTCTTTCTCTACTTTCTCTCTCTACTATTAGAATCCTTATCTTTCTTAGCAAGTAATGCATCAAATTTAGATGACTTCACTGTGCCCATCTATATCAACTTATCTTTCTCCTGAATCAGGTCGATAATAAAGATATCTAAATAAGGCATCTTTCATGTGGTATCAAGAGCACTCTTAGTGGCATGAAAAGTGAACACAAACATATAATATTCATGACCTAGTTTAGAGAGTATTGACAAAATAATTTGTTCATTTTTATTATCAATTCCACATGATTTCAACTAAAATCTCAAAAGTCTGAACTTGGTGAAAAATATTGAAGTGTCAAAGTCATTTGTGCTCAATTTGATGAGATCATTTTCTAGCTCATTTCCTCTCATCAGATCTTGCACTCTAAACATATTAGACAGTGTGGTCCACACTTTAGTAGGTGTTTTGGTAGATTCAATGTGAAAGAGTAGATCTAGGGAGATTAAGAGACATAGTAGTCCACAAACTTTGTCACAATGGTTAAACCATTTGATTTTTACTTCAACATCAGTAGGTTCAGTCTTAGTGTCCATTATAATTTGATGGTAACCTTAGATTTCAAGATGATTTCCATTCATGATAAGTAAATGGTGTAATCAGACTAATAGAGAGTGAATCCATAGTGTATAAGTAAAGATTATTGTAGTAAGTAAAGAAGAATGCAAAAAAAGAAAGAATGTACAACACAACATAGTACCCCCTTAGAACTATCAATAGTAACCTACCTTGAATGTTTCAAATACAAGCACACTTGTATAGATGTTAAATTCAACTAAAAATGTGTCTTGAGTAGTAGGTACGTAAGTACAAGGAACTAGAGGGACATCAAATTCAATCGATAATGCATCTAAGAAAGAGTACAATAAGGATGAAGTGAGATTTAAGCAATTATACCAAAAAATGGATGTTACAAAATTCCAAAACAATACCACTAATTCATAGAGTTTAAAAAACTATGCACTTCTAAAAAAATAACACCCAAAATAGAGCTATGAATTAAAAGTTATGGCACTTACAAGTTCTTACTCCCACATATTCCTGGACCCTTTTCAAAAATGAAATCTTTTTTCTAGACTTTTTGTTTTTTCATCTAAAAATGGCAAAAACTTTAATCTATTTCTTCATTACCTTCACTTATAATTTGATGCCCACTTGAACATCATGCAGGTTTCCAATAATGCTTTACTTTGAGTTTTTTAACTGCTTCAACTTCAGGTTTTCCACCTACTTCAACTTTAAAAAATTAACAAGTAGTTACCCTTTGAAAACCCGAGTGGGTCTTGCCAGTGTAAATTGGGTTCTTCCAACTACTTTACTTTGGGCTTGAAATTCAGTAAGACTACCTCCAAAACCCAAATTGTTGTTGTAGTGTTGATCAGGTTCTTAAATAATGATTACTTCAGGGTTTTAAATATCTACAATTGAAAAAAGTAATGAGTAGTTGACCTTGGAAAACTTGAATGGGTCTTGGCAGTGTTGATCAAGGTTGTGAAGTCCAATTGCTAAAGCTTGATTACTTATAAGTAGTTACCCTAGAGAAGCCTGATTACTTTCAAGTAATTTCCTTGGTGAATCTTGATTACTTATTATAGTGTAATTCAAGTTTTTTGAATTGCTTTACTTAACTTCATGAATTGGAAGTAAAGTAATGTCAAAAAAATAATTTTGTTTACAAGTAAGTTGTATCACTCCAAAAACCTAATTTGGTCTAAAACTAAGTAATTGCCCTTCAAAAATATGATTTGGTCTACGCAATAAGTAATGGCCCTATAAGAACCCAATATGGTCTATAGGCAAATTTTCAAGGTTTGCAGGATTGATTACTTCATTCGTACAAATGTCCGACTAGATGAAAGAAATTGATTTTTTAAAAAAACCATGAACTTTCTCAAAAATATAAAAATAACCCATTTTATATCTCAAAAAACCCATAAACAATATGTAGATGGTTTTTTCAGTAAGAACTTATGATATGAGTTTTGAGGTAGTTTTCCAAAAACACCTCTAAGGTCAAAAAATGGTGGTTGTATAGTATGAAAAAATAGCTAGGTGAATGCAGAAGGATCTTACCAAAAGAGACAAATGCATGAGGCTATTAGGAAAGCTCTAATACCATGATAGATTTTTTCAAGATCTCTGAATAGCGGATACGTGGTGAATGTCAAATTCCTATAGAGGTAGAAAGAGAGCTTCAAAAACAAGAAAATTCCACAAATAAAATGTTTGCATTAGCCACTTTAGGAAAAAAGAAAGTGCATATAGGCTGAGATTAGGTTACCAAAAAGGTAAAACCCTAACTCACAATTAGAACCCACTTAAAGGTAAATGACCCCTAATGACTTAATTAACTAACCTAAGTAAATTGAAAAGATGTGTAGGTAAGACCACTAGGTGGAAAAAAATCCTACACTGACATATGTATAAGTAAAGACATCAATGGAACATAAAACTAGAAATTTATTCTACATCATGTATATGTAAAGTGATCATATCCTATAAAATAGCGTATCCATGCAAAAAATGTAAGGTTAGAGATGTTATCAAGACATTTTTAAAAGTGTATATATCTCATAAGTATAAGAGTCATATAATGGTCACACTTGTAAATACTTTAACCTATGAAAAATATACCCCCAGTTTATCAAGGTTATTGAGTAAAGGTAAGTCAAACATATTATTCTATGTAAATTTTTTATGTCCTACATAACACTCATGAATACCATTCATATTCATGTGTAATAGAAAAGTAGTATGATATCTACCAATCATGAGATAAATAATATATGACAATGAGGTAAACTAGATATCTAATCATGATCAAGTCCTAATTTTAGATTTTTATAACATTTTAAGTGTTTTTATATTTTTTAAATATTAGATTTTTTTGGATTTTTTGAATTTTAAAACTAGAACCAAATAAACTATTGATAACCACAGCTTTGAAAATAGACTTAAGGAAGGAGGTATGAATAATCTACATGTATAAAAGTGAAGTATTCACTAGAAATGATATCATGGCCATGTATAAGTAATATTCCCCTAATGAATATGTGATTGTGGCTTCAAGGCATGTAAAGAATAGAATAAATGTGTAGAGGAATGGTTATATATCTGTGTTTCATCAAATTTACACATGTCAATGACTATAATTCACATGTATGAGCATTATAACACAAGATAAGAGATATTTTACATGAGTAATTATTGTTGTGTAAGTTAGAACTAGGAAAAATATTTTAAAAATGGTAGGATATGTGTGCTCAGTTTTTTATTTGAATATGAAAAATTAGTATAGGATAGGATCAACTTACTTAGGATAGTACTAGCACTAATTTTTCTAACTTATTGGTTGATATTATCCTTGATAGAAAATGTAATTTTCTCATTTTAGAGAGGGAAGAAAACAATAGAAATGGAAAATATGGTAGTGTGGATCACTATGTTATACTCTTTAGATTTATAAAAATAAAATTAAGATCCAAGTGGCCACAAAGCTAGTAAGAGCCAAGGGATTAAAATAAGTGATAAAATTGATTATGTATGCAATGGGAAATGCAACATATCTACAAATCAATCCTAGATCTGAGAAGATAGGTCATACTTACACTTTTGATTGGGGATACATTAGATAATCAGGGTCATGACCAATATGGATTTTCTAGACCTAGCCAAGGGATTTCTTACCACAATAATATAACTAGGGAGGGTTCTAAAGCCTCTAGTTAATCAAAACTATGTAATAACCCTAACTAGGTCTTATTTTTCCATATTCACTAAACTAATAACAAGTAAAGCAAAATCTAATCTAGTGTTCACCAAAGCTTATGGCACAAAGTGGGGGTTAGTAAAAATAAAAGAAAACATGCATAAGAGAATCCTAATTAAGCTATGTATAGGTAAGACCCTAATGCATAGAGAGAGATAATATTATTTAAAAACCATTACTTATTCTTCTTCTATCTACTAAAAATAGGAGTAAATTTAGATATACTTATCTATAAGACAGACCCATCAAGACTCAATCTCTCCCTTGGACAAAGGTTATTATCAAGAGGTTATTATGGTTTGTAAGGATCACTAATATAGGCCAAAACATCCAAAATTCTCCACAAGACTAGATTCTTATCTAAGTAAAAGCCCTAAGTTATGACTTCTCAAGTAGAATTGTGGAAAAGTAGATTATAAAGAGGCACAAATGAATAATAAATTCTACCTGCTCTCTAAGAATGGAAAAATATATGTGTTTATAGAGGAAGATCTAACCCTAAACCCTTATAAAAGTTTTGGCCTTCAAGGTCAACCCAATCAACCTAGTATTGTAATTGAATAAAACTAACTAGGTCATGGACTAGGTTAACTAGGGACTGACTTAGTCCCTAATAATTTTTGTCAATAAGAATACAAGGTCGATGTGGCTAACATAGTCATGTAAACTTTCAAAAAGGAGTTTAGGTTAGGGAAAGGGCTAATGAATGTGGTAAATGACTAGAAGAGTGTGTAAAGTGGGAGGAAAATATTAGGGTAATGCATGGTTAGATTGATAATAAGTGGTAATAAGGGACAATAATCTTATGAAGCACCAATGGTATACCCACCCTTTTCTCAGTGCTCCCCTTAAGGTATGCACTTAGAGAGATTCAGACTCAATGGGTTCCTACAGGATATAAAATGTTAGTAATTGATAAAGTGTGAAAATATTATGTGTACACATATGCCCCACTCAAATCTCATCATGTGTCACTTAGGTGCAATAGGGGATGATTCTTTGAGAAAGAACATAGTAACACACAATGCTGAGGCTAAAAAAATTTGCAATTTTTTAAATAAAAAATAACTAAAATTAAATGACTAAAAGGGAAATAACTAAAAATTAAATGTAATACATACCTTGAATTACCTTTATCATTGGATGGTTTTCTATTATGTTTTTAGTTTTGATTGTGGAGGGTGCAGAGACTGCTTTTAACAAACCCAAAAATACAAAACTAAAGAGTAAAAAAAATGTAAGAAATTCAAGATAATTAGTGCTATGTGGATGGGACGTACTTGGAAATTTGGCAAGCTAGGGTGATAAGTGTTATGTTAAACCAAATGACTAAGTTAAAATTTTTAGACTAAATTAGCTAACTAAAAATCCAAGTCTACTATAGACCAAAAAACTCAAACAAGTAAACCTTGAGTAAGAAAGGAAAACTCACCAAGTCAAACTAAAATACATGTCAAAAAGATGGTAATCAAACATCAATGTCAAAGTAGTAACAATCCTTTAAAAAATATGGGCAAGAAAAAATGGTAAAATAACATTGATGAGTGAGTAGTAGCAATCCTTACTAAATCATCAATAGAAAAAGGTACACAAAATGGAAAACAACATTGGTGAGTGAGAAGAAACAAGCCAACCTCACTCAACAATGTAAAAAGTACATGAAATTAGAAATAGATGCAAGTTTCTGTAAAAAGGGTGGTAAAACAATGATAAATGATATAAGAAATCAAGGCAAGTCTAGAAATTTAGAGCCATGGTGTAAAGAAAGGAATCCATGGTTACTCAAGCATATTGTTTCACTCTAAACATAGATAAAATTGAAAAAAGTAGTGATAGCATGTTTTTAATATGTGAATAATAAGGAAGTATAGAAGAGGGAAAATAGATTTGAAATCAAACTTAGCCTGTCAAGGGAGAAAATGGAATGGGTGAAGGGGAGAATTATGGAAAAACCAAGGTAGAGGAACTCTTTATTGAATTTAAGACACTCAAATTAGGTGTATCAAAACAAGAAGACTTTTGACCTTAAGAACTCTGAAAAACTTCTCTTAGCCACATAAGTCTTAGATCAATAAATGAAGTTTATAGATAATCTAATGAAGGCTATATGCATGAAAATTAAAATGGACCTACCTTCCCGCATTGTGTTCCTCATTCCTCAAGAACCCTTATAGAGGCTTTTGTCTACTATGAATATTAGGTACTTGCATGAAAAAGTAGGTAGCACTGTAGAGTTTATTGAATTCTCCTATTCCAATCTACTAGCCTACCAGACCCCAATGGACCTCAACTCCATTATGAGACCAACTATGGAGTTTGAGGTTCAATTAGAGATAGGATATGTGCTTTTAATCATGTCTTTTAGTGTGATTTTGAATTTTGAGATTTGTATGTTTCCTTTTTATATCATTTCCTTTTGTTTTAGATGATTTGGATTTTAAATTTTTGATGGATTTTCTATTATTCCTCCATAAAAATTTAGAAACCCAAACATAGGTGCTAAAGATGAATTTCATTTGAATACTTGAGACTTGGTTACTAAGAGAGAGAAATCAAAGAGTATGGTGTCTAAGAGTCTTTTAAATCGAGGTGAAATAAAAGTGTTATCTTGACTTTGACCTTGTTTTATCTAATGTGGAGTGAAAGGAAATAAAATTATGAGGAATGAAATATGAAATAATTTGAATTACTTCAAATCACAAAAAAATGTGATAAAGGGTAAAAAAGGGATACAATGATAGAAAAGTGTGATTTTTTATCATAAGAATGAGCGAAATGTAGAAAAACATGCTAACACAGGTTATTGTGTAGATTTCATCTACAAAAGAAACAAAAGTTAAAGCTAAGAACAAAGATCAAAAACTTATAATCATTGCAAAACACATTCTAAAAAAGGAATGACAAGATGGTGATTTTATGAGGAAGGCTAGGTCCTATCCATGGGTTTACACTACAATTCATAAAATATAAACCCAATGGGGTGTATAAATCATGTGAAAAATAAATGAGATAAGAAAAAAGATGGTATTTGTGAGGAAGGTTAGGTCTTATCCATGGTCTTACACTGCATCTCACAAAGAGGAACCCAAGAGGTGCTAAAAAGTGTTTAAAATGTATGAAAACAAAGAGGATAAAAGTACATCATGAGGAATATTGGGTCCTATCCATGGTTTTACAATGCAACACATGAGAAAAAAGGAAACCAAAAGACCAAAAGGAAGAAATAAGGTTTTTAAAAATAGAAAACTATTGTGGAGGATGAGTCCCATGTAAGTATCCTATAAAAAGTGTTAGATACATAGCATATAAAAAAACATGAAAAGAAGGGAAGGATTAGGAAAAATACTTCTTGAGGAATTGTGTATTGGTGGGCTCTTTTAAAATATGACTTTCATTGGTTTGAAGGTGATAGGTACTTGGACCAAGAATATCTTTGACTAAATAGGGGCCCCACCATTTTTTGGTGTATTTACCTTCTTTATCACGAGTGTAGTCTAATTTAAGGATAAGACACAAACATTAAATGTGTGAACTTTGACTCATTTGTTATGTTTTTTGAGCAATATGGGCCTTGTATTGGTGATTATGTTGTAAAGCAAAAAGATAGTTTTCATTAAGGAGATCAAGATTATGAAGGTGAGATTCACATAATTATTCATCATGTATTATACCATGAAGAGATATACAGAGAGAGGAAAACTCAACTTCTAATGGAAGTACTAATTTAGAGCTATAGACTAGAAAGAATGATGTTACCCCAATGGCAGTATGTATGCTAGTACAATAGGCCCAAAGAGTAGGATAGAGATAAAGGTTCTAATCCATGTGTGTTTCATGAATTATCTTTTGGATAATTTAATTAAAAATGTTGTTGGTGACCTCGACTTAGACATTATATTGTGGATGATAAGGTGGGATAATTTTTGATGGATTTTAAATTTAGCACAAAGCTATTTGACATCTTTAATTTTGAAATTACTAGTATTATCTAAAATGATAGTATGAGGAAACCAAAGCAATAAATGATTTGATTTAGGATGAATTTAGAGATTTTGGTACTGGTGACATTAACAAGAGGCATAGATTCAACCCACTTGGTGATATATTTGGTGGATGTGATTATAAATACATTCCCATCTTGGGATCAAGGTAATTTGCCTGTGAGATCTAATCTCCACATGAAAAATTTCTAAGGAGATTCTATAGTTTAAATCTTGGATAGAGGTAAATTAATTAAATCATCATGAAGCTAGAAAGGAGTAAATGTTTTAGCAAATTTGATGGCATATTTTTTAAGAGTGGGCCAAAAGTATTCCATACGTAAGCATTTTTAGGTTGTAGCATGTCTGCTATAGTGGCCACCATAAATGCCCTAGTGTGTTGATTCAAGAAGAGGATTTAGCATTGCAATAATATAGGATTTTATATTGAAATACATACTTAAAATCTTGTTTGTGAATGCAAGTCTCTTTATGGGAATTGAAGTTGGGAGGATAAGTTTGATGTTCCCAAAATTGAATGATATCTTTGTACCACAGGATTTGTCAAATGGTGATGACCTCAATATGGTAGATTGGTGAATCATGTGGTTGAGAAAATGTAAATTTTCTTATTTAGATAATAAAAGTGGGATTGATAAGAACTTGGTATAGATGAAAAAGAGATGCTGAAGAAATGAGGGAATCAACAATAGAATTTTGATCTTAGGGGATAGACTCAACGGTGAAAGAAATGAAATATTTGGGGAGATTAGTTTCAATTTTATGATAAGAAATGAGATTCTCTATTTTACATTGGTAATAACCATTGAATTGGTGTCAAATGAGCTAGGAATCTCCTAAATCATGTAGGCATTAGATATCTAAATCAAGGGCAACTCTTATGCATAAGATTAAAGCTTCATACTTGACCATGTTTTTAGTGACATCAAATGTTAATCAAAAAGCTAAAGGGATGATTTTCACAAGAGGGCTCATAAGAATACAACCTACCTCAACTCCTTGAAGGAACTTAGCACCATCAAAGTGAAGGGTTCAAGTATCTTTGTGTAAATTGACATTAATTTTAGGAAGTTCTTTGATAACTACTTTTGGTTGAGTAGTATTTGGGAGAATAAAAAATTCATTGACATTAATTGCTTCCAGATCAGCAGTGAATTCATGGAAGTAATCTTTAAGGGATATGGCTTGGTTGAGACCTTTAATATAGAGAATATTTTCATTAAAAAGACTATCTTGAAGGTGGTCTATAGTGGGTATAGGATCTATGATGAGTTGATTACTGATGATTTGTCCTTTAACAAATTTTTGAGTAATAATTTGGAGATCAAATTCCATGAGAAGGACAATCCACTTGCCAATTCTATCTCTAGGAAGAAAGGATTTGGATAATAAGTGATGAAGGGGATTGGAATGGATGATAACATAAGTGGTCTGATAAACCACATAATGTCAAAAAAATTTAGCTAAAAAATATATGTCGAAGCAATCAATTTCAAATTTTTTGTAATGTTGTTCATAATCAATGAGGCTTTGGATGATATAGTAAATGGCATATTCTCTTCTAGTATCATCTTAATGGGCAAGCATTTTCCCAATTGATATGGGTGTGGAAGAAGTTTATAAGATCAAAAATTTGATCATTTTAAGGGGGATGAAGTGTATGTGGGTGAATTAATGATTATTTCATATTATCAAATACTTTTTGATAGGGATTTGTCCATTCTATAGCATTACCTTTCTTAAGAAGAGAATTGATGGAATGGATATGATAAGCCATTTTGGGGATGAATCATCTAATTACCTTAAGTTTACTAAGATAAGTATGAATGAATAAAATGGATTTAGGTATGGGCATGTTGATTATAGCATTAATATTGGTTGGGTCAACATCGATACCATTGATAGAAACTAAGAATCCTAACAATTTTCTAGATGTGACATCAAAAACACATGGGTAAGGATTTATTATAACTTTGTATTTAATAAGGTGGTTGAAGATGATGGAAAGATCATAAAGATGAGTTTTGTGACATTTAGACTTATTAGTGAGGTCATCCACATAGGTATATAAAATTTTGTGAATAAGATCATGAAATATATGGGTCATTACTCATTGATAAGTAGCCTTGACATTTTTGAGTCTGAAGGGCATTTTAACATAGAAATAGGTGCCATTTTATGGTGAAAGTTTTCTTATGTTGGTCTTTAGGGGAAATGTGAATTTGGCTATATCCAAAAAAACCATCCATAAGAGACAATATTTCATAACTAGCTATGGAATCGACAATGGCATCTATTTAAGGTTGAGAAAAATTATCCTTGGGACAAACAAGATTAAGATTATGGAAATAAATGCAAATGTAAATGACCATGGAAACCTTTTTACAAATAGGGAATATGTTAAAAACCCATTTAGATTAGTCCACATATTTGATAAACTTAGCATCAATAAGTTTGATAATTTATTTATGGCATAGGGTGGAAATTTTCATTTTTTGGCACATAGGTTTGACATTGGGATAAGTGATGATATTGTGTCCCACAATTATAAGGTAAATACTAAGAATGTACTCATAGGATCAAGTAAAAATCTCATGATATTTATCAAAAAATAAGCTAAAGTTATCATGTTTAGCAGGTGTGAGTTCATGAAAAACTGTAATAGGTCAAGGGCATGATGGAGTGCCATATTCAATGCAATTAATTTCTTCGATAAGCATAACATTACCATATTATAAGTGGAATGGTGAACTTGGTAAATAAGGAATTGGATTAGCTTTAGGGTTGATACTAACGATGAATTTTTTGAAACAAGAGGATTTATTTTTTAAATTCCTAAGTTTGTGATGTTGCCAAGGAAGTTGAGGTTCTTGAGCATGAAGTAATTAAAGAATAGCTTCATCACTAGACAAAGTGGGAAGAGGGCCATGATACTCAACATTTACATTGAGATTGAAAATTTGATTACCATGGTGATCATATTCATAATGTATCTGATGGATATTTGTGGCCTTGACATCTAATGTATTCTTGGGAGGAGTAAAACTTGGATTAGATTGAGGATTGAGAAGTAAAGGTTGATTATATATATTGATCAAATGACATTGCAATTTCATCATTTGATAGATGTTATAATTTTTTATTATGTTCATTTATTTTATGACTTGGGCAAGAATTTGAGTCATATCAATTGGTGGGTTGGTGTTTATAGGAGAACTCCCTGAATTGTTATTAGGGGGAGGGTTATTAGAAGGTGGATTACCAGTGGGATTACATGTGTCAATTTCTCCCACATTATGTTGAAAATATTGAATATGAGAATTAATTTGATAGGTATAAAAAAGGTTAGATCCACCTACTTCATTTTGGGATGTGATTTGAACCATGTTATAATCCACAAATAAAGGAGGGGAAGAGGTGCTCCAAGAGTGAGGGTTCTCTTGGGAGGTAAAGAAAGGGAGAAATGAATACCCCATATAGAATATAAATATACATAAGTTGTTTAAGAATATTATAATAAGGTAATTCATGATTTTTTGAATAAAATGTTAAGGAAATAGAAATTGAGAACTAAGTCATCTAGATAGGAAAGTAGAGAAAACAATTAGATATAGACTCGGCTGAGTCAACTATGTATTGTTAAAAAGGGAGCTAATAAGAGTATAGGGTTGACTGGGTCAACTTAGTAGTGTTAGATAGTAGGAAGAAGAGTATAAAGTTGACTAGGTCAATTGAGTACTTCTAGAAAGGGGCTGAGAGGAGTATAGAGTTGACTGGGTCGACCTAGTACTATTGGTAAAGGAAATAGATAGTTTGTAAGAGACAAATTTGAATAAAACAAGAGTGTGATAAAATAGGGAAATATTTCGAAATGTAATTGAAGCAATAAATGAAGCAAACACATAAATAATTGGATCAATGAGAATGATCCAATTGGCACACAACATAAAACCTTGCACCAACATTGGCCAATGCAAGTTTTTACAATACAACATATAATGATCAGAGAGAAAGTAGTCAACTAAAAAGTAAATGTTAACTAAATGGTCATCCTAAGTGTTTTTGGATTATTATAAAATGTTATTTTAAGTGTGATAGGAAATTTGTCTAAAAATAAGGAACTAGAAAATAATCTATGTATGGTTTTAGGATGTTTAGGCTAAAAGGGGTCTATGTTAGTAATAATACTAGCTTGGTATCGGGGCCTACCCCCTCACTTCACAATCTCACAATGATAATGGTGTCAGGTGATTTTCCAATAAATATCATTAACCATGTGTTTATACTTGGCCAAAAAACCAAGTCAGCTTCCCCTTTGGTGATGAAATACAAGTAGGTAAGCCTTGGGAAGACAAATGTTAAATGCATTTTGAATATTATGTGATTTGGTAGTGTGTGAAAAAACATCAAAATAGTGTAACTAAATGGTATTCTAAAAAACCACCTAATTATACTATGTGATCTACTCTAAGCATGCAAACAACTGAAAATGAAAGTGTCACTATCAAATAATTATTAATTCCCAAATTAACAATGGTATAAGGTCAGTTTAGATGACACTATATGTAAACATTACATAATAGGTTGACTAGGTCACTACTATTATATATAATCAAGAGTCCTTAATAACTGAGTTAACCAGGTCAACTTAGTCTTTTGGATAGAAGATAGTCTACAAAATTAAGTTGACCAGGTTGACTTAGTTTTCTATAAGATTGTAGTTTTGAAGACTAAAAACTTGTAAAAAATATAACTATAATGAAGTACAAAATTGAGAAAGAGACAGA